>CAOKZL010002565.1:0-327693 GCA_948472985.1 Iguana delicatissima | reverse complement strand
TGCCTAGTGTCCTATGGAAAAGTGTTCCACAGGGTGGGAGCAGCCACTGAGAAGGGTCTCTCCTGTGTCCTCACCAGGCCAGATTGGCATGGTGGTGGGACAGAGAGAAAGCCTTCCTCAGCAAATCTTAGCACTCTAGCTGGTCTGTACAGGGAGATATGGTCTTTCAGAAAACTTGGACCTAAGTCTTTTAGGGCTTTATAGGTCATAACCAGCACTTTGAATTGTGCCTGGAAATGAACAGGTAGCCAGTGAAACTGTTGTAACAAGGGAGTTATGTACTACCAGTAACTGACCCCATTCAGCATTCTGGCTGCCACGTTTTGAACCCACTGAGGTTTCCAAGCAGTTTCCAAAGGCAGCCCCATGTAGAGAACGTTACATACAGTATTCCAATGAGATGTAATCAAGGCATATGTCACTAAAGCGAGATATAATGTCTCAAGGAATGGGCACAGCTGGTGCATAAGTTTTAAATGTGCAAATGCACTCCTGGCCACTGCTGAAACCTGGGTGTCCAGGCTCAGAGTTGAATCCAGGAGAACACCAAGGCTGTGAGCCTGAGATTTCAGAGGGACTGTAACCCTGTCCAGTACAGGCAAAGTCCCTGTTCCCTTATCTGCCTTTTGATTGTCCAGGAACACCTCTGTCTTGTCTGGATTAGGCTTCAATTTGTTTGCCCTCATCCAGTCCATCACCGACAGCAGACATTGGCTCAAGACTGAGAAAGTTTCCTTGGAATCAGATGGAAAGGAGAGACAGAGCTGGGTGTCATCAGCATATTGGTGATACTGAACCCCTAAACACCGGATGACTTCTCCCAGCAGTTTCATGTAGATGTTAAACAGCACGGGGGGGGGGGACAGAACCCTGAGGGACCCAATAGGCCAACGGCCAAGGAGTTGAACATGAGTCCCCCAGCACCACCTTCTGGGTTTTGTTGATTATGCAGCTGATTCTGCCATTTGCCTTCTACAGAAAAAGGTTCCTCACCCATGCTCTAAATTGTTCCACTGTGGTTTGTTGGGTTGTACATGCTCATGTTTGTACTGAATGTTTTGTCTTGTTTTTCTGTACTATGCTTTGTTTTATCTTCCCTTGCCTTCTTATCCCCTCTTTCCCTTCTTCTGAATGAATTGGACAGATTGTGATATACTATGCTAAGAAGTCTGGAATTTTCTAAAAGTATAGTAAGAAATGGTAGAATCTCATTAAAAAACAAGACTCATCTCCAGCATGTTTGTGATAATCAGAAACACTGGAGATGTGTGATTGTAATGCTGCCATTCTTTTGTTGAGGACTCTTAACATTAACTCCAGAGTTCTGGCAAATATCCAAATTTGTAATTACAGTTTACCTATCTTGAATTCCTCATTAGTGGGAATTGAGCTTACTGTTTTCCAGCTTCTGTCACAAACCATACTTCTGTTAACTATCTGGTTTTTCAAAGACTGTTTTTCCTCAATTGAAAAGGGAGCTGTGTTTCAGTGATAGGTTCCACAGAGTAGCTTGATCTCTAGGGTTTCTTCATGTCTTGATCTCAGAATTGGGATAAAAATAGTGCAATGATAGTTAATAGCAATTACTTGTTAGTATCCAAACACAATTCATTTAATTTCCCGAACCCAGCTTTCTATCAACTCTATTATCCTCGTCCTTTTTTATGAGCTCACAAAGGTAGCTTGCTGAAAATATGATAATCTGGGGATTTATTAAGGATCCAGCCTCATCAGACTTATTTGCCTTGAGCAGTTCTAAAAAATCATCAGGAAAAACTGGGGCATGGACCTTGAAAAAGCAACTTGCTTCAAGTAACAGAGGGTAAATATTTTAGACAGGAGTTCGCATTTAAAAGGATTTGTGCCTCTTCTACTGATATTCTGCTTCAGGCAGCAAATTGTCCTGATTCAGCATTGTGAAGAATGCCTTCCAAATGTTAATGACAATAACATTTAAATCAGTAACACAGGTCTGGGAAACAAGGGGCCATACAAATGTTGATGGACTGCAACTCCCATAATCTCTGCCCAGTTTAGCTCAGTGAGAGATGGTGAGAGGAGTGGCCCCAAAACATCTAGATGCCACAAATTTCTCTCCCTGTTAGAAAACGTAGGGTACTTGTTATACTTGATGTATTCAGTACCATGAAAGCGTTTTATCAATATAGTAGATGAACCTGCAAGCAATACCCATATTATTATGCAGAAACAAGCCACATATTAAACCAGCAGCAGGCAGGTGGCATAAAATCTTCAAAGGGCATTTTTGCTCATCTTGAAATTCATAGTTTACATTCTTGTCTTGAACATGGTCAAGGAATATATTTTCCGGAATGTCAACTTTTAATTTTCCAGTGAACATAGTTTAATTAGCACAGCCTTGGACAGCCACCTACATGCTTGCCCTGGAGGGCCTTTTGTACAAGTAGGCAGTTGGCCATTTTTGTCAAAGTCAAATGCAAAGGCCTTGCCATCAAAAAGGCAAAAGTAACAGCAAGCTAAGGCCATGTAGATGCTACTTGAGCTACAAGAACCTGGGTTTATGTATTGTGATCCTGAATGTCTCTTTAAAGCAAAATCATCTCATTAACCTAGGGCTTGCCTAGGAGGTCTAGGATCAATGTTAATAATACAGCTGAATTACCAGACAATTTAATGCAAGTACAATGAATGCATGATAATATCAGATGCAGATGCTAGCCATGTGTGAGAAGCATCTGGCTTATCGTCTTCCCTGCTGTTAGGCACTCAGATGCCACACTGGTAAGTCTTATATACAAGGAGGGCTTGTCTTGGTCTAGCAGAAGGGTTTTCAATTCCATTGTTTGCAAAGGTCATACAGTGAATGAAGAGAGATGCCAAGTTAATGGAGCTAATTATAGAGTTAACTATAACTCTATTAACTATAGAGTTAATGGGCCACTCCTTTCACTGTGTATCTGCCCACTTACCTTATCTTTCTTGGCCTGTTGCCTGCCTTGATGATCAATGTGGTTACAAAAAAATGGGAAGCAAACACCAAAGCTAGTGCAGATCTATTCTAGCCTGTAAGCAGACAAAATAGTTCTTTTTGTTCTCATCTACAACTGGTGGGTGCACTGAAAAGCCCCCTTTCTCCTGCAGCTTCCAGAGTTTCTCATTGGTGTTGCATAGGGGCTTTTCAGCGTTCTGCTGCAAATTTTGGAGATGCCCTGGAGGCTTCACAGGAGTGGATGGGGTAGAGAGGAAAGCGAGGAATGGGATTTTTTTCATGGAACTGAAGAATCAGTGTGTGGATTTGTGTACTTATTACAGTAGGTTAGTACTGCAAACATTATCAGTCTTGGTGAGAAAAGGTGTTATGATCCCTTGAGTTTGCCTATTGAAAAAAATTGTCAAGAGCTGAAAGATTTTTATCTTGGGGAGGGACTTCCTTGACAAAATTTTGTTTGTGTACAAACCCAAAACCCCACAAAATAGTTATATAGAGTAAAATACACTGAATTTTGAGCAACAGCGTTTCTGTGCATGAATTTTTTTAAAAAAAATCATTGAAAAATGCACAAAAACTCATTGTTGAAATTCTTCATTCTTCCATGTAAGAACAAAATGAGTGAAGATGTCCTAACTATACTACACGTAAACAAACACTGTCATTTGGTGGCCTTGTGGTTGGTAAAAGGCTTTTTTTTAAAAAAAAAAAAAGGCTGGGCTGTATTTCCTCCTAATATCATAATATAGAACTAGTAAAAATGTCTAATTTCAGAGGCTTTAAAAAAATCTCTTACAGTATTATTTGTGGACATTGTATTCAGGATATAGTATTCAGTTCCATTTATTTAGTGTCAGGAAAATTGGGAATCATATCTTAAATCCAGGAGTTCTTCAAAGACTATTTTACCATATTTGAACATTGTGCTGTGATTGTGAAAAAGTTCTGAGTAGCATGTTTCCCAATACTTTCCCTGTAATTATAAAGACCTTGAAGTATCAGCAAGAGTCTGTGAAGATTGATGATAATCTACATGTTATTATCTGGAAACTCTGACATTGTTTTGGCATAAAACCAAACGACTTCTATGCTAACTATCCCATATGGCTGTGGAAACTCAAATGACTGGAGGCAGTAATTGCCTCATTCTCTCTGTAGCCCAATCCCTCTCTTTCTCTTTCTCTTCACACACCTGATGAGGGAGATGGCAGCCTTTGAAAACCCAGGTCACAGTAAAATAGTTAGGCTGATTTGGTCTCCTATGTAGTACTTCAATGCACCTGACAGCTGTAACAAAAGTGAGAATTATGATGATTCCTGTAAAATTTCCTACTATTTCAAAGCTGCAGCTGATGTAGCATGGATCATGAGACTCAAAACCATGACATTTTTATTTCTTTATATTTATTTTTGGCAGAGAACAGTGACATTTAGGGATAAATTTTGTTCTTCCACGACATTTTCAACCTAAAGGAGAAGATAAAGTTACCATATTTAAAAGTCAACTGGATTGGCAGTTTTGTCTTATACTATCAAGGCAAAGACAAACACACCTGAAAGCATCAAGATTGCAGAGCAGGCAGCATGGTCCACACAACTCTTTCCTTCAGCTCCTTGCTACTGTTTCATATTTTTCATCATTTGCTGTGAAAGCTGCCTCACTCTGCCCTATGGTAGGGTGGGCTTGCCTGAGAAACAGAAATGGCATTTCTCCCACATAAAGCCAAACTCCAAACCAAATCAACTTCTGTTGCTTTTCCTCTCCCGGGAGAGGATTTCAAAGGCATTCCATTAGAACAGGCAATTTAAAAAGCACTATGAGCAGCACAGTATTGTAGTGTAAATCTGAATATGGATTATTGAAGTGCAATAAGTGCAATGATAGTAAAGCATATAATCCGGTCCAGCACCCTGTTCATTCAGCAGCCAATTAGTTGCCTATCAGAAGCCCTTCTGCAACTTGAATGGAACTACACTCTCTATCTCACAATCCCTGGCAATTCATTCACAAAAGCACATGGACTTTGGTATTGGAGATAATAAATAGCTAGACATTGTGGCTACTGTCTTTGCCAGTTTGTTGTGTAATCCAAATGCTGCACAGTAAGAAAAGAAACTTGGACCGACTGACGTTGCAGTCACATTTTATTTTGGTGTGCAGTATTTTGCATAACACTTTTGTAATGCAATGTTTTTATTCTGCAACATTTCTGATGTATAGCATTTGTTTTCACAACAAAAATACTGTGCTAAAATCAGCAATGTCGCACAAAAAATAGCCATGTGGGTTTGCTGTGTTACATTGTTGATTTTGTGCAACATTTTCATTGTGCAACCTTGCTGTTTTTGCACAACAGAAATGTACAAAAAGAATATTGTTCAACAAAAAATATTGTACAACAAAAATGTTATGCAAAATCCAGCAACATTGCACAAAAAACAGGCACATGTTTTTGTTATGAAACATTGTTTTTTTCTATGTTAAAAAAATAAAAACAATCTTGCAGAAAAGACACATGTAGCATCCTGAAAACAGTTCTCTTCATGCCAAATGTTTTCCAGGAAGGCTTCACAGCTTCCAGGAAACTGTGCAAGTTTTTAAAGCAAGCTGCACAGATTTTGTAGAAAAGCTACAAAAGCTCTGTCATTGCAGAGAAAAAGAAATCCTGAGTGTCTCAAACCTATGGGGTGAAAAACTATTTCTTTGATCTGTTGAGACTTGGACAAATTGAGATTTACCATCGTTAATCCTGACCAAGTAGCCAATGACAGCCTTAACCTCTGTGAATTTAGCCATTCTTCCTTTAACATCATCCAAGGCAGCCCTAACTACTGCTCATGCAAGTGAATTCCACAGCTTAACTACAGACTGGATTAGCTTCATTAAAGAAATTGTTAACAACTATTTTAAAGAAGTATATTTATGCAAACTAATTCCCCTTCTCATTTGGAAATTTATCAGGAACAAATCACATGAAGAATACTCAGATCCATCAGTTCCTATGAGGATGCCATTCAGGATATAAAATAACATGATGTATCTAAGAAACAAATTATCAGTGTCTGTCTAGCATAAAAATATACTCTGAAAATGAATAGGTAAAAATATGTGATTAAAAAAATGTAAAATTGAAACAAATTTGTGAGAGATCAGTGACCGTACAGAATGACTGGACATGAAAATTCTTGAGCTTAGGTAATGAGCCAAACTGGGGAAATAAAGAGAAAAAGATCTCACCAAAATGGAGAAATTTATAATAAAGGCTCAACTAAAATGCATGCCACAAGCCAGGAACGATCATACAGAGCCATGTAATGCTGCAGTTTTATAGAGAAATAGAAGTGTTCTTCAAGGACTGAAAGTGTGCCCAAATGAGGAGAATAAGTGTGTGGAAATGGAAGCAGGCTATAAGATAAATCTAAAACCAGTTGATACAAGTCCTTCCTAGTGACCAGCCAGAACTGAGGTTTGGTAAATGGCTGGTGACCCTGTGCCAAATGAAAGCACTTAGACAGAGAAAGCTCTTCAACCATCCACAGATTCTTTAAAGGTAGCATGAAGAAGATATACACCCAAGGACTCCTTTCCTTAAGCCTCAGCTCGACAGCTTTGGAAGGAGCCTCCATGGATCCAACCAAGCTCCTGGCCCAAAGTCTGCAATTGCTGCTTCTTGGCCAGTCACATACTCTTTGATCCTCCACCACTTAGCAGGCTCACTAATGCGGTGGAAGGAAGTGGAGGGCAGTGAGTGTGGCACTGCCTTTATACTAGTATGACTTCTCACACTGATGACATACACATCATGATATTGGGCTGCAAGCTTCCATCAGTGATCACAAGCAGTTGCCCCACTGTCCACTGCCCAATAGCTGTCACAAAATAAGGCTGAGTTAAAGAGTTAATTAAATTATTCTGAAATAGAATGAGCAGATTGCAGAGAAGCTAAATTAATTCCTTTCATGTGTCTTCAACACAGAATAGCATCACATAATGCTAGTAAGGGTATATCTTGTTAATGTTAATGGTGTATCTTGACACCAAGGGCTTGTGAGGTACAGAGCGTGTTTTTGCTGGGAGTGTTAATCATTATATATACACACATATATAGAAAGTGCTTCTGAGATAGTGAAGTATGCATTTCAATAACTACTATGTAACTGCTGGGAAAGATTTGGCTTTCATGAAACATTGTGGAAACAAAACGGTGCCATACTAAGTGTACTAGTATTTTTATTGGCTTTCTGATGCTGCAAAATTCCTTCATATCCTTGTGTATGTGAGTCAGAACCACATTGGCAAAGGTTTGTGTAAACTGTACTGAACACGTAGGGGTTCTAGCAGCCATTTCTGTATGCCATCACTAAGAAAAGTGCAAACAAGTATGTTTTTAGTGATATGAGCTTTTATCTGTGCCTGTTTTAATTTTTGTAACCCATCTTGAGTTTCAAGTCAGAGAAAAGGCAGAATATAAATACCACCACCACCACTGCAGTCCTTGAAATTAAAGTCAATAATGTGAATCAGTACAATCAAGATCAGGCTAGTTTTTTCTCCATGTAACAATATGAATTACTATGTGGTACTGTAGGTTTTGTAGCTATATATTATACTTACATTTTTTTTTTTTTGTCATTTGGTCTTGTTTCAGTGATGCCTATTATGTTCCGGATGAAAAACAAGACTTGCCAAGGTGATGGATTAAACCTACAAAATGTTTCTTGTCACTGTTGAACATGACTCATGTCTTCTTACAAAGCCTTCTCAATATTTATGCTATGCTTCAGCTACCCATATATATCTGTGTCATTCCCTAATGTGCATATTTTCATATGTATACTTGGTACAAAGAAAAAAACAAGAGTCTCTTCCCCACAAAACAGTAAGTACCAAGGTCTTAAAGAATTTCATTAGCGCTTTTTCCAGCAGTTTCATTTCCACACTAATTCCTTTGGCTTTAGTCCACACCTTGCATTAATGAATCCTCCCTGTTATAGACTTCTCTTCTTCCCTGGATGACTAAGAAAGAAAGTAAGTATATTCATGGAAATAAGAGCTGAGTGAGAGTAAACTGGAGTGGAGACATTTATCGTGCTGTGAATAATTTTTATTCCCAGACCTCTTGTTTTGAAGTATTCACTTCTGCAAAAGCAGGACGCTTATTTCTGCTTGCTTGTGCAGGAGCTAATGGGAACTGCAGTGACATTTTTGCAGATGTGTATGTTGAATAACTATAACAAGATCAGAGGAACAGAGCACTTGCCTTATAAGAAAAGTTAATAACTCAGGTCCCCCATAGACACTGCAAGTAATAAAGTACATGATAAAGGTTTTATTTTGTGCATGGTGTGGAGAAAGAAGGTAGGAGACTTTTCTCTTTCTCCCATAAAAGTGGAACCTAGGATCATCCAATGAAACTGAATGGTAGGAGATGCCATGCAGATAAAAGGAGTATGCATAGTATTCAAACAGCGCATAGTTACACCACGAAATTCACCACCACCATAACTAGCTATGGTGACCAACTTGGTTGACTTTGGAAGGCAATCAGTCATGGAGGAGAACGTTTTCAACGGCCACCAGAATAGATAGCTAGATTTACATCCAGTATCAGAAACAGTTGCCTCTCAGTATCAATTGCTAGAGAAAGCAAGTCCTTGTGTTCTGTTTATGGTTAGTCACTGTGGGAAGACAGTTTGGACTTATTTGCTTCATTCTGATCAAGCAGAGGTGTGCTCATACTTTTATAATGTGTATCTTATACAAAGGTGAACAACTGTTCAGAGTGAACTGAACCCCCCATCAGACCCTGCTCTTCCCCCCACCTGCCACAAAATCATCATCATAGAATCATAGAATCATAGAATTGGAAGAGACTCCAGGGGCCGTCGAGTCCAACCCCCTGCTATGCAGGAACACCCATCAAAACATTCCCAACAGATGGCCACTCAGCCTCTGCTTAAAAACCTCCAAAGAAGGAGACTCCACCACACTCCGAGGCAGCATGTTCCACTGCCGGACAGCTCTGACCATCAGGAATTTCTTCCTAAGGTTCAAGTGGAATCTCCTTTCCTGCAGCTTGAATCCATTGCTCCTTGTCCTAGTCTCTGGAGAAGCAGAAAACAACTCCTCTCCCTCTTCAACATGACATCTCTGTAAATATTTAAACATGGCTATCCAGTCCTTATTTACTTTTTTGTCGTTAGGTAGAGAGCAGGTATACGGAAGTAGAGAGTGGTAGCCCTACCATCATTATGGTGATGAATCCACTGTGGGCTTTAGTCTAGTCTAAACTTGAAAGAAGATATCCAGGCTGTTGAAGCTATCTCAAAAATAGGCTTAACACCTCAGATAGCTTCTTTAAAGTTGAGACTAAAACCTGGAGTAGATTCACCACTCCACTGATATCAGAGCCACTGGCTGCCACTGGTATAAGGTTTCAGTCTTGCAAAGAGGGTCAGTTGTGAAGCAGCTGGCCTAATAAGAAGACTCTCCTCTCTGAGAACGGTAGTAAAACCAGGCAACAATGATCCCTGGGGAAATGAAACTAAGACATTCTACTACTAATAATGTGAAAAAGTGTATTTTGATTTCTCTGTGCACTAGTTTTTGTTTCTGCCCTGCATTTATTATGAATTTAGTATAGATTATCTCACTATGATATTGTACATATGCTTTGTTGTTATTGTTATTGCAATTTGCCATCACATTGACTTCAATCTTCATATGAGACCCTAAGAATGTGAGACAGCATGTTTTGAATGTCGAACTACGACTCTGGAAACTAGGGTTTAAATCCCTGTTTGTCCTTGGAAACCCACTGGTTGACCTTGGGCAAGTTTCACTCTCTTAGTCCATTTCTGCACTAGACTGTTATAGCGCTATTATTCCACTTGCAACATCCTATGGAATCCTGAGGTTTGCAGTTTTGGGAGGCACTGGCTGGCCCCTCTCGAAACTGCAAACCCCAGGTCCTAGATGTTGCAAGTGAATAATAGCACTATAACAGTCTAGTGCAGAAATGGCCTTAGTCTCAGAGCAAGGCAAAGGCAAACCCTCCTCTGAACAAATCTTGCCAAAAAGATCCAGTGACAAGTTTAACATTATTGTTGTTTGTTGTTGCATGCCTTCAAGTCATTTCTGACATATGGGGACCCTCAGGAGAAACTATCACAGAGTTTTCTGGGGTTGACAGCATGTGACACATCCAAGGTCAACCAGTGGGGTTCCCTGGCCAACTGGGCAATTGATCTTTAGTCTCCAGGCTCATAGTTCAGTGCTCAAACTACTACACTACGTGGGCTCTCATAAGAAACAACTTGAAGACACACAACAACAACAATGAATGAGAAACTTCTATGAGCCCTGTCCATCTGCTGTCCTGCTCAGGTCTTGCAAACTCAGGGCTGAGGCTTCCTTGATTGAATCAATCCATCTGTAGTGTGTTCACCCTCTTATCCTATAGCTTCTTACTTTACTGAGTATTATTGCCTTTTCCAATGAGCATTGACCCACCATTTCTCAAATATGTCTTATTTGGACTATGGCCCTTTCCCCAACTCACCTTTTCTCGGAGCTGGTGTGCAGTTCTCGCGCAAGCAGCCTCTTGTGAGAGGCCCTCGCGTCCAGCTCTCTTCAGCTCCGCACAAGCTTCCTGCTTGCACAAGAGCCCTGCCTCTTCTTTTTGCAGTGCAGCCTGGCACCTTCCCAGGCTGCACTGAGACAGGAAGCACGACCAGCCCAGCTCCCGGGGCTCCGCAGGCATGGTGAGTGCACGTGGGGCCCCGGAGCGATGCGTGACTGTGCACCATTTTCGGCTTAAAGCCAAAAATGAAAACGTGCATGAGCGGTCCCTGCCAGGCCCTGCAGCGTTGCACAAATGTGAGTGTGTCATGTGGACTGCTCCTCACATTTGCGTGACACTCGAGGGGCTCTTTCGCATGGAAAATACCATGCGAAAAGATCCTATGTCTTCTAACATATTTGAATTTATTCATACATTGTTTTACAACCTAACAGCATGACAACATGTGATGAGCTATTTTTGCAACAGTGTATTAAAAAGAACATATAATCTAAACTTTTAAAAAGGCTAAGTATACCTGGGAGGAAACCCCACTGCAGAACTTATGTCTGAACAGCCTTTTATAACATTGTTACTCTAAGTATTATTCTACATAAGTGTCAGTACAGACTGGAGAAAGAGGTCATCCCTCATGAAAATATAGCCCAAATATACCTTTGGTTCAGAGGTCATTCCATTTCAGAAATTTCAAACAAAGCTAATAGAGGGAGATTGTGGGGCATTTCAAGAACTGCTCATAGGTATTGCCAACATCAGCATGCTACAGTGTGCTGTGCCTTCTGATCTTTAAGTCATTCATATCAATGGCTCATCTTCAGACAACAAAACATGCAGAGGAGGAAGCAACAGAAGAAAAGAGGCACTTCAAAGCACATTTGAAAATCACCACAGCCTTGTCCCATGCTATCCAAAAATATAACTTGAATCAGAGTCACTGACTTTGGTGTTTTGTGTGTGCGTGTGCGTGCATGTGAGAGAGACAGAAAGAGTGCTTTTCTTTCAGTTCTCAGATGGGTAACATGCAGGAGCACTTTACTATCCACAGCCATTCTGAATTATCTCTGTTTGAGAGCCTTCCCATTGTAACTGACCTTAACTTCTAGGGAGACATTCAGCTTGCTTGAGGAGACAGCTTGACATTTAACAGTGCATTCAAGTGAAAACCAGGAGCCCCTTGAAAAAGAGAGGACGAATTCAGTTCCCCCTCCCCATGGAAAATAGTTGCAAGATTTAATTGAAATCACTACAATGAAATTCTAAACCTGGTGCTTCTTGTTTGGTGGATGTTATGTGTGGTGTGTTTGGGTCCAACTGTGGGCCATTTTACGCTACAGTTATAACATTATGATTCTACTTTAATGTCACAAATAGCTACTATTTGTGGAATGCAAATAATGTCAATCAAAACAATCCAAGAATCAAAAGAATTTGAGAAAGACTGACTGAGCCAAGCAGAACAAATCAGGTGGAGGAACATCTAGAAGGATAGTGAGAAGAAGTCACTACAAGAATTCACCAGGGACCAAGCCAAAGTATCAGAAGTAGGAGGGATATCTTTGATGAGCTGTCTCCAATATTGCTTCCAGCAACCAACCTATGTGTCCAGCCATCTTTTCTTCAGAGGTTGATTATGAATAAGGAGTAGCTGGAACTGTTCTGATTGTGCTGCAGATTTTTGTTTCTATGCTGGGCCACTTGTCAAACATCCATGCTCATGACTTGGCTACATCTGCCTATCAGAGAAAGGCACAACATTTAACTGCTACAGTGAAGAACTAGCTCTCTCTGGCTGAGAATTCTAAATACTTCACTAAACTGCAAATCCCATGACCCCATAGGATGGAATCATGGCAGGTGAAATGGAAACATAGTGCTAGAGTACATGGAGGTGATGAGCCATTAAAGTAAGCAACATAAAATGTATATCCATGTCCTTTCCCTTTTGTCTGCCCTGAATCTTGCACTATCTCTTCTAGCAGCAGAGACAGCCAGTGGTTTTCCTGCTTCAAACTGGTGGGCCTGCTCTAAATTTTACAGGAGCTACATCCACAGCTGAGCACTTGTATCTGGCAGTAAATCCCAAGGGTTTTTTTTTTCTTTTCTTTAAATTATGGCTTCTCAAAAAATTGAAAGCAATGAAGGGGAGAACAAAAAAGATGAAGAAGGAGAAAGACATACCTTGACTATATTTCTATTATTTCAGATTTAACTGATAGGCAGTGTGCTTGGATCCTGCATACTTTTCCTCGAGCTATTGATTACTGTTCGAAGGTCAGAAAGACATTTTCAGCATCTATTCTTCAATAGTAAGCAGTTCTCACTGCTTTACCCATGTATTAATGTGTATTCTACAGACGTCATTTCCAAGTATTTTTTGAGGGGAGGACGGAATGTAGTCAGCTTATGTGAAGTGATATGCCTAGCTCGTTGAGTTATTCTGTGCAAATTCTATAGTTTAATTATGTGCTGCATGGAAAAATTAATTTTAGTTAAATTTATTTAATTTTATCAGTCCTGAATTTCCCACAGTTGAGCTTCAGGGGATAACCGTAGGTTCCACTATCATGACAGAGGGACAAGTTGAAAATCTATCATGCTAAGCACCTTCTTTCTATCCTGCATAGTTTTATTAACCGATGTCATGTCTCCCTTACTTTCCTGTTTTTTCCCCCTAAACTAACTAACTAAACTAAACTAACTAAACTAACAAGTGTCAACTATAACGTGTTCTGATGGAAAATATTACTCCAGCCACCTGGTCATTTCTTCTGCCTCTTCCTCAACCTTTTCAGCTGCACAATATCCTTTAAAATGTGTAGTGACCAGAACCATACACCGTACACCATAGCTTTGCATAAAACCAGATACATATTTATATACGCCAATATGCTTTCTCTCTGTTATTTAAATAATATGTATATCAATGTAAAAAGATTTTTCAAATGCAGATTATCGTAATTGCAGACATGCAAAGTATCCCATCATATGTCTTCTTACAAATAGTTCAGGCACTGTCAAAAAAAGTAAGAAAAGAAATCCCTGCAATTTAAACTCTATGTTGCATTGACCAACTACACATCAATATCAAAGACAGGTGTGTGAGAGAGATGTCCCTTTCTCACTTCCCCTGTGAGCTCACACAAGCATCCTACCTCCATTCATCTGAACTCTGTGAGGATGCATATCATATATAGCTGAAGGTTCTCCAGTGGTTTTGAACTTCAACTCACATCCTCCCTTAGCACTGGGATGATGAGAGTAATAGACTAAAACAGCTGGGTAAGATAATGATTCTTTTTCACTGGTACATAGAAATTCTTGAGGAATTTGATCTTTATAAATTCTGGTATGAACTGACCTCATGCACACACTGGACTAATGAAGATTGAAATGCAGCTATTCATGTGATTCTGTGCTTCCTCAGATAGTTTTGTCCAGACATTCATTCAAAAAATGTATCAAACTCCATTTAAAATATACTTTTTCAGGAATCTCAGTTTATGCCCAAACTCCCAAACTTTATTTTCTAAAACAGACTGTATAATTAGAAGTAGCACTTAAATTTCTGTGTGTTTGTGTATTAATTTACCAGGATTAAAATGCAAGCAGCATTTGCAGTTCTGCTGTTGAAAAAAGAGAAGCTATTTTTAAATTCACAACAGCATGATCTTCCAAATTCCAGGGTGTATTTCAAAATATGTTCCCTTTATTGCATCTCATGATAAAAAGTCTCTCTCTGCTTGCAGTCACAGATCAACATCTTGTGTCCAAAAAGAAAGGTGAGGAGGTTCAGTTATAACTATCTTGGTGTAATAACCTGGAACCTTTATTGACTCATTAAATTTTAATCTGTAGCAAACTAGTCTGTGTCTCATAAAAGCAGATAATATAAGCATTTTATTGCTTATTATATTTGAATAGCAATTGATTTATTACACCTTCTGTTTAGTTTATGGATCTACTACATTTTCCCACTTGCACTGAAGATACTGATGTGGCTAATAAGATTATGATTTCTGTATAAGGACTGAATATTTCGAATAAGTAGAAAAATGAGTTTGATTAAAATCAAAGGTGGCTCCCTTTGAAGAGATTTCATGCCAGTTTGGTTCTCCTTATCCTTCTGTGCATTTTATCATAGCAAAAAACTTTTCCGTTAGTATGCCCTGACCTTTTGCTATCTGTCCTCATTAACAGATTCCAGCTGTTTGTCTATAGTGCCTGCCTTTTCATCCCATCTGCTAATCTACCTTGCTGTGGGATGTGTGCCACCGCAAGCACAGTATGCTTACAGTATTTTGATGCAAGAATACACTTACCTCTAGTTGGATGAGGCAAAGATAGTTTGGCTGCAATGATTTTTTTTTTTTTTAAGAAGTAGGAGACAAAACTTAGAATAGTTTTTCTTTTCCTTTCTTTCTTTGACAAAAATTGCTGGAATAAAATATATGCTTCCCTTTACATAGATTTAGAAGGTAACCAACCAAGGGTAAAATTGTGATATTTTCCAGAGCTTGGAATTTACACTTTTAAATTTTATTTATTGATTCATTTTATTACAACATTCAAAATTTTCAACAGGCATGAACACTGCCCATGCTAACTGAGCAATTTGGGGATTTGTAGTCCAATTTTTTTTTTTAAAAAAAAACTGTTCAACCTCACCTCAAGCACAGCAAAGAATTCTACTTTTATAGCAAGAAATTATCTCATGGAGGAGCAATAACGATCTTGTTAGAATCCATGTAGTAATAAGTAATCTATTCTTTGGAAGAACTGTAGGTTTGCTGCATGCCATATGTATCCTGAGTCCTTGTGTGTGTGTGAAGCCAGAAGACATATCTGTTCGTATTGTGAAGCCCACTTTCTAATTAGCACCAATTTATTTGAATTTATTTATTCAATTTATTTGAAGATGTCAGTGTGTGTTTTCAAAACACAGTCTCCTCTATCTGTGTTCAATCTGAAGAACAGCACAGCACCTCAAAAAGTAGAATTTGATCCCCTACTGAAAATAGAAAAGCTCCTACCACTTGTAGAAGGAACTCTACTGGAGGAAAAGGTTGGAAATGCTTTTCAATGGGACTTTCTCCTTATACATTCCAGGAAGTCCTCTTGAGGATATTTGCAGGATATATAATTAATGGTAGAAGAAGGGGGGAAATTACCTCTCCCTCTTCTGCCATTGGAAGATCCCTCAAATGATTTTTTTTTCTAAAGGAATATTTTTGCTAACGTATTCTTCTTTTCTTTCTTTTTTTAAGATCCACACCATAATATTTGTCCACCACATCTATAAGGAAGAAATAGTTAATATTGACTTTTCATAGGTGCCCTCTGCATTCTGCAGACTATTTCAGAACTGTAATTCTGTAGTTTTATGCTACTTACCGGTCTTCTCTAAATTCATCAAGTTGACTTTTGTCATCATCGATGGATTCTATTTTGGGGAAACTGGGCACTTACAAAATGGAGATCAATGTACCCTTAAGGATATAAGTAGGAGCAAATATAACAACACGTTTATATCTAGATCACATTGTATTGCTAGTCTTCATAAAGAACAATGGGTTTCTACATTTCTGTATTTCCTGTACTGTGCAGGAAATATAGTACTGAATACTGTGATTTCTGAGGTGCTGTGATCATAATTTCTTCTGATTCATTGTTTAAATGCCCCCTTGGGTATGTGTGCATGCATGTGTGTGCATGCCTGCACTCAGTGCTGAAATCCCTGAGCTCTCATAAGTAGCTATGTGTTAAGATGATAAATGGGATCCTATAGCAATTGCAGTCAGAAATGATGAGTTTACTCTGTGTTTACTTGTATTGGGCTAAATGTTCTCCCATGGGGCTATATATGCCAAGTTAGTTTATTTGGTAATAAATAAAACTCAAGGAAAAGTCAATGTGTTTGGCATACTGGAATATGGAGTGTTTTTCTGCCCGTATGGTAAATGCTACTATTACTGGTTTTCCTTTTCTCCACCTCCTTTTCTTTTTGTTATAATGATGACTCAATTTTTGTCCTTTTAAAATATCTGGCGATTACTTTGTTTTCTATCTGGAATATTTGGGATTGCCACAAAATTGCCACAGTTACCAGAAGAAAAAAAAATCATGCTAAATGTGTGGGATGGTGTTACTTTATTTAAGGGGGAGGGAAGGATGAAGACGGATGGATGGATGGATGGATGGATGGATGGATGGACAGGACAAACTTTCCAAAATTCACATTTTTTTTTTCATAATTTCATCCTTTGTTTAGAGGGAAAGAGTGTTTTTTGTTTTTTTTTAATGAATGTGTAGGAAAGCAAAACTCGCAGATTCCCCTATCCAGGCAGTACTGATTAGCATCCTGACATAAATTCAATTCATAAATCCAGTTATGATGAGACGCCACTCACTTTTTTGGTCATTACGGATGTCAGAATGATGTTCTGACCATGTCATGACCAAGAATCTCCCTTCCCCAATCTACCTTGCAAAGGCAGTGCAATCCTCTTCAACACAACTAACGCAATGCAAGATCCAATACAGGAACCCAATGAATCATTTTGACTATGATGTCATTTCCAAGCTCAGCCTAACTCAGATGGTAAGGAGACATTAATGGTCTCTATTGTAATACAGTGTTTGTTTTATTTGCAAATGTTTATTTACAAAAATAACACTTGAATGAATGTACAGTCTGAACACAGTGATTTTTCTCTGTACATTAGCAAGTAGGGGAAATAATTTATGTCCCCAACTGCACAATCCATCAGATTGACCAGAGATGTGAGCAGAACTAAAGCAAAATTGCAGGATGTTTTTAAAATATACTTTCTTGAGAGAGAGAAATCTTCAGCAACATCCAAAACAAACTGCAGAAGAATGAAAAGCATTCCTTTATTTTTCACCCTACTTCTAGGTTGCACTCACAGCTCAAGAAGTACCATGAAGAGGCCAGAAAAGGCTATGAGTTAGCTGCAGGATTCAACTGATGAACTTCTAATTTCTTTGAAATTCTTGTCCTCTACAACTCCTGTCTCTGTAGATAGCAGAGGGGTGTGGCTGGGTGCATTCTTACTAGGCATAAGAAATGCTCTGACGGATAATATGAAAGCTTTATGCAGAACCAATGTATTTGGTCAGCTTTATGATGGTGTGATGGTGCCTGGGAGACTCTGGGGTGCCTTTCAATACCCACCACACAAAACCTACCTTGCTTGGCTTGCCATGACAAAGAAACAGAACTTCCCAGGGCAATGACAGCAAGCAGGGGAAAGGAGGACAAAAGAGAAGCTGTGAAAATGCTGGAGAAGGAAGACAAGAAGGGTGGGGCCAGGGAAGGCAGCAGGGAATTTAAAAGAGAAAAGGAAGCTGAAGAGGTAAGAGTAGTGAAATCAGAGAAGGAGAGGACTGATTATGGCAACAGAGTGAAGACAAAGGCAAGAAGCACACAGAGGGAAGGCAGCAGATGAGAAGAGTGGCCAGAGAAAAGGAAAGGCTAGGTGAAAGGAAGAGGGAAATGCCAAGGAAGTGACTCAAAAAGAGGCTGAGCTGGGTTAGGAGGAGAGTTATGGGGTGTCTCTGAGATGGGAAAGGCTAACAGTCTTGGGCTACCCCAGTAGGGAGTTTGCTGGAGTAAACAGTATTGACTGGGATTAAAAAGAGAGCCCACAACAACCTCAGGAGGAGGGACCTTGGGGTCTCCACTTTGGGAAAGGGGGGTTAAGGAGAAAGCAGAGTGGAGGCTAAGGAAAAGAGATTTTGAGGGCCTAGATGGGGTTGCTGGTTTGAAGGAACATTGTTGTATCTTTCTCTGGCAGATGCAACACCTTTTCTGTTATACCTGGGAGTGGGTGAACCTTTATTTGTGGACCTAGATTTCCATAGTGGGGCCAACTACATACACTGGCCTATGATGGATGATTAAAACAGCATAACCAATTTTTCCTTTGAGTCTTTCTCTCATGGATACTCAAGGGTGGGTGAGTAGGTCTCAGGAGCATGCCCAACCAGCTGGAACCATAGACAGACACGTTTCAGACAAGACTGGTACAAATAGAAAACTGTTGAAGATGGGGTGGCAAATTTTGTTGACATTTGTGCCTCCTCAGTTTTACAAGATGGTCAAAAGATCCCCCCTCCCTTTTTTTAAAAAAAAATGTTTGAACTTTTTAAAAAAATCAGTGGACCCTATGGCCTGCTGTGGCCCAGGACACAAACAGCATGTACTGTAACTACCAAGAGAACCAGCATTGTGTAGTGGTTGGAGTATTGGACTAGAACTCTCAGACACTACCATTTGAATCTCCGCTCATCCATGAAAACTCAATGGGTGAGTCACACATTCTCTACCAAAGATGAAAGCAGTGGTAAATCTTGTCTGAATTAATCTTTCCAAGAAAACTCTATAATAGGATTGCTTTAAAACATAGTTTACTTGAAGTCACATTAAAAACAACAAATCAGGGCCATCTGAGCCAATCATGCCAATTGTTGGCTGGAGTGGCATATTCTTCTCACAGGCACGCAAACAAGTTAAGAGGTTCTGGCATACCTTTTGTCTTTTGAGGACGTGAGCATTCTTTCCAATTTTAAACTAAATGCACAGACACATACAAAGAAAAAAGATCCTGCTCTCAGCTCTGATGTAGACAAACCTCTTCTGTTATGGACAATTTTGGTGAGGAATAAAAGACCCTTTTTAGATGAAGAAGATACCATTTATATACTTTTATGGAGGATGAATGCTAACCTGATGTCTCTGGGAAGCCTAGAACAAGGGTATGAAAGCAAGAATTCCTTCTTGCCATTGTTCCAAAACAATTAGAATTCACTTTTATATCAGCCTTGTTGTACATACTGAGAGGTTTATCTTCCATGGGGCTCTGCCTAAAGTGCATCTAGTAAGGGGGCTTCCTAAGATTTCAGTAGATAAGCTTAAGGATTGTAGAGTTTAACATCTCCCATAGTTTTACATTGTGTACTACGTGGACCAGGGCATAAAAAGAACTATAGTAATTTTTTAGAGACATTTTAAAATATCTTTCCCATTCCTTGAAAAGACATTCAGTGCCATAAATGATAGAAAGCAAAGCAGAAAATAAATGCATGGGTTCTTCTCAGCCTAAATGTCCGGTTTGGGAGGCCACCATTCCTACCATGAGGCAAAGTGAGGCAGCTGCCTCAGATAGCAAGAACGGTTGCAAATCTTTATTTTGTTATCACACATGAGAATGAGAAAATGTCACATTTTCTGCCCTCAGGGCAAGATTATATGAATTCTTGCACGTTTGCATTTGAAAAGTTCTTTTTGTTAAAAAAATGTATTTTTGTTTGTTTATTTAAAAGAAACAGTACTTTCTGGCAGTCCTCCCCCACCCCGGGTCCACTTTTGTTACTATTGGTGCAACTGGCATAAAAAGCACTGGCCTTTCACTCATGTGAGAAAGAGTATCTCATGGTACCACTCTATTCTGCATTGGTTAGACCTCATTTGGAATACTGTGTCCAGTCCTGGACACCTCAATTCAAGAAGGATATTGACAAGCTGGAGTGTGTGCAGAGGAGTGTGACCATAATGGTGAAGGGTCTGGAAGCCATGCCCTATGAGGAGTGGCTTAGGGAGCTGGATATGTTTAGTCTGCAGAAGAGAAGGTTAAGAGGGTACATGATAGTCAAGTTTAAATATTTGAAGCAATGACATGTTGAGGAGGAAGCAGGTTTGTTTTCCACTGCTCCAGAAACTAAGGCCCTTTCCGCATCCTACCTTTTCTCGGTGCTGGGGTGTGGTGATCGCGCAAGCAGCTTCTTGTGAGAAGCTCTCGCTTCCCTGCTTCTTCAGCTCCGCACAAGCTTCCTGCCCCACCTCTTCCTTTTGCAGTGCAGCCTGGGACCTTCCCAGGCTGCACTGAGACAGGAAGTGCATCCAGCCCGGCTCCCGAGGCTCTACACGCCAGGTAAGTGTGTGTGGGGCCCAGGAGCAATGCACGATCGGGCAGCATTTTCGCCTGAAAGCCGAAAATGCAAAGGTGCACAATTGTTGCCTCCCAGCCCCTGGAGCCTTGCACGATTACGAGGACGTCATGCAGATCGCTCCTCGCAATTGCGCAAGGCTCCAGGCCCTCTATCGCATGGCAGATGCCATGCGAAAGGGCCCTGGACAAGGAGCAATGGATTCATGCTGCAGGAAAGGAGATTCCACCTGAACCTCAGGAAGAACTTCCTGACGGTCAGAGCTGTCCAGCAGTGGAATATCCTGCCTCAGAGTGTAGTGGAGTCTCCTTCTTTGGAAGTTTTTAAGCACAGACTGGATGACCATCTGTTGGGAGTTATTTGATGGGTGTTCCTGCATAGCAGGGTATTAGACTGGATGGCCTCTGTGGTCTCTTCCAACTCTATGATTCTATGATTCTATGGTGAATAACAGTTTGTTCATTGGTGTGTCTTGGTACATTGAAATACCCATTCTAGTCAAGAAATTTTGAGGATATGCTTTACATCCCTACTGGATGATACACACTAGGGGATGATGAACAGCAAGAAAACATCAGACCAACAGAGCTATGAACTTCATACTCATAGCCTATCCTATCTCCCTAGCCAAGCCTTACTACCTCAAGAGAACTGTTGCTTTGACAATATGAATCAGCTGCCATTCCAATTGTTTCTTTACATGTAATTGAGGGAACCAGTATATTTTTCCTTTGCCTTAAGCAGAAAAATGACTTGGGTGAGTCCTAAAAATTCATAAAAGTGTAAAATAATAATCAATATATAATTGACTATAAAGTTCTGGCTAGCAAGTACAGCAACAGTATGGAGGAGGGAAAGGGGGTAAGTGGAGGTGTAGAATGGATAAAAAAAAATCAGACTATACAAAAAGGCAGGAGGTGGCAAGTTATTTGCCAGAGATGGGAGAGACAGGAGAAAACAGGTTCTGTAGAGAATTAGAGACTCGGCAAAAGAAGAGAATTAATTTGTGAGTAGAGAATGGAGCTTATCAGGAGAAAGAATGGAGAAGGGGAGAAAAAGGGAGATAATTGAGGGAGTGTGCTTTGGCTCAGGATAGTAAGTTGCACACCATAAATGTGCAGCCAAACAAGGAATGTGGGACTGATAGCTTTCCTTATCTAAACATAGGGTGACAGTGCTAAAGAAGGGTCAGTATAAATATGAGAAAACTGTGCACAGTACTTTATAATTTGATACCAGTAAAGAGAGTTTCCAGGTGCCCATTCACACTACAAAATTATAGCACTGTTATTCCACTTTAACTGTCATGGTTCCATCCTATGAAATCTTGAGACTGGCAGTTTAGGGAGGAGCATTTAAGATTGCCAGGCAGACTGCTTCTGTCAGGAACCGAATTCACACACACAAAAGTAACAGTGCTAATACACTATTTATTAGGAGTGTGATACATAGTACAGGACTTCAGTGAGCGAACTGAAGGTAATTAGTAAAATCCAAACATTAAAAGCAAATAGTTTCCCATCCCGCCAGCAAGAGACCTTGGAGCTCAGGTTTCAGCTTGGCAGCACTTATCTCTACATTCCTAGCTTTGTTTCTCTAACGGTCTCTGGTTCACATACCTTGTTACAAGCAAGCAGCTAATTAACTCCTACTACATGTCCCATAATTGAAATAACCGACAGTTCCAGTGCCTCACCTACAAATCCCAGGATTCTATAAGATGGAATCATGACAGCTAAAGTAGAGCAACAGAGCTATTCTGTAGTGTGAAAAGGCCCCAGATCACTCAAGTTGTCTCTTTTATCCCTTCCATTGTCCACATCTTTGTAGCTCATCTGTTTAAAGCATGTTATTTTGATTCTTTCAATACTGAAGGACAGTTTATGAGTTTTGGGTACTCAGCAAGTTCCTAGTTGCTATTTAATATGTCCTGTTACCCTGATTTCTGGGGTCCCTTGGGGGACACCTCAATGTGCTCCAATTAATGGGGAATGAAAACTAGCCAGAGCGCAAGCAATAGCAAGATGAGAAGAAGGGCAACCTAGTGAGATCTCTAAACCCAATTTTACGGGTCAGGCTGAGCCAAAAGCCACATCAAATTTCTGAATAAATGATTTTATTTAAAAATAAAGACTTGCGCACGTTCGCACTTATGCACTCACTCACACAAGACCTAGTGAGAAATAAAAGAGAGGAAATTGGATAGGGGGCTTTGAAGGATTTTTCTGGGGTATACTGCACCTGCTTTTGAAGTCTGGAGGTCTGGGACCAGTGGCGGAGAGCGAGAGAGGAGGCTCAGCATGTGGAGAACTGCAGGAATAGCTGGACGGAGTGACAGGAAACTGAGAGCGATCCAGAGCGATCCAAGGAGATGCTCAAAAATTGAGTCTATTTATGGGGGAAAATGTATCTGGAGGGAAAATCCTATGCCGGAGAGAACAATCAGTGGAGGAGCTAGAACAAAGCTCCAAACTGTCCACATCCTTTGCATGATTGGGAGAACAAACCTCCAAAACGTCAAAGTTCCTTGCCTGATTAGATTTGCCAGGGTTCTCAAAAGCCGCGGCTATACGCGGCTTGATGGGCCTTTTGTCAGGGACGTTAATCCCATCAAGCCAGCTTCTTGGGGCTGAGGACTCTTTGTATATTTTAAGTTTTACCTGGCTGGAGGTCTCCTGGGGTGACATGACTCAGAGTTTACTGGCCTGACCAGGTTTTTCCTGATTTTGGCTGTCCAACCATGCCTGCCTACGAGGTCGTTCAGGGATCCTCTCAAGCACGTAGAGATAATTTTTAATATTAAATTGTAGACCTCGGGATAGGGTTATCTACCACTGTAATAGTCCTCTCTGAAAATTGATGAGAGCTGGCTTGGAGCCAAGCCTTGCTGAGGTAATCTTCTGTTCTGAAGTTCATATCCTGTGTTAATATTTCAACCTCGGCTTCAGTCTCATTCTAATCAAATTGCTATTTCTCTCTAGTGCCAAGAATATTATTTCATCTTCAGTTCAGATACATACACACATCTCTTTAAAGACTGGAAGAAGTCTTTTGCTAATCCAGGTTGCTTGTGTTTGTGTGCCTTCAAGTCACCTGTTGACTTATAGTGACCCCATGCATTTCACAGGGCTTTCCTCTTGTTAAAATATTCACTGTCAAGCTGCTTTGTCTTGTGCACAGTGTTTGTCAAAAATAAAACACAGAATAGTGTTTAATACGGTAGCTAGCATCACAAACCCACAAGTAACACAAATTACAAATCATACATTTGTGGGTATTGCAACTATTACATCAATTAGCTAATCAGTGATATCATGTATTTGATAAATGTATTAAATCCAAAAGAAGAGAAATATGTTGCTACTGCAGAGCATCCTTTCTCTTAGCTCCCTCCATCCATGGCTCTTCCTGGGATGCAAGACCATTTAAATGGGAGCTTGTCCTCCCTCATCACAATCCCTCTCAGGATTCCGAGTGGCTTTCAGGTGGGCTTCTGAGTTCTTGGAATATGTGTGGGCAATTAAAGTGTCACTCCTGTTTGCAGTCACAAATGGCCCAATCCATTCTACAGGTTTGCAGCTTTACCACCTCATTTCCATCTCCTGTCTGTTACTTGTGCTAGGGAGCCCAATGTTATGATGTTAAAACCATTTACTTCACATTTAAAGTAGGCAACAATTCTCTGCAACAGTTCTAGGAACTAACAGGCATGTTCTCATGCAATTTAACACTTTAACAGAGAATGTAGGATGCAGTAAGGGTTGCAGCTTGGAAGCCAGTTGTTTATATGCTGACAGCATCAGCCCCAAGGATTTTTGTGCCTCTGAATATGCCATATTACAGCACATTTTTCTAAAAATATTTTGTATAGGCAATGAAAGTGAGGCTGACTGCAAACAATTTCAGAAATATGCATAGAAGATCTCTGCTTGTTTGTGTGCAAAGGGAATGGCTGTGCAGGTGTAGTGATTTATTCTTCTTCCTCCGACCCCCTGCCCATGTCTTTAAATGACTAACTGTGACTTCAACTTCCTTGCCCTGCTGACAGGAGATGGCTTGATTTCATTACTTCTTCAGGATGGAGTAAACGTCTCCCACTGCGTGTCTGTGTGCATCATTTCTCGACACACCTGCTGTTAGCCAGGATCCCTTTGAATCGCTGGGGTGTTTCATTTCATTGCACCCCCATCAGAGCCTTCAAGGAAGTGAAGATATGGTGCAGAGAATCCCAATTGCCCACACTACAAATCCCTGCAGTGGGCATTGGCAAGCAAAACACAGAGCTCGGTGGAATACATTGATGTCTGGAGGGAACAAAATATCTTGACGGCAGGAATGTAAAAAATACTTAAGGTTCAGAATCTGCAAATCCTGACAGCTTCCATTTAGCCTGGGCACATCTAGATTCCCACAGTGACAAAAATAACTCTAATCTCTCTCTCTCCCTCTCTCTCTTTCCCTCCCTCCCCCAGATACATACATACATACATACATACATATATATATATATATCCTTTAGCTTTGCATCTACTGAAATGCTAGTAAATAGCACCAGGGGACAGCAATGAATTTTTGCCTTTAAACTGTTTATCTCTATAATGCCTTCTCCTGATTATGGTAGTACTATTGCACCATAACTGAGCATGCATTTTAATTACATACCACACAAAATCAATGTCGCTTGCAATGTAAATAGCATCACACTGCAGCTTGTTAGCTTGTCAGAAGCTTTTCAGTATGACTTTCATATCGTTTGGTGATGTTTGTTGCATATGAAATAACCCAAGGTTTTGACACCGTGTCAGTTCAAAAAGGTGATGATCATACCCCACGTGTGCCACTGGCAAGACCACAAATCACAAGTTTTTAAGTAGAACGCAACAGCTGCCTTTGCAAGATGCTTTCTTCCTCTGTGAGGTCTGCCAGCAAGTACTAAATTGGTCTCATCTCACACTTCTTTCTCTTCTCTCTGCTGACTCAATATGGTTCTCACTTGAGCTCAGCCAAGTTTTCTCAAAAGAATTTTTTTGTAAGAAAAGAAAATCGCCAGATATTTTCCCATCTCCCCTTCGTTCAACTCAAAACAGAAGGGCACTTTGTAAACATTTCTCTGAATATTTTCCATTCTACTGTGTCTGTGGTGGCTGCCATTTCCCCAGTAATATGCCCTAGTGACACTGAGTTTGAGACACAGTGGATAATTCAAAATGAGGGCCAGACTGTTAACACAATTGCTCATGCTTCCACTGGTCATAGCAAGGAAAATAGGGAGGAAAAAATAGGTTAATGCCCAGGAGTGACTGGTTGTCAGTGAGGTTGTGAATCTCTCTGTGTTTCAGTCTAGCTTTTAAAGGGATTAATCAAGGTTCTGAAACTATTTTGTGGATAGGATTCACCACTTCAGATGAATTGTTTAAAGTCTCAAGCGGATTCATTGACCCAGTGACATGGCACATGATAACTGCCCATGTAAGTGCCACTATAATGGGAATTTTCTTCCAGAGAGACCATCAGGGTATTTGTCCTCCCCTGGGAAAATTCTTTCACCCTTCCCATTGTCTCTGCCCAGAAACAGGGTGGATGCTTTCGAAATGCCATGCACAGTCAAGTGATTGCTTTGAACCAATGAATTAGTTCATATATTCAGATTGGGCATTAGGAAATTTGCCAGGGAAGGAAAGCATTTTCTACGGTAAAACTTTGCATTGTGTCATACCTTGTTTGTTTGCTTTGGCATGTATAAGCTGCCTTTCAAGATTAACCCTTTCAAAATAGCCCATGACATATTGAAAGAAGAAATGGCATTGTAAGATAGTTTGACCTAAGTCCAATTGTTATTGGCAATTCATATGTCATCTCTTACTGTACTTAAGTTCTACTGACTTAATAGATCTATTCCAATTGGGACTAACAATTATATTTGCGCCTATATATTTTGATTACTTTTTTTTCAGTTGCCACAGGAAAAATGGCTTTGGAATTGAATGCTGAAGTAGCAAATGCTGATTATTTATTAATTACACTGAATAAGTAGAAGTAACTGAAAGTGAAGGGCCTCAATTTAATGTCCCTTCAGTGTAGCACAAATACCTGCCTGTGATCTAAACTACTCTGAGACATATTCCTTCTGACCTCCTGAAAAGCTCCTGAAAGTGCCCTGCACAGCTGTTTCAGGCAGGCTTGTTTTGTGGTGACCAGACGAGCTTGCATCCATACATAGATGCAAAATGACAACATCAACACTGAGATCTTCCAGGGTCTTCCAGGCGTCTCAGCTGTGATCATTTCACAAATAGCTATGGGGTCATAGGTAGATGCTTCTCCAAGCCTGCCTACTCACCTTTACATGTTTTGTAACATGCAATGGCCATGCAGGGTGGCTTCAGCTGCTTTTGAGTATTTTGTGGGTGGGCCTTGGATGCTGTGGAGAGAGGAGGGGGATAACAACCCTCACAGCACCTGGAGGAAAAAAAAAGACATCTACACATCTAAGGAGAACTTGATCCTGTGCATGTCCCTAACAGCACTATAGCCAAGGTCTGATTCTGTACTAAAAAGCCAGAATTTTCCATGAAGACAGAAACCATTGTTGTCATAACAAAGAAACCAACAAAAAACTGTTGGATTTGATTCCTTCGGTGCATGCAGAATTTGGAAGACCTTTTCTGTAAATATATGTGTGTATATGTGGGCACATGCACAGCTCCTGTGTATATTTTTTTTTAATGCAGGCTGTTTCAACTGAAACTAAGGGGAAATGAAAGTACAGGAACTTCATAACTCCTAATTCATCTTGCATCATTCTAGCCAGGACAATCCTGTGCCTCTCAGATTCTAAGAGGATGTGCAAATTAATTTTCCACACACATTCTCTAACATACTCACATGCCAACCATGTACTTAGGGATGGGGTAAATAGCAAACAAAATGAGCCCAGTTAGAATTGAAATTTGTGAAAGATAGTTGTCAGCTTAAATATTTATCTAGAGAACTAGGAGGCTTTAATTTAATTCAAATCTACAATGGAGTGGTTTCTGTAATGAGAACATCCTGTAATTACATTTAATTATAGATATACCAGTAGCAGTAGTACAACTGTAATTAATGGATTGCCAGTATGCGAGCAAGCCTCTATTTTAGCAATTTATAACCACTTTTACCAGACAAACTTTGTATATATTTAAGAAGGATTTGGGGAAATGGTTGTTCAGATTTCCTGCAATTTTACCAAGATTTAAAAGTATTTCTGTAAAGGTGCCAAATCCAGTCTGACCTTGGAAGTTAAGCAGGGTCAGCATTGGTTAGTACTTGGATGGAAGACCACCAATGAATACCAGGTGCTGCAGGCTATATTTCAGAGGAAGGACCTGGCAAACCCATCTGTAAGTATTCCTTGTCTAAGAAAACCCTGTGAAGGTCAACCATACGTTGGCAGGCAACTTGAACACAAACACACATCAGCATTATGATGCAGAACACAGAAAAATCCTGTTCAGGCATTCTGTTGTTTTTGTTTGCTTGTTTGTTTGTTGTTAGAAAGCAAGGGATTCACACTTCATACCCACCCTAACCTCTCTATGTTGACAGAGAATGTCTGAAAAAAAAAAAGAAAACTGTAGTTATGTTTGGCTGAATGTAGTTACAAGGCTTCATGAGACTGTGTGCCCACTCACATGGCACTTACTAACCTATTTACATAAGCATGGTTGCAACATATGCAGGTTAGGATTGTTGGGAGCATTGCTAGAACATCTGTTCCCAATTCTCTCTACATAATTCTTACTGGCGTTGGTGATGTTGTTGTTGTTAGCATGTGACTTCAAATCATTTCTGACTTATGCTGACCCTATGGTGAAAATATCACTGGGTTTTCTGGGGCTGAGAGTATGTGACATGTAAAGGTCACCCAGTAGTTTCCATGGCTGAGCAGGGAGCTGAACCCTGATCTCCAGGGTCATAGTCCAATGCTCAAACCACTGCACCACACTGGCTGTCACAGGGCCAAAAGGAGTTTAATAAAGACGTTATCCAGCCTTTCGAATGAGATCTGATGATGGCCAGAAATAGGAAGATGCTGAAAGTTCTTCCAGGGCTAATGTCTCTGGCTTCAGAACTTGCTTGGAATTTGCTAGTTGACCACCATCACTAGCATGTAGGAGAGAGACAGGAAGAAGAGGCATCTCTGGCTTGTCAGGATTGGCTTGTTCACAGAGTATTTTGACACTATTTGGGGGTTTATACAACCCTTAAAGTTTTTCAATTAAGTACACAAAAATGATTTAATACTGTAGATATTGTATGCATGTGCTCAAACATATGAAAACTGAAAATATACATTCTCATGCCTTCATAGGCTAGTTGTTCTACAGTATCACAGTTTCTTTAATAGTGCATGCCATTGTTTCATATGCATTCTGGAGACCATTGGACACAGATAACTATTGCTTCAAGATGGAATTGAATAAATTCATAGATTCAGAACATAGGTTTTGATGCATAGGCATAGCTTAGAAAGTTTGAAGACAGTGTGCTTCTCAGTACCACAAATAATGGGAAAAGACTAGTGTCCAAAGTATTGGTGAGCTTTCCAGTGATTTCTAATTGACAACTTTTGGAAACATGAGGCTGGAGCAAGTCTTGGTCAGATTCAACTAAGTATTTATGTTCACACATGTATGATCTTACCCCTCAAGCTAAATAGATGCATTGTGAATTTTCAGTTGTAGCTGAAACTATATGATGTGCCTTCACTCCACAGTGCATTACAACTGTACCAGAGCTTGTAAAATTATTTTTGGACTTCAAGTTCCAGAATTCCCAGTCCATCATAGCTATGCCAGGAATGAGATTCTAGGAGTTATAGTACAAAAAAATAATAATCTCAGATCACTACTATATGCTTACACACGCAATGCTAACTAAATTTGGGACATTTAATCCTATAGTTATTCACTGGAAAGTGACCCCATTACACACTGCACTGCAAGATGTACTCTTTTCCTGGATTCCTGTCCTTGTGAATCATCCTGCAGATTTGTAGATATAATGCAATAAAGGTAAGTTGCACATTCAAATGATATTTTAAAAATTTATCCTCAGTAGTCTCACATAGCCACAAATATGAAATGAACAGAAAACTGTACTTAAAAAAAAATAAAATCAGTTAATTTTTTTGCTATGAACATTGCATACTTGACTACTGCTGAGACTGTTGTATTTTGGACACAGCGTGACTTAACATGACTTCTTGGAAAAGATGATGCTTGATAAAGTGGAAGATGGAAGGAAAAGAGGAAGATTACATTACAGGTGGATTGACGCAGTGAAGGAAGAAAGAACCCTGAGTTTTCAAGACCTGAGTAAGGCTGCTCATAAGAAGGTTGCCTGGAAGTTTTTGATTCGTAGGGTCACCATACGTTGAAACTGGCCAGGCAGCACATAACAGCAACGACACAGAAAACATTGTACATATTGTATAAGTTGTACACTGTTATCCTTACAGGTTATCTTCATAGACTAGACTATTTAATTTGGTGGACTCAAAAGTATGGCAGAAAGAGATATATCCTTATTTACCAGAGTTTAGTTATGTTTTGAATCCTGGAATAAGGAAACAAGCTTTGCCTTTGACCTGCTTTGAGTTTTCATTCTGACCAGTAAGAACAAGAGTTTGTTGTACAATTTCATCATATTTTACACACAGCAGTGTGAAAAATGGCATGGTGTCAAATGCTGAGAGGAAAAGGTGGGAGGGAAATGAGGAAAGTATTATTGTCTTACTTAGAAAAAACAAAGAGAGAAAGTCAAAGTAAAAGATGAAAATCGGCTTTCCCACTCAAGATTGAATTTACTCTATGGACTGTTAAGATGTCTCTGCTCTGTCAAGCTGGTGAGAAATTGCTGTAGAACTGAAAGTATACACATTCCTGTAACAGTCAGTGTATACAGTCAGTCATCAAACATTTTCACATTCTGTTCGATATACAAGTGCAACATGGAATTGAGTTCCCTTAGTTCATGCCACTGATGTACATCTAAAATGTTGGCAAGAATCTATCACTCTTTCCCTTGGACCAATGTATCCACAAATTCACCATGCAAGACTTTGCCCCTAGTAGACTGCAATAAAAATGGTCCCACAGAGTAAGTGCCTGTTCCTCATATGGAATAGTACCAGAGACTGTACTGTACCCACTAATGTTGGGCTGCTGCATATTCCCTAAAGCCCCATAAAAAAAAACACTGCAGATTAGGCTCCTTGGGGATTACAAAACCAAGGAGTCATGTGGGACTGCCCTAGATTCAATCTGCGTTGTGTTGGAAGTACACCACCTAACAGATCCACTCCGTCTCTGCTAGCACCTACAGATGCTTGCCTTCCTGGAGTGCACTAGACCGCCCCCCACACACACACACACAGCCAGCATATGGATTTGAACGTGTGGTGTTAGCGATAGAAGGTTCACCTGACTTAAGTTTCACTGATGCAGACTTAGCAACACCACCCTTGACACCAGCCACCAGATCCTTCTCCACTTCCTAGGCAAACTGCTATCCTTACATTGGCTCTACTTTCCCAAAGTATCTGAACAAACCAAAATCTATTAAGTAAGACTCACTTTACCCTCAACTCTGGTTTATCATTTAGCTAGGACCACAGTCTGCTTAGAGGGAATCCATGCCTTCTGAAGACTTACAAGTCTGGCTAGATAGCAGATAATCCACTTTTTGCTTTCCTCATCTGAAATATCAGACAATGTTGAAGGTGTACACTTGGCTTATTGCTGTTTAGCTGAACCTTAGCCTCCCACTTTTTCTGGAAGCCACTTTAAATTATTTAGACTAGCTATTAGTCCTACCCTCAAACCACCAAGAAGTTGAGGGCTAACATTTCCTGGCCTAACTCTACCATCAGTGGGACTGCCAGTCCTGAGAGAGAGTGTACTAGGCTTATAAAGGCTCCTGCCAGCCCTCAAAACAGCCTAGTATAGCACAATATGGCCCTAAGTAGGCCTAGTGGAGCCTACCTGGGACCTACCAGGTGTATCAAGAGGTCCAGTGGGGACTACCAGTCCTCAGGCCTGCTAAAAGATTTAGTGGGGCTTACCTAGCCTACCAAGGTCTATTGGGGCTTTCCACAGTTACCCAGCAAGGCCTACCCAGGGCTAGCAGGGCTTGCCTTGGTCCAACAGGCCTATGCTCAATGGGGCCTTCCAGTCCTATAGGGCCCAGAGATGTTTACTAGGGCTTAGTGGGGCCTACCTAGACCTCTCTGGCCTGTGAAAAGGCTGAGTGTAGCCAACTTGGCCTACCAGGGGCCAAGCAGTGTCATTAGCCTGTGAAGGAGTTTACTGGTACATGCAGTGGAAATCTACAGGGCCTCCAAAGGTCTATCACAATGCATTGGCCTAATACAGTCTATGGGACCAGTCATGTGGGAAGGAAGACAACTTGCAAAGGGCACTGCAGGCTAGTGAACCTAACTATGCCCTCCTGGCCTTTAAAAGGGGGAGGTCTAGCTGTAACCCCTCCACACAGACCACTAAAATAGGGAGTGAACCTAACAGGGCCTAAACCACATGCCTAGGTTGCTGCAGTGGTATAGACAGACCTAATAAGTTAAAAGACTGACCACTGTTACTACCGTGTACTGGCCTGGACTTTGGTGAACCAAAGATATCATTTTGATATCACAATTCGGCCCTGCTCTGCCACCAGCCAAGTGTTTGTGAGGCCACTGTACGAGTGTGAAGCTAGGCATGGCTACTCTTTGTTGCTCCCACCAAACCAAGCCAGAAATAGCCAGAACTGCTTTAGGGGTCCTTCCGAAACAAACACCTTCATTATAAACAAAGGGACCCTCTGCCCGGAGAGGGCACCCTGGCGAGCTAGGTGCTTAACTGCCGAGCTAGCCACATCTGCATACTAGCCATACTATTGTCAATTCGGAACATAATTCAATCATGTAAATGCTGACCTTTTGGAGACATTGTCTCCAACCCAAAACTTATTGTTTTCGCCCAAGACCAGACTAGCCTACGGTATTTCTTTCCCTGATAAAAACCCCCAGTTCTGAGAGCTCCTCGGACTGCTCAGCAGACTTGCGTTTGGACTGCTCTCCTGCCTTGCTGCTGCCTCGTTCTGCGAGCTCCCCTCGGCTGCCGTGCCGAGTCCTCTACCCTCCATTGGCTTCCCCAGGACTGCAGGATTGGTGATGTATCACCCATTTCCCCAAAACTCTATTTCCTATTCTACTTGAAATTAGGACAAAATGCCTATTCTAGTTCCAAACTTACCAGGCACTTTTGGAGCCCTAATGGAAAACTATGACTAAAATATAATAAAATATATAAAAGTCAAAGTTTGTGAGTTTGTCTGTGTCAGGCAGGTGAAGAACTCATATGATTGGCTGTGTCAGGCGAAAAAGCCTCATATGATTGGCTACCTGTGAAGATTTTCTGGAATCCTGGGGTTGGCAGTTTAGGGAGAGGCCTTTAAAATTCTCAGCCAGAGAGCTCTTGGACCTAGCCAGTTGCTATGGAGATGAGGTCTAGCAGCAAGAAGAAGGAGAACAATGTATTCCTTCAGAAATTGAACCTCTGTATGTTAACAACTCAGATTAGACTGGGGAATATGGGGAAAAGTTACAGGTACTGGACAAGACAGTTTGGGGAATTAAGAGACACAGGATGGCAAATCTGTGTATTTCAACCGCATCTTATTCCTAAATTTCAACCACATCTAATTCCTAAAGTAAGGTAAGGTAATTCCTAAGATATTTCTATGAGAAAATAAAATCCCGGGTAACACTGGGTAAATATGCTAGTAGAAAATAAAATAAAATGGATTTTGGTCATGAAAATGAAGGGTGCATCTGATAATAAATGACACAATTCTGGGCTAGACATGTGGACATTTAGCACTGTACAAAAATGACAATGATTTTCAGTTAGAACAATTGATCAACCAATCATAATTATTGATCCAGTTAACAAACTCCATGTCAAATCAATAAGTTCTAAATGTCTAGTACTTGGTAAGGAAATATCAAAATTGGTATGTCACGCTGTTCAGTGATGGTGGCAGTTATAGTCTGACACATCTAGAAAACTTGAGGCTTATAGGTATGATCAAGAGGTAATATAACTCCAAGGCAAGTTCTACTTTTAAACTCTATTTTATGGGTACTGTAAAAAAAATGAACAGAAGGGGCTTTTTGCATTGCAGTGAAATTTTGATTAAAGTAGCACTACCGCAGGCCAATCGATGTGTTGCACTTCTAGTTAGTAAGTCCATTCCAAAATTCTATTTTCCAATTGTCTCATTTTATGTGCCACTTCACCATCCCATTGAGTGATCTGAGATGAAATTATATAAAATATGCTTATTTCTAAGGACCAATTTATTATGGAAAATGTATAAACATTACAGTCTTGGAGCAATTATGGTGCAATTATGATGTAATTCATTACTGACTGTGTACACATGTAATAACACTAAGCATTTTTCATATTTATGTATATTTGTATAGTTATTGAACATGACAAAATTGATTCATTTACTCCAATAATTTTTATCTCCCATCATAAATGGTTTGTACATCATCAACTTAATTTATGCAATTGTTCATTATGTTCATGAAATAATAATAAAAAATGAACTGGTAATCTACTAGAACAGTTGGTACAGTCTTACTTCTGCTGTGAGAAATGAGGGCTAATGATAGTATAGAGGCTGTTGTCACCCAATTATGTCAGATTATGTTGTTTGGCATGCCCAGCTTATGCAGAAGAAAATATACATTTATTTATTTATTTTAAAGAATAAAACTCACAACGAGGAATTGTTATTCAACTTTCTTCAGAATAAGGATGTTGCAAACATCTGTTATGTTCTACTTCCAATGCAATTCATAAAAAAGTTCTGTATCCAATCCTGGGGGCCATCTCCCAAACAGTTTCAGTTATATCCCAAACAAATCTGGCAATATTAGCACCGTGGTCTCCCAACTGCCAAAACCAGGGCTATAGCTATGGGGGCATAAAGCTCTTAAATAAGAATTCTGTCTCCCAGATGAAATTCCTCTTCATACCCACATTTCTAGCGTTGCAGAGAATCTTTGAAAAGCATTCACACCTAGAACTGTGAACTGTTTATTATGCTTTCATTTTTGCCCTCAGTGCTTTTTGGATGCCTAAACTGTATTTCTTAATTCTCAACTGAAATGTTAAGTTACTGAAATGCTAGAAACTAGAAGGAAAATTTGATTTTTCTCTTACTTGTGGTGGGGAGTGTCCTCATTTTGTTCCCCCTGTAAATACATCCCTGACCCAGACACTACTAATTTAAAAGCTAATTTGTTAACTTTCACCTATATAAGCTACTTAGTATACCTAACCAAGTAAAGTCTCCTGGCCTGATCATACACACACCTAATGGAAATGTCATTCACCCATGCTCCAATTGCCAGTGGAATGAATCTTCTAACCCCAGTGCCACTGATGCTTGGTAAAGTAGGTTGAGGGGAAGTTACTGCAATAATATCACAATCATGACCAAATAGTGACCATGAATACAGAACCGTTTTGTTCTCGACTGATGTCAAGTCAACTTGACTTATGGTGACCTTATAGATGAGAGACCTCTAAGTCAACCTATCATCAACAACCTAGCTCAGGGACATGTTTCCCTTGATTGAGTCTATGCATCTGTAATGTGGTCTTCCTCTTTTCCAACTGCCTTCTACCTTACCAAGCATTATTATCTCTTCTAGTGAATCATATCTTCTCATGATATGGCCAAAGTACAACATCCTCTGTTTAGTCATCTTGGCTTCTAGAGAGAGTTCAGGCTTGATTTGCTCTAGGACCCATTCATTTGTCTTTTTTTAGCATCCAGGGTATCCATAGGACTCTTCTCCAGAACCACATTCCAAATGAGTTGATTTTCTTCCTATGAGCCTTTTTCACTGCTGAGTTTTTGCATACCTACATAGTCATACAAAGAAATTGGAAATATGATGACATGGATAATCCTAACTTTAGTATTCAATGATATACTTTACACTTCAGGATCTTGTCTACCGATGAGTAAATCTAGGTAATGTTGTCATCATGACTCTATTTCCATGATTGTAACTCCCTCTCAACCTACTTTAACAGGTATACTTAACTAAGTAGATGATGTAAAATACTGGCTTCTTTTTATGTATTAAAATACTTATGTCATACCTTATATCAAGATACTTTAGGGTGTCATACCATAAAACCAATTTTAACATTTAGAAAAAAGTAAGACAGTAAAAGATGAATTAAACTAAAAACATATTATGCAATCTTATAAGTTAAAATGATCAATACTCCTAAAGACAACTTAAGAGAAATAAATCATGTACATACGCAGACTTGGATAAAACCTACTCATTTTCACAGGTACATTCAGCAGAGGCAGATCTGGGGTGGGGCAACTGGGGCATGTGCCCCAGACAGGGAGACGCAAAAAAGAGGAATCCCTCTGCTTGCTCCCACTGCTGCTCACCCCACCCACCTCCACCTGCTGCTCACCCCCATCCACATCCACTCGCCTCTCCCTTGCTCACCCTGTCCCCATCTACCACTTTCCCCATCCCCCTCCCCTGGGTGCTGTTAAGCCTCAGTACGTCACTGGCATTCAGTGAGGACATGATATAAGATCTTGATGACTGGCCCAAGTTCTGGAACTCTCTTTCTAGGGACACTATAATGACCCCCTCCTTTCCATCCTTGAATCAACAGGCAAAGATTGTTTGTTCCATTAGGATTTTGAAAACTGAAGGTTTTTAAAGAAAGAACTTTAAAGAGGGTCCTGTATTATGTTACTTTTAAAAAGTAACATTTATCATTTCTAACTACATGCTTTAAATTGTTTGTTAAGCGTTCTTAATTGTTTAATTCCATTTTAATACTGATCTTTAATATAATGTTACTATATTGTATTGTAATTTGTAAGCCACCTTGGGTCCTGTTTCTGGGGGAGGAGAAAATATAAGTGATAATGATGATGATGATTTGTTTCTCTGTTGTGTGCATGTTTTACGTTTGGCAGCCGTTTTCATTCTGAGTGTTATTGAGTGTTTCTCAATAATTGTTTCTCTACAACCTCAGTTTTTTGAGTCAATAACAATCAATATTACTTTTATCAAATTTCTATTATGTTTACTGCATTTTCGTGGTTTCCAGCATCAATGGTTTTCATTTGGTGGTCTAGATTTCTCGTTCTCTAAGTTAGCAGTTTCCTCTTATTCATTTGCTTTGCCTTAGAAGTTGCACCAAAGAGAGAGCAGAAACAAATTACTGAAGATGTCAGCTTAACAATTCCAACAGTTACTCTTCAAGATACAAACCAGCTCCTATATAGTATACAGCAATAGTTACTGGATGTAAGATTGACAAATCAAAGAAAAGAATAGAATATGGAAGATCAATGTGGAAAACTCAACTTGAATTAAAATGTGTTTAACTTAATGTTAAAACTTCACCATCACTATAAAAGTTGATATAGTTATATTTTGAGAGATAATTTGAAAGAACTGAAAATGGCATAATAAAAATACAACCTGGATTAAAAAAACATGGCAGCAGAATTAAAGTCAAAAGAAATTGAAGATAAATGTAACTACAACAGAAAAAGGAAATACTGAATTAGCACAGGAAATGAAAGATCGGGCAGCCAGTCTGGCTGAAAAATCTAGCCAGCCTTCATCCACTGTTACTGCAGCCTGAATGACAAAGGAAGAATAATATTAATTATGAAAGATGGAGTGGGAAAGGCAGCCACTCCATCAAATTACCACTTAAAACTGCCTGTTTGCTTACAATTATTAACAGGAGTAATAGTGAAAGCAGTCTAGGTTCCTTTAATTCAATATACCCTTTAACCAAAGAAAAACACAAGTAATTTCCCCAGTTCCAAAAAAATTGAGGAGGAGGAAGAAGAGGAGGAGGAGGAGGAAGGGGAGGAAGAAATGGAGAAATATTTCCAGATAATGTGGAATGGACTGATTCCCAAAAGTATTTCATGTTTAACCTCACATATATGTTGAAAAATGTCTTGAAATGTTATGATTCAGTAAAAACATCAGAAGATTCCACTCAGCTATGATGAAATCAGGGCACACCACATTACCTGTAAATGGAGAAGAATGTGTCAGAATTAGAATTAGTTATAGAATTTTTCACGATAATTCCTTATTTCTCTTACTATTTATCACAATGACACTACTTTCAGTAATATTGAAGAAAACAAATCTAGAATGTGAAATATCAAAGTAAACTCAAAAAATAAACCATCATGGGAAAGAAAGATAGACTACAAAATGAATGAAAGCAAAAAAACACTTTATTTTGTTACTCATGTAGTGGAATAGTGGGTTTGCTAAATTCCTTTTCTTTTAAACTGGGGATGCTATGGATTAAACCTGAGATGTATGGCTTCTGCGTTAAGAAAAGAAAAAACAAAACAAAACTTGATATCCTCTTTGGATCATGATTCCTGTTTGAGAGTAAGGAGGCAAGTAGGATGCAGTGATTCAGTTGTGCAAAAAAAAAAAAAAAATGTTTAGAAGCACTCAGAATATATATGTTTAAAAATTGTCCACCCCTAGTTACCAAAATGAACTTTGAAGCTGAGTCACAAATTCTTGTATTTGCTGTGGATCAGTGTTTTCCAGCTGGAACAAACCTACCATTCCTTACTAAGTGTTACCATTATTCCTTATTAACTTTTAATAAGCATGATATTTGAAGGATGAATGAATGGTGTATGTGTTGGCAAGGAGGCTGAATGAAGAAAAGAGAGCTGCAGATTAGTGATCAAATTTTATTGGACAGGCAGTGTGATGAAATTGCATGCCTTAGAACAATCTTTCTACCTTTTCTGACATTTTAGACTCCTGCTGACCCCTGGTAACAATTGCTGTTATGGTCTTTGTAGTCAACATGGAAAGAAAAAACAGAGGTGTGTGAAAGGCAACTTTAAAATGATAAACGGAATTTTTGAAGGAGCCAATAACAAAACGGGTTTCGAATGAAATTCAAAAAATTTCCAAAATTAATTTTGAAATGGTGCCAGAATTTTATTTATTGAATATATTAGGCCAGAACCAGGAGATTAGAAAACAACAGAAGATATTATTGTATTTGATCACAGCAGCACAGTTGACATATGCACAACACTGGAAAGATAAAACAGACGTTCAATCAGATGAATGGAAAACAAAAATGTTAGATATGGTAGAGACTGAAAAATTAGCTAACCGGTTCAAAATTTTGAAAGAGAATGGAAAAGGGTAATGCTTTGGCTAAATCTGTAAATATCTGTGGATTGAGTATATTGATATTTGACAACATAGATATAAAAGGAAGATAGATTTAACTGGAAACCTAAACCTTTGATATACAGACGTGGGGGAATAGAAGAATTATAATAATGATATACATATTTGCATCAATATATGCTTTTATGTACTTTGAATATAATAAAAATTATATACTAAAAAAAAACCAAAATGGGTTTTGAAGTGGTCCCTGACAACAGCTCTCATGTCATTCTCTGTATATTCCATGATCTTTTCTGAAATGTAATTATTCAGATAATGAATCAGTTACCACCATTATAAAGAATCTAGTGATTTCATTCCCTAGTTTTATTCATGATAACAAATTTATCTCCCTGTTTTCAACTTCTAAAAGAAATATATTTGTTTTCAAGCCAAAATAGGCCCATCAAATTGTGCTTCAAAGTCCTGAACTGAATGTACCACAGCTCGGGTAGTACTTAAAACTATGCTAGAGAGTGGCCTTGCTCAATGCTTTTGGTACTTTTTTGGTACAATACTTTTAGTATTGGGAGCCCTGGTGGCGCAGTGGTTAAATGCCAGTACTGCAACCACAAGGTTGTGAGTTCGATCCTGCCAGGCTCCAAGGTTGACTCAGCCTTCCATCCTTTCGTAGGTCGGTAAAATGAGTACCCAGCTTGTTGGGGGCAATTAGCTAAAAATACATTGTAAATCGCTTAGATAACACTTAGTTGATAGGCGGTATAGAAATAAATGCTATTGCTATTACTTTTTTTTCCTTTAAGAGGATTTATTTTTACTTTGTCTTTTTGTCCCCTTCTTTCTATTCCCCTCTTTTCTTGCTCTTAGCCATCTCTTACACACTAAATCAAGTCTCTGAATTTCTTACCATGATACCTCTCTTTTTGATAGTCAACTACTTATTATGTAAATACAAAGCTGATGCAGTGAAAACCTTCCTGTGTCTTTGGGCAGAAAAAATAACCTTTTCACCTTTTGCACTATTTCCAGCAGAGCAATAAAACATGTATAATGTACACATTCTGCCCATACATTTTCTGTTGTTCCTGTATGTATTTTTTTCCGTGTTAATTTGATATAATGTGCTCCATTCTAATAGAAATAAACATCTTGGAGACAAATACGTTAAAGACAGGTCTTTGCCGGTTGCTTGTGTTTCACCTTAACCCCACTATCTGGGTAATTTTGCCTTCCTCAAACTATTAGTTCAAAATTTTGACAAGCAAGTATGGAAATGAAAAGAAAGGCCAGCGGACTCAATTTGTTTCAGGCCTGTAGCCTACCATCTAGGAGAATGAAAGGATAAAAAGAACTTCAATAAAATGTACTGCAGACTCACAGCTCATATAAAGAGAGATCTATTCTTCTCCACAACTGGGCCAAGAAAAATGATTACACCTTCTCAACTGGATAGTTTTGTGTGGATTAGGGATGAAAATACTTGCATATTTCACCCTTACATGTGAAGTTGTATAATTACAGTACTTTTCTCCCCACTGAGGAAGAAAATGAAAATACCTCTATAGCATTCTCCCTTTATTCAAACATCACAACTTGTTTGTTGAGGGATTATTCTGTGTAAGAATGTGTGTTTGTGCAGGGGGTGGGGGTGGTATCTGTACAGAAAAAAAAAATCCCTCTGCTGAAAAACAATTTTCTCAAAAACACAAAGCCACAAATTATTCTATGCAGAATAATTCCTCAGCAACATTTTAGGATATTCAAATTCAGGGAGGAAATCGCACAGGGTTCTCAATGGTCTTTTATTCTTCCCAGAGGGGTTCATTTGTTTGATGTGGGAAGAAATAATAATGAACATCCCTTCTGTCACTAATGTGGATACCAAATAAGGAGATCCATATTTTTTAAAAAATGCATCTGATCCCAACCAAGACATGTATTTTGTTCATTTGTACTTTGGAACATTTAACTCTTCAATCACAAAGGCTCCCAGTGAGGAATGAATAAATAAATAAATGTATAAATGTGTGAACGAAATGAAAAGGTGATGAAGAAGAAAAATGAAGGAAAAAGTGTTAGTCAAACTTCATAGTATGTTCATATAGCGTATTATGCATGTGTGGTTGTATGTCTGTATAAGTTCCTTAGACTTCATAATACAGGGCTTCTCAGGTCCTTTCTGCTCAACGCACCCAACTTGCTATGGGGACAGGAGGAGGACGGGACTGGAACAATGTTTATGCATGATGTCACCATGGTGCTGTCCTTCTCCCATCCCCAGGTGGTGCGATTGTGCCACAAATCATTGATGGGTTTTCCCTGTCAATGACCAGCCATTTCACCACCCTCCTTGTCAGGAACTGAATCCACACACAAATAGTACAATGCATAAAGCAGTGTTTATTTGGAGCGAAGTACTTGTAATGACTGTAGTGAGGAGACTGAAGGTAAAGTGAAAGTACATGGGTTTAAGATTCCCCACATTTCTCCCCTCTGCTGAGAGACCTTGAAAGCCACGGTTATCAGTACATTCCTAGCAGTGTTAGGCATTGTTTATATAATGATCTCTGGCTTCTACTGCTTCAACTGCTACAAGCCTCCTAATATATTTCACTTGACTACATATCCCATTACTGTATATGGAGGGCATCCCGCCACTCCTGCTATGCACCTGCACTTACCTTGTTTGCAGAGACCCTGGAAGCACAATGGCTGTGCTTCCTGCCCCAGTAGAGCTGCTCTGTGCTTCCTGGATCCTGGAGGCAGCCAGTGTGGAGGGGAGCACTCCATCATGTTCTCCTTCCAAGATAGCCACTGCCACCATTGTCACCCAGGAGAGCTGCTGCCACCAGGACAAAGGTAAGCTGTGGAAAGGGCCTCAAATTGGTGGAGAAGTTCCAGTCCCAAACCATTGGCTGCTGGTTCCTCAAGAGTTTTCAGGTAGGAAATAAACAATTGTAGCCCATTTGCACAAATATGGTACCCATCCCTGACATATTGGAAAAATAAAATGCTAGTCCTCTATACCAGATAGATTCAGAAGCATTGGTTTAGCATGTTTTTCTTGTGAAAGTGAAGAAGAGGAGTATTACCCTGTTATGTCATCCTAAATTCTATGGCCCTTTCCATGGGGGGGGGGTGAAACAGGGCAGCGCATGCAGGGGTGGAGTTTACCTGCTAGCGGGTTGCTTCGTCCCTGTGGGGAGTGCAGTTTTGCCGCTCTATACACCGCCAAATTTCGGCGGCACTCAGCAGCGTTCAGCGGCGTTCGGCAGTGCCCAAAATGGCGGCCAGCAGCTTCCGGTGGCACTCCTCCAATCAGGGCAGCGCACCAGCTGGAAGCCCGCCCCCAGGCAGATCTGCAGGGATGCGCTACTGCGTCTCTGCAGTTCTTCACCGGGGGCTGCCACAGAGCAGCTTGGGCGAGTTTCATAAAAACAACTTGGGAAGGTGGTTTTTATAAAACTCGCAGCACCACCCCCGTGGCTGTGCTAGAGCAGTTTGAGGTGTAGAGCCTCACTTTTTCCAACTGCACTAGCGCAACCCACGGTGAAGAAGACCTCCTGGAGAGGTCGCCCTAGTGTGGGCAATATGCCCATGTGGAAAGGGCCTATGAAGAATTAGTTTGATGACATTGTGCTCACCCTGAAGACATTTGATCACAGCTTGGGTGTACTCTTGGATTCAAACTTCAGCATGAAAGCTCAGATTTCTGTGGTACCCAGAAGCACATTTGAACAGTGTGCCAGCTATGCCCATTCTTAAGAGAATGTCTGATCCGGCCAAAGTGATGCACGTATAAGTTACAAACTGTTTGGATTGCTGTAACAAGTTGTGCATGAGACTGCCTTTGAAAAATGTTCAGAAATTTCATCTGGTCCAAAGAGCTGTAGCTGCAGACTGTTGACCAGAATCTTATGGATAGCAAAGTCCCTCGCCACAACAGCCCTATTCGATACCACTTTGATCATGGATTTTTTTTTCATATTTATATATTTAGTTCCAATCTTTCCATAACATCCTTCATAATATCTGTTCCGAGGTCATTATAATATAAGTAATAACCAGCAGCATATACTTTCACTCAGACTTTTCACATCTATCTGTCTCAAATAGCATCATAAACTCTTACTTCAAGCTGAATTTGCCACTTTAGTTTCAGTTGTCCTGGATAGCCAAATGAAACATAAGGTGAAGTAAAATAATCTGACCCAAATTTCATCTTGGTGGGGCAAAACATTCAACCACTATAAAAGACAAGAGATTACTGCAGTTCATGCTTTAAACTTCTAGCAAGGGAATTTTAGAGAAAGAAAGTGTACTTTTCATTTTGTCTCCTTCAGATTTGTAGGTTTTGCAATCTGTTTGTATAACCACAGATTTTGTAATGTTGGACTAAAGATGCTTTTTACAGTTAGCTTCAGAAATATTCCCACAACACTGACAGTCAATTTCTTGCCAGCTCACATATTATCCAAAACCTTCTGTCAGTTTCCAGAAGTCCTCTCAAGATCCAGCTACTCTAGCAGCCAGAAATAGAAGCCACCAACATAGTCCTGAAGAACAGAAAACTGTGGAATGAGACTGACAAAAACTGATTTCCTCTCCATGGCAACTCCTGAAAACATTCTACCAAGGGGTGGGGAATGCTTTTACAGGGAATTTGTAGTATTCTAGAGGAGGCGGCTGTGGTGTGGGAGACCCCTTCCAATCAGATGGATGCAACTTCTGTGAGTAGAAACTCTGTGCTTGAAAAGCGCATCTATCCTTTGCTTGTTTGTCACCACATCTTCCTATTGACAAGGAACTCAAAGCAGCTTACTAAAACAATTAAAACATAATCTAGTTAAAATTATATTTAAAATAGTATTTTTTTAAAAAAATGTATTTTTTGAAAAAGAAAACAATTAACTAGGGAATTCTATTTAAAAAGTGTACCGTTAAAACAGCTATGAAAACATTTAAGACATAAATAAAAGATAAAAAGATAAAACCAAAGCACACAATATTGAAAACACATTTCTGCCTCATAATTTAAACACAAAAAGCCTGCCTAAATAAAGAGAATCTTGCTTACCTTTGGAAGGAGAACAGCAAAGAGGCAATTGAAACCTTCCAAAGAAGGGAGCCCTATAGCCTGGGAACAACCACTGAGAAGGCTCTTGCCTAGCCAGACAGGATTGTGACAGTGGTGGAACCAAGAGAAAGTAGTCCTCCTTCAAAGATATTAAAATTCAAGCATCTCCCTCAGGTTGCATGTGAGAGCCCACTCACATCTCCTATCTACAAGTCATTGACATTCAAGCTGGGTTGTTCCTAAGGGTACTTTGGTTTTCATGGTAGTTCGTTCATTATTGGTGATGTGTTAACAATTGTGTTTTATGTTTTAATAATATTTGTGTCTCTTCAAGTTAATTTTGAGTTTGGAATGCCATTGTTTATCAGAAAAGATATAAATGTTATAAATGACAACAACAGTAACTAATGCTTGGTCACAATAATGGGTTGAATGACAGCCAGTGAGCTGATCCTGAATCCTGGTAAGATGTAGACATTGTCTAGAATTCTGCTAGTGTATTGTGCAACTGGTCGCATTTTTTCAAGGGTCATGTAACAGTGATGAAAGAAAGCGGGCAAAAGTTACCAGCTACAAAGAAAGTATTTCTACAGTGCCTTGCTTTCTTCACGGCCACTGCACTCATGGATTTTCTCCTTCTGCTACCACCACCAACACTCCTGCAGTTATGCTGACACAAGGCAAATACCAAGTAAAACAGAAGTCTACAATATACAGAAGCAAGTGCTGTTTCTGTTTCATTTTATAAACTGAAAGGCTGCATTACAGATACGTATGTCTTTTTCAATCAACAGTGTATTTATTTATGATTCCTTGGCTTTTTCCTGTGCGGGTATAGGATGCCTTTAGGAAGCTACCTTGAGTGTGCCTTCACAAATTCACAGTCGGCGCAAGCTATCTGCCCATAAGGACTTTGAAGAAATGGCATAAAATGCTGTTTTAATTGGTTTTAAATGGTATTGTTTATATGTTTTAGTTTGTTTAAATTGTTTGGATTTTTTTTTACTGTTTTAAATCAGTTTAACCTAGTCAACTTGTTTTATTATATGTTGCCCTATATCACTGGCTGATACAGGGTGAGATGTAACTACATGAGAAAGAAAGAAAGAAAGAAAGAAAGAAAGAAAGAAAGAAAGAAAGAAAGAGAGAGAGAATTTTTAATCTAAAAACATGTTGCAAGTCTATGCTAATGGAGCTGAGCACCCTCCACAACTAGTTGCATTATCTTCTCAGTATCCCTTGTCAAAGCTGAAAATCAACAGGTATGCTGCCCTGAGATCTTTTGATGCAGGGTGAAATAGAAATATTTTATCATTAATAGTAGTATTTTTCCTGTTTTTTGATTTATGCTCAAGCAATTAGATCATTCAGTTTTTTGAACAGGCCTTCCAACAACTGTGAAGTTTTCTTATAGGATGAATACCTGACTATCAGAGTTGACCCATAACATTTTTCTGATAGAAGTGAAGGACAAGATATCTGCCTCCCCTGCATTTAAAAATCCAGCTGAACAAGATGTTGAATTTATTTCAGTATGGCATCAAAAGACCATGCCCAAGGGCAAGAAGCTCATTTAGGAGATACAAGCCCCATAGCACAAAAAAAATTTTTCACCTTCCTGAAAACCTGGCTGTTGCTCCATAGCCTAGCAAGTTCTGCTTCAGGCAGGTGTCTTACTCTCTACAATGGTAATAACTGAGAGTACTTTACAATACATTAAGGCCTTTTATCTGGACTTGACTGAGGAAGACTGAAGTTGAGGAAATGTGGTTTAATGTGTATATTTACATGCCTACTACAACTTTGGCCCTTTCCACACGGGGTAAAAAAAACGGCTTAGGGCGACCTCATCCGGAGGTCATCCACACTGTGGAGCGCGCTAGAGCGGTTTGAATAGTGGAGGTTCCACACCTCAAACCGCGCTAGCGCGGCCGCAAGGGGTGGTGCGGCGCGTTTTTTAAAAACCACATTTTATGTGGTTTTTACGAAACGCGAGCGCGCTAACCCGTTGCAGCGCCCTGTGTGAAGCTGCAGGGACGCGCTAGCGCGTCCCTGCAGAGCTGCCCGGGGGCGGGCTTCCGGCTGGCGTGCTGCCCTGATTGGCGGAGCGCCGCTGGAAGTCGCCGACCGCCATTTTGGGCGCCGCCGAACACCGCCGAAACTCGCCAGCGTGTGGAGCGGTGAACGCGCGCTCCCCACAGGGACGGAGCAACCCGTTTTCAGGTAAGATCCGTCCCTGCGTGCGCTGCCCCGTTCCCCCATCCCCCGTGTGGAAAGGGTCTTTGACAGGAAAAGGTATGCATATGTTTTAAATTTATTTTCACTGGTCTTGCACAGCCGGCATACACAAACAAACAAAAATATGTTCTTTTCAAAAATGAATAAATACCACATTAGTAGAGGCATCACCTTAGCCTACAAAAGAAATAATGTAGTAAAACTATTGCATATATTTATGATTCTGTGTGATACTATTGGGAGGGGGTAGAGATAAAACATGTATAGGTCATTTGCTAAAACTTTTTCTTTTCTTAATGGTTATCCATAGAAAGCTTCTCACTTTTCTTCTTTATATTCAGAAAGAAACATTAATTCTGTAATTTTCTGTAGGATTTCATAGTCACTGGATATTGTAGTTGAACCAATTATATGTATATATTTCTCATAAATTTAGAGTTAATCCAGCAATTGCTCTTTGACTGGAGGTACATTCCTGCTGCTTAGCCATGCCATACTTTACCCAATCAACCTTGGCTTGTCACTAAAAGCTGCAGTAGGGATAAAAATGATTCTACACTCAGCAACAAAATAGTAGCACTTCCTTTCTTGTAATAAGACAGTACATTGCATTTTCCCCTCTCTAGTCTCTGTTCAAGCCATCAAAATAGTTCCATGATGTCTAAAAGGCATGTCTCACTGCTCAGTATGGTGTATGAGAACTAGACTCACATATTGGGTTAAAGTACTTCTGGAAAAGAGCCTCTTGCAACGAAAGCAAAGCCTTAAGTTATAATTTTCTGCTTCATGGCAACTTGCTGTGGTTGAATGAACTGAACAGCAGGCTTGCAAGATTGACTATGTGCTAGCACTGGCAGGATCTCAACCACTAGCCAGAGGCAACCGTTTATGAAACTATGTGTAACCACAGACTTTCAGTAAGACAAACATATTGATCAAGGCTGCTGTAGCAGACTCCTATTCTGTTGCTATCTTACAGTGTTGTCATATTGCTTGAGGTGCTTTTTCTAGTGTGGGACATGGGAAAATGACTGAGCATAGGTGATGGAGATAGAGATGATAGTCCTCAAGCCAATTCCAGTGTTATTAACACTGAAGCTATGAACGATGGTCAACCACTCCCCATTGATTTAGCATTCTGGACATGTAAAGACAAATAGGACAAAGGAAAACCTCTTCATTGCTTACTTGAATAAGACTATAGTGATAGAACTGATTAACACCTAGTAAACTGCAGCTTAGAGAACTTAGGAAAGATTTAGGTAGCGACTCCAGATAAGTGATATTTACATGATAAGAAAGCTATGGTCAATATGTTCCAACATGGTTTCTCAGGTGACACAACAAAAATCAAAGCAGTGTCTCAGCTAACTTCTAATCATGGAATCAGGTTGTTCACATTTCCTCCACATTTAAAAAAGAGTGCATGCTTTTCTCCTCCATTAGTGATGTAATTAGTGATGCGTGAACTTTTTATCTGCCCATCATATACGACATCTCTGGGGAAAAAATGGTTCCTATGGCAGGAAAGTATAATGTGATTCTCTTCATGTAAGGACTATCTGTACCTCTTGGATTTCTCCAACACAGATAATCAAGCATTTTGTCTGATTCATTTTGATAAAAGCTTTCCAAAATTGCACATCTAATGTGCATCCAAGATGAACAACCTAAACCAACTAAGCTATGCATTTTGCATACTGTGCACTTCACTATGGATTTTATGTATCATTATTATACCTCACAAACAAAGCACTTGGTTGCCAAATCTGCAAGACTGAATTAAGGTTGCTGAGACCCTGGAGTAGTCTCCCAAACAGGGGCCATTTGTGCATGTGTGCCAAAGTTTCTTCTTGGAAGGCCAGCATGACACTGCACAGCTGTTATGCGGAGTGGCACTGCTGGGTTAGAAAAAAATGATAGCAGGGTCAGAGAAATGTCAGAAATAACCTGTTATGTATACAATGGATAGGAGCCATTGGCAGTACCTGAAAAAGTGAGGGGGAGGGGAGAAAACAATCTGGACCTGGCTGTATAGAATATGTGGAATGTAAAGTAAAAGTAAAATAAATATTTGATTAGAATTAGAAGAGATTAAGACTGTGCCATTACAAAGACATTAAACAACTCTCATTATAGGATCATCTTCATCAGATTATTTCATATACAGCTTAGCCAACATTCACTAAGAGTCAATATGCAGTGGCTTCACACTTGCAAGGAATTGCCATCTTATATAATATTGGAGGATCCTAAACCATATTCCATCTGTGGAGGAAACTCACAGCCGTCCATGGAACATAATAATCTTTCTTGAGTATTGCAACTTATTGCAGCATCTATTATAATTATAATGGATGTTTATCTATTCAGACAAATTACATCGTTATTACATTTTATTTGAGATCAGAGGCTCCCTTTTCCTCTCTCTTACTGGTATTACACCATTAACACAGTTAATGTAATTGTTATTATGTCATTATCAGCATCAGAGCTGTTACAACATCCAGATTCACAGGAAACTGACTCTTTTCAGCCTGACCTTTTGTCTCTCAAAAGCTGGCTTGTGGCATCATCAGCTTCTGTCTGCTCAGTCCAAGGCAGATCTTGACTAATCTTCAGTACAGTCTTCCATCCACATTTGCAGGTTTGACATTCAAGAATTTGATTATTTGCAAGGCGTGTGCATGCGTGCATGTGTGTGTGTGTGCATGCGCACACGCCTCCCCATAATTCTCCTCCAGTTCCCTTTTGCCTAGTGCAGAGAAGGAAGGCAAGGGCACCCAGGAAAAAGGCAAGGGAATGGGAGGAGGCACATGTGTGCCTTCCGTCTCCCCTCCAGAGCTCCCTCTTCCATTGCTTGCCTTTTGCTCCAGTGCAGAGAACACAGGCCAAGGCAAAAGGCAAAGTAATGAGCACATGCACACCTTCCTTCTCCCCTCCAATATTCCCCCTCCAATTCCCTTCTCTTTTGCCCCAGCATGGAGAACACACACTGAGGTAAAAGGCAAGGGAATGGGTGTGATAACTGAAGCCCCTGTCAGAGCTGCTGATGACGAGCAGCAGCTGTTGGTCCCTGTGGCTCTGGCTGGAGATGAGTCCTGCAGCTCAAGAGCTCCCCCTCCTGCCATGGACCAAGTAGGCACGGACGTCCCTCTGCCTGCTCCTTTAGAGCAACAGGGATCCGATTCTGTGCCTGCTTCTTTGGAGCAACAGGGATCTGATCCTGAAGAGGCTCTGGAGCCTGGTTCAATAAGCCCCCAATCAAGGCAGAGACCATGCAAAGAGGGCTACGCAAAGGAAGGCTTCCTTGGTTAGTTTAAGAAGTGGTGACCGGACATACCTGTGCCTGGGGCTATATAACTGCCTGCCTGGAAGCTTCCCTTTGCTTGTGGCAAACTTCTTACAAGCCCTCCTCTTGCCTGTATCTTGCTCCCAGCACCTGGTTCCTGATACCTTGAATTGATCTCAGGACTCTTGACCCTTGCCTTTGGAACTCTGACTATGGCTTCGCTTGGCGCTGTGGTAAATGAACTTCCTTGAGTAAGTGCTTGCTTGTCTCCTCCCAGCTGGACTTCGCTGGCTCTCCCACTCTCTTTTCCAGGCTGGCTCGCTGCCCAGGTCTCTGACCTTGACAATTAGGGGAAGGCATGGATGCATCTTCCTTCTCCCCTCCAAAGCTTCTCTTTTTCCATTTCCTTGCCTTTTGCCTGGTGCAGGTAAGGAAGGTTTGTGCACCAAGGCAAAAGGCAAGGGAATGGGAGCAGGAAGCCCCAGAAGAGAATGGGAAGGGTAACCTGAGGAGAAATTATTTGTGGTTTTTCTACTTTCATGAGGTTTCTGCACCCTGAACCCTTGTGAAAGTGGAGTGTAATGTAAACTATATTTTTTATCCAATTAAATGAGATCTTACTGGACCTCATTCAGTGAGTCATCACTTGGAAGTCACTGTTTCCTGGCTATCTGCCATCAGATTACACCATTCATCAGACCTTAGTAATCCTTTCATACCAATGCAGTTCACTTTCTCATGTTTGCTATCGGTCAGCCATTTTGTTTATTTTCTCTTTCAGGTTTATAGCTTTGTTTTTGTTAGATTAGCTTTCTGCCCAGAATAGCCTATACTTATGCTCTTAATATTATGCTGTCACACATAATTTCTGCTTCATGCTTTAAAAAGACACACTTTTTTTTAATTACTCAGGCTTCAGGGGCTTTAATTTTGCATCTTTCAAGTGTCTTTCATATTGTCTCCTGCTTGTAACCGTATTTTGTAATATAAAATTTTGTATGCCATTCTTATTTTCTTTGAAATTCACCAATTTTTATAATGACTGTCAGAAGCAATTGACAAATTATGATGCTGCTGAAAAAGAAAGAACTATATGCGACATAGTCAGGTCCTAGGTCCTCTTCAGGATCCTGTAATTTCTATAAGCTCCTCTATCCCTCTACTCTGTTTAGAGCTTCCTAGTTTTTCAAAGCCTGTGCTCACTCACACAGAAGATTGCCTACCCTATTTTATATCCATGCTTATGCTTCTTTCCTTTAAATCAATGGAGGGCAACCGGGGTATGCCAGAGCTCTGTATGCACATCTCAAAATACCACAAAGGTATGGATTCATAGGAAAGATTTATCACTGCTCATAAAGAAAAGGGTTTATTGGCTTCATGCAGCTCATTCAAACTGTTTGTTGAAACTTATGTCAACTTATTTCAAGGCATGATCTAAACCTGAATAAATCACAATCTGCTGAAGGAAGTTCCCCAAGTAAATGAAGGAACTAATGTTTAATCAATCATTTATTAATTATGCTCACTTTTTACTCTGCTGTAATTATTAGAGAGAGAGAGGATTATTTAACATTTATAAGCATTTGGTTCAAATTACTTTCTTTTTTCCTCCCTTGATTCATTAATGGCAGTGCTCCATTTTGAGTATATTGAGGAGATTCGAGAAAGATAATTAAAACCCCTTCTAAAGAACTGTTCTCTGCAAGACTTTCCCAGGAATACTTTGACTGCAACATGTCAAGCTTTCATCACAGCAACAGTTTCAAATAACTGCAGTTGCCATGCTAATAGATTTTTTCTATGTCAGAAATGGAACTTGAAAACATGTTTTCTTTATAAATGGATTTTGTCATCTGAAATCTGGTACTCTCTTTGCAACATCATCCTTGCTTTTCTGTCCTTTTCTGTACTGGCTATTTATCAGTTGTGGCTTTCCAGTGCTATGAATTGAATATATTAAGTACCCAAGGATCTTACTTGTCGAGTATTCTCCTACTCAACACTGGCATGCTGAAACAAAATGCTAAGCTGAACAGTTTTGAAAAAGATCCTTGATAGCAGTTCCTTTCAGATTTTTCCCAGCTCCTAGATGTTTCCCAGGTATGTAGGCCCCAACAGAAAAAAATGCTTTCCAACCCAATTGTAATTTTTGTACCACCTCAAAATTTAGATATGGGCCCACATGATTGAATGCTTCTGTGAGGTACATAGAAAAATAACATTATTTTCCTTTTTCTTGACAGAGAAAATGGTCTAAAATATTCAGAAATATTTCGTTGTTAATCTTTTTACAAGTATATTCAAAAGATACTTTTGAAAATAAGGTATCTATTATTATTATTATTATATATGAAAAAGATATTTTTAACTTTGCTTTAGAAATTTAGGGAAAGTTCATTCATGTTGATGGAACCATTTGTTCAGTCAATAGGCTCTAATTATGTTGCTAGGTTTTTTAAAAATTAAAGATAAGAGAAACTTGGCTTAACTTTCTCTTATGTGTCTGCCCACTGCCCACCCTTCCTTCCTTCCTTCCTTCCTTCCTTCCTTCCTTCCTTCCTTCCTTCCTTCCTTCCTTCCTTCCGACTCTGGCATCATCACTAAAATCCACAATAACTCATAAGTATTTTGTTAGTAGTGGCAAACTTTCTTTCCTTTTTATGTGAACTAAGGTGTGCCTAACTCTGTTTCCTTTCATCTGAATGCACAGAGCTGTCACTGCTTGAATATTCAAATCCTTCAGTATGATGGAAAATGAAGCCAAGGAGATGGTGACTCAAGGGACTAGAGCAGTTTAACAAAAAGTGATTCCAGTCCCACAGCTTGTGCTACGAGCCATGCTTTGAAGACTAATTTTCCAGCTCCATCTGCCCCTCTGCTACATAGATCACCTTCTTGGGATTCTGGGGAAATTGTGCAGAAAAGCACAGACATAAAAGTAAAATTGGTTCCCCCGATTTGCCATGCTTGGCAAGATGTTAGAAACATGCACATCTTATTTTATCATTCCTCCAGTGGCATTGCTGTTTGTTTTATATTTAGAACAGAGTGTATTTATGCACACAAATAACTACAGTGCTGCAGTAGATGTACACATTTATAGAAAACGATTGGAAAGTGCTGATGCCAAAAGGCCTCTTATTAAACTAGGTTCTCAAACCTTTCTAAGAAGATAGAGTAGTCCTATGGCAGTTCTGTGCCCCTCCATGATTGTGCTGTCTAAATCCATAAACAGAGGCAGTGTCTGTCTTCTCTGTGAGTGGGATGATTCATCTCCTCTGAGCTTTAGATTCATCTTTAGGGGAGCTATCCAAGGTACTAACCCTATTCCCCAAATAGGTGCAGCACCTTGGCTCAATTCCTTTGAAGTCTGAATTAAATAGATTCAGCTCCTTTGAAGTTAGATTAAACCCCAGAGTTGATTCAGCATCTCATTGACATGAGTACAACTATCAACCACCGTCCAAAATAGGTGATATTAGGTAAGTGTAAAAGATAAGAAACCAGTTTCAAGCAACTACCTTTGTCAAAAAGGATCTTGCTACTTTTTTCCCCTTACAAGAACAGGTCATAATGTAGAGCACCTAAGTACCTGAGATTTCTATTGCTAGGCAGAGAATGTCTCCCAGACTAAGCAGGCAATAAATTAAGAGCAGCTGCTCAGTTCCTACTCACACAACCCAAGCCAAAGAGTGCCCAAACAGAATGTAAATCCAGAGCAAACAAATCCAAGGGGTGAATCCAAAATGTAGTCCAAACAAACAGAATTCCAAGGTAAACCAAATGCAAGAACATAGCACAGGGTTTCAAAACCAGTTGCAGATTCTGGGAGGAAAGACCAGCTGGAGTCCTTTTATCTATGGCTGTTGTTGCCACAGGTGTTCCCTCATTAGGGCTTGCCTGCTACTTAAACATGCTGAGCGGAACAGCCCTCCCTCTCATGGCATCTCTTTTACAAGGTAAGTATTTCTGATATGTCTTCCTCTATTTGTTCCCCTGGCTCAGGCCACTGTTGTTGTCTGTTATCTCCCTCTGGGCCAGCTCCTGGGGAAACTCCTGCCTCTAGGGAAACTTCTGACTTTGTCTCAGAGTCAGAATCCTCCCCCTCCTCCCCCTCCCTGCCAAGGTCTCCATGCCAGGGCATGACAGGGAAAAGGAAACACAGTGAACACATGAGATCTTTCCTGTAAACACTGGCAAAAGCTCACATGGATGTCAAAGCCTGTGTTAATGTGGCCTATAATATAGCCAGTATAGCAGTCTGAATTCACACTAGACTAAAAGGAAACCTACCTTTTTGGTGAAATAGCCTCCAGTTCCACAAAAAGAAAAAAAGAAAAAAAAAGAATAATGTAGTTTAAATGTAGTTTATTGTTACAAAGATGATTCACATGATTTACTGCTACTTCTTATTGCTCTACAGCAAACATTCATTTTACCCCACTGCATATGTAAATAATTCACCAGATAGTTGCATTTATGAAGATTATGGAATAATTGTTACTACATTGTAACATTTTCCAAAAAGGTTTGCTAAATCGTTGATCTATCTATTTATTTATCTATCTATCTAGTCCCTCTTAAACAGCTAAATTGAATTAAGGGAGGTGATAAAGTCTGTGAGTTTTAGAAACCCTTGGCAGGGGCTAAAGGTGAGCTAGAGTCTAATAGCACCTTGAAGGCCACGGACTCTCCAGCCCTATGCCATACTAGTGAGCTTGATAAAGATTTGGATGTCTTGTGGCAATCATAGGGCTTCTCCTTTCATATCAGGTAGCAGGAGAGCTTGGGTTGCCAGTGAATAACTAGCAGCACTAAATAGAAAAAAAAACACCCCTATATCTTATACTTATTTAAGTATGGTGTCTTTAATGGAGATGATGGAATATGTGTTCTTCACTGAATCCTTCCCTATGCAGTCATAAGGAAAACTTTTCTAAAAATAAGAAAAGTTGCTAAAGTGTTTAAACAGAGCAGGGATGTTCAGCTGTGCTGAACAAGGAGTCTGACTAGGGAGCCTTTTACACCATACAAATAGAACACTAGGTTCCATTTTAACTATTGTGGAAACATCATATAGAATCCTGCGATTTGTAGTTGATAGAGGTACATTTAGAATTCTCAGCCAGAGAGATCTAGTGCCCTACGAAGCTACATATCCCCGTTTTTCATATTGGTATGACAGTTATACTGCTCTAGTGGTGAAGTGAAAAGGGGGGCTTCAGATTTCTTCTAATACTGTGATTCTGTAATAAAGTCTCTCCACATTTCCCATTTTCACATGGCCCCACTTTCTTTGTATTCAAGATGTAACTCTTCTGAACAAACACATTTTTTAAAAAAAAATCCACTTCCCATACTGACCTATACATCTGCTTCCAGCTGTGATTCAGCACTGGTGAACGAATGTGTATGGGTGGCATTGGCTGCCATTTTTCTAAAATAGTTAATCAGAAACCAGATGGCATTTCATTAGACTAAAACTTTAGTATGCTTTCTCAGTTCTCAAGATCTAGGAAAAAAAATTGAACTCATCTTCTCTTTTTCCACAAGTATGCCCCCCACTTTGTTTTGTTTTGCTGCCGTGGAAACAAGAATTCAATTTGGGAAAAACCCAGTGGTTTCAGAACTTCAGAGCCTTCTTATTTGTCTGCCTTAGCGTTGTTTCCATTTCGTCTTGCTCAGTAACTCCTGAGCCTTGTCAATATTCAAAAGAAGGTTGAGGACGCCATGGTGTGGTAACTAATATATGTTCTTTTTTAAAGTCAGAATTAACTTTAGTTCATTTCAGCTACACTGGAAAGATAAGAACTACATACCTTTGGTGGATCAGTTTGTAAGGAAGTGGTTATGAACTCAAATATGTCTGGCCATATATACATTGAAATTCAGATACTATAGGACTAAATTGGGACTAGCTTTTCTATTTGACTATTTTATTACATTGTCCAAGGAGTTCAAGTTGGTGCATATGGTTCACTGCTTTCCACATTACCTCACAAACAACACTGAAAAGTAAATTAGATACATGGAATATTTTATCCTGTTGGGTATGTGAGAATGTACCAAATAGACTAACAAACAGAATCAGAGAGGTAGTGGAAATGTTTCAATAGCCAGAAATCCATAAATAATAATATCATATGGTCCATGTAGTAAGGGCCTAAAGACAAAGGTTAGTCACAACTAGAGTCACCCATTTATTCAATAGAACTTACATAAATATGGACTTCCAAGTTCCTATGGATTTAATGGGTCTACTTGAGTTTGGGCTAACAATTGGCTTTAGTTCATGGAAATGGTACATTATTCTTATATAGGCACATTTTCTTGCCAGTCACAGTAATATAAATATACAGGCTGAGATCCTACACTTGCAAGATACTTGTGCTACACCACCATCCTGATGAATACTGACATTGTGCAGTCAGTGGTGTGGTATGTGGTGGAGTCTTCTTCTTTGGAAGTTCTTAAAAAGAGGCTGGATGGTCATCTCTTGGGAGTGTTTTGATGTGTGTTCCTGCATGGCAGGGGGTTGGACTGGATGGCCCCTGTGGTCTCTTCCAACTCTATGATTTTATGAGTCTATGATTCTACAGTATGCCTATTTATTGTGCTGCTGTACACTGAAGGCACTCATGAGTAGCTATTCAACCTCTAAGAATGCTCAACTACATGGTTGAAATGCTTTTGGTTATTCCCAGCAAAAGTAAAGCTGCTGAAGCAGTTGTCGAAAGATGTATCAACATGTAGACAAATTCAGTGAATCCACAGACTCTATTCCAGCATGATGTAGTGGTTTAAGCCTTGGACTACAACCTTGGAGACCAGGATTTGATTCTTCATTCAGCCATGGAAACCCACTGGATGACCTTTGGTGTGTCACGCACTCTCAGCCTCAGAAAATCCTGTGATAGGTTTGCCTTAGAGTCACCATAAATTGGAAACAATATGAAGGCGTACAACAACAACAGTTCTAGTCAGGACTAACAATAGGATTTAGGCCAATGTGCCTTCATTACCCTTGCTTATAGAACCATCACCTGAATACCTACATCGAACAAGGGACAAAGTACAACCATATATGTAGGAAAACTTAAGCATGTGCCTGACATCAACAGCCATTTCTCTTTTCAGCTCCTTTAGCAATTTAGCAAAATCCTTTTTTAAAGTTTTAGGGTTTTTTAAAAAAAATTTAAAACAAGGTCACTCATAATTATTTGTTCTTGTGTGCCTTTTAAGTCATTTCAGACTTATGGAGACCCTTATTAATTGTCCATAGACAACTAAAGATATTTTTATTTCAGCAGGCATTCAATATGTGATCATTGCCTGGCTGAAGAAAGGTGCTGGTTATTTTTAAAATTTTAAAAATGAAATTAAAATTTTAAAAAATTTAAATAAATTTAAAAAAATAAAATAAAATAAAATTAAAATTTTAATTTAATTTTGTTGTTTTTAATACGTATTTTAACTTTGTTTTAGTCATTACTTGCTTATATAATTTGTGTTTTAACTTTTGTATGTTATGTTTTTTTTATTGTTTGCCTTCAAGTCATTTCTGACTTATGGCAATGCTATCACAGGGTTTTATTGGCAAGATTTGTTCAGAGGAGGTTTGCCATTGCTTTCTTCTGAGGCTGAGAGTGTGTGTGACTTGCCCAAGGTCACCCTGTTGGTTTCCATGGCCAAGTGGAGATTTGAACCATGTTCTCTAAAATCATAGTCCAACACTCAGACCGCTACACTATGCTTGCTTCCATTTCCAAAATAGCCAAGACAGCATGGTCATGATCATGTTGACTGGGAGATTCTGGGAATTTGACTTTTTCAAGTAACTTATCTGTTTATCTACTCTCTACGTCAACCTACATGCCTCGAAAAATATATGGAAGAGCACCAGTCCAAAAAATGTAGATCATTTAGATGGGAAGAGATTTGATGGCCAGAAGCTGAACATGAGTCAGAAGTGTGCTGTGGCAACTAAAATAGCCAATGTGATTCTGGGCTGCATTCAGTGGGAGCATAATGTCTAGGTCAAGGGAATTAATAGTATTACTCTATTCTGCTTTGGTCAGATGTCTCCTGGAATACTGTGTCCATTTCTGGGCATCACCATTCACGAAAGATACTGACAAGCTGTAATGTGTCCAGAGGAGGGCAACCAAAATGGTAAAAGACCTCAAAACCATTTCCTATGAGGAGTAGCTTAGGGAGCTGGATATGTTTAGCCTGAAGAAGAGATGTTTAAGAGGGGACATGATAGCTGTGTTTAAATTAGCTGTATTTAAACATTTCAAGGCTTGTCATATGGAAGATGAAGCAAACTTCTTTTCTGCTGCTCAGAGACTAGGGCCTTTGAGGCCCCTCCCTAAACTGCAAACCCCAGGATGCTATAGGAGGTTGAAAGTTGAATCATCGTGTTATCACTGTGAACTGGCCTGGCCTTTGGTAAACTTTAAATATCATTTTTTTTTTTGATATCACAATTCGGCCTTGTTTTGCCACCAGCCAAGTGTTTGTGAGGCTGCCGAACAAGCACAAAGCTAGGCATGGCTATTATATGCTAACTCATACTTGTTTACACCAAGGCAAGCCAGAAACTGCCAGATCTGCTTTAGGAGACCTCCCGAAACAAACACCTTCATTACATATGCGCATCAAAACAAAGAGACCTCTGTCCCGAGTGGGCACCCTGGCGAGCTGAGTGCTCAACTGCCAAGCTAGCTGCATCTGCATACCGGCCATACTATTGTCAATTCGGACCTTAACTCAATCATGTAAATTCTGATCTTTCGGAGACATTGTCTCAAGGCCAAAACTCATTGTTTTCGCCCAAGACCAGACTAGCCCACGGTCCCTGATAAAAAAACTCCAGTCCCGAGAGCTCCTCAGATCTCTCGCTGGACCGCCCGTTTGGACTACCTTGCTGCCGCTTCATTCTGTGAGCTCCCCTCAGCCGCCACACCGAGTTTCCTTCTCTTCACTTGGACCCCTTCAGGACTACGAGAAAGGTGTTGTATCACCCATTTTCCCCCAAAACTCTCATTTCCTATTTCTAGTTAGCTGTGTGGTTGTGTTTTCTTAATAATTTGTTTGCTTGTTAATAAATATTATCATTGCTATTTTAACTGCCTGACTGCTCACTGACCTGAACCTGTATACATAGGGTAAAAGATTCCTGCAAAGTTACTCTGCCTCTCACTAGCTTAAGAGAATGCTCCAGCTAATTTCCCCATCTTTGCTTGGTTTGTTTGGTCATTTGGGCACCCCTCCCGGGACCCCCGATCTACAGGGTAACAATCGCACTATAAGAGTGTCCTGCGAAAATGCCTAGGACATAGAGTGGCTTCAAACTGAAAAGAGATTCCATCTAAGCATCAGGAAGAACGTCCCGATTGTAAGAGCAGTTCAACAGTGGAATATGGTGCCTCTGAGTGTGATGGAGTCTCCTTCTTTGGAGGTTTTTAAGCACAGCCTGGATGGTCATCTGTCAGAAATGCTTTGACTGTGTCTTCCTGCATGGCAGGGGGCTGGACTCAATGGCCCTTGTGATCTCTGCCAGCTCTATGATCTGTATAAACATGATGCATACATCTAGTGTGTCCTCCATGTAGAATTTTAGATTGTTAGCTCCTCAGGGCAGAAACCTGTTGTACTGCACTGTACTTTGTTGGTATTGCAAAAATAATACTATAGTGAAGACAATTGTTAACCATATTTCATTTTAATATTTCTTTCAAATAGCTATATTCAGCCTGTAAGGTTTATATAGCCTTCTCAACACAGGCAGTAGTAGGCAATTTTTGTAAAATAAATACAAATGGAGTAATTACAAATTAATGCCCCCTCTGTTGTACTTTGTTGCATCTGAAACTGGAATTGCTACATGTTTCTCTCACCTAAAAGCAACAATCTAAATGGATGAATAAACTGTCAAATATAATTTGCACGCCAATCAAATGAAATATCCATTTGAACCAACCATTTCAAAAGTTTGATCACAATCAAAAAGCATTTACAGAGCAAGGCGATGGCAGTCATTTCCCAGGTGACAGGCAGAACATATTCCTTTCTCATCCTTTTCTGCTTTGTTTGCCCTGAGAAATCAGAACATTACATTAGGTACAATTGTGTGAGCCACTGATCTGAAAGGAAGACCTGAGTGAATAAGGGAAGTCATCTGAAAGCTTTTATAGGGACTCTTGTACTGAAGACACATCTTTTGAAATCTGCATTGGCTCAGAGTGATTTCTACTTCCAGTATTTCAGTACTATATTTCAAAAGTATAAATTGCTGGACAGAATATGCGTAATTGAGAGAAGATTCTAAATGTTCCTACAGAGAACTCTTTAGACTCTGGAGAATTCAGTGATACTCACTGATTTTAAAGCCCTTAAGGCCTTATTGCAGTTTGAACCTCTCCCCCCCCCCAATTCTACCTTTTTGGCCAACTTCTGTGTATGCAGATTGGCCATGCAAACTAGTCATCACTGACACAAATTGGCTTGAAGTTAGCTAGTTCACAGGATTGAAGTGTTGAGACCTGGAAAATTACTTTTTGGGTTACATATCCAAAAATCCTAAGGTACTCTTGGAGCTGTAGCCCAAGAAGTAATGTTTCCAAGTTCTGGTTGGGCATTAGCTAATGCAAGTCCTCTTGCTTGTTGAAGGCCAGTTTTGGTTAATTCATATTCTAATATGGGAGACCAGATTTCCAACAGTTATGTTTCCATCATTATTATTTTAGGTAAATAGAGTCATACATCAATCCTGTTGAAATGACTTAGTCCCACAATTCTTGCTAAATTCTTGTACAATGAGAGTTCTCATTGTGTAGTAGATTAAAGGATTGTATACTGAATGTGCATAAGACACAGTTTTAGAAGTACTGGGGTTTTTTAAAAAAACAAAACAGAACTGTATAGATTTTGCCTCTTTCTGGTTGAAAAAACAAACAAATGGCCTCTTCACCTTTTATTATTTCTCTGCCACAGACTATTTTTCTTCAACATTTTTAGGTTCTTGCTTCAATGTGTCAGCTTGTGATATAACAACCATCCCAGTGGTGCAGTAAAATATATACAGTTCTTCCTGTAGTGAATCAAAGGCAGCGGTAACCCAAGTGCTTTCTTGTAGAAAAGTTTATATCAGAGTTGGATTACATCTTTATAACCTCCAAATATCACCTTTATTCAGCTCAGCACGCTGGATGCTGCAGGCCCTCATACTTCAGGGTCACTTGCGCACCGCCTGCCATAGCGAGGAAAAGGAAGGGATCTTATCTTAAGTACATATCCTTCTCAGAACATATTTTCTTTTTTTAACCATCATTAAGCTAAACAATAATTTTCTGTGTCAAAGGCCATTTCCACATGACAGAGCTAAGCTGCTTTTGGAACAGGGTGGCAGCGGTTGGCAGATCATGCTTCCATATGACATTGTCGCTGGCCTGTTGCCATCCTGTCTTTGAGCATTGTGGTTGTGCAGTTTTTGGGGGAAAAAATTCACTTGTGATTGTGCAATGCTTATGTCAGTCCCAGCTGTACGGAGGCACAATGGTGACACTTCCTTCCATAGTGTGGCAATAGAAAGTGCCCAGCTGCACTGCAGAAGGAAAAGGCAGCACCACTGCATTCCCTTCTGCAGGAAGCCAGTGAGCTTCGTGTTGCTGACATGCTTCCTTCTGGACCCAGGACTGCAGAGCAACGACATGGAAGAGCATCATTGTGCAGAAATGGCTTAAATCTCTCATCATAAATATTCAAATCCATCAGAGCACTGACTTGTAGCAAATCAACATATTCTTAAGCTGAGATCATTCCTGATACCACCTTGGGTATGGTCTTTATTATACAACAAATTTCAACACAAAGCAAAATTTTAAGGAGTGTAAAAGCAGAAATTTATCATTGAACATAACTAAAAATGCAAGGATATAATAGTACTTCGGACTTACTGGCAGCACTTTTAGCAGGTTGGGTGGGGAGCACAGCCAGCTGGAAGCCATTTTCTCCTGCTCTGGTGGGTTTTTCTTTCCCAGGAGTAAACACAGCTTTCATGGGTTTTGGGAAAGCCATCTGAAAAGCCAATCAGCACAAGCAGCATGTTTGGAATTTTTTTTCTTTGGTTGGAATATATGCATGTAAAAGGCACCAACAGAATTCTGGCCATTGTGTTTTAATGTTTTGTGACTAACCTAGTAAATTTGTGTTATGGGCCACCCAATACAAATATAGTAACCAATAATAATAAGTAAATGTTATGCTGGGTCTATGGACTGTAAAATAAAGTTTGACTTGAATAAGTAAATGTATGCCATGTACATGTACTCGAATATACCTAAATACATCCATGGATGCATACAACTGGAATACTAATCTGGTTCATGTAAAGACCTTTCGATTCAGGCTCAGCTGTACTATTGGAGGTACATATCAGGCTCTAGAGGTACCTGCCAAGGAAGTCCAGTTTGTATCTTTTTTTGTTATTCCATCAGAATGGAAGTCACTTTATATCAGGCAACCCTTTAGCAGTTAAAACAGATTTTGCTGAAGGGGTAGGATTTAAATAGTGAGGTGTTCCTTTTAATCTCTTTATTACTATGCTTTTCATTGACTTGCTCTTTTAAACCAACAACAATAACAACTGGGATTCCATTTTCTTTGGTGTTATATGTTTTGCTGGTCTTCCAGCAAAAAGAAGTTTGCAACCAATGCAAAACTTTTTTTTTATGTGATTTTGAGGGATGATACGTCCTAGCTTTAGATTCTAAATTTTAATGTAATGCAAGGTCATTACCATTACCATTGTAATTTATCGAGCTGTCCAACTTGGTGATCCCTCTCCCCAAATTAGTCCAGTGGCTTCACATTCAAACTAAAATCCAGGTTGGCTACTGACATTGGAGGCACTAGATGAGTAAGAGTTGGGCAACTTGCAGCCCAGGAGATGCATGCAGCTCTCAAGGGTGCTTTTGTAGCTCTCTTTCTTTTATTTTGTTTGCCATTTTTGGTATCTATGTGAAGCCAAGAACATCACAAGGAAGAAAATTGCTCCAAAACCCACCACAGTTGCACATCTCTAATTTAAATGGACATGGGCTCACTGGAATTCTCATAGCATTATTTGAAGATTAGAGAAAATTCTTGTGCCTTTTCTGTAGCATTGTTTTTTCAAATATTCTCGCTGGTTATCATTTAATGCCTTTCAGCCACTAAAAATGCTTAAAAGTTTTCTTTAGATATAATCAAGGACAACCCGAGTTTTCCCCACAGTTGTGTGCAGTGCTGCAAGTCTTCTGAAAACTCTTTGGGGTTCCCACAGATATCCTTAGATGTTTTTCCTGAAAAAAAAAAACTCTTCAGGTGAAATGAAGGTGCTGATTCCACCCATCTGTTCATAATATTGGGGATCCTAGAAAGGGAAACCTTAAGATGTTCCCCAGACTTGAATGTGAGGTTTTGGACTCAGTGCAGCTTACTTACTGTATTCCACAGTTAGATAACTTATCTCTGATTCTCTCATTCTGAATTTTCACGTCATCACTACTTGTGATTCTTTGGATCTGATTTTCTCCAAAAAGACTTGCACTCACTCTTTGGGTGGGAATATCAAGTAACAAAAATTATAACATGTGGATAGAAGATCCTCTGAGTGGTACTATGAATGCCAGTTTAGAAGTAAAACTCTCAGGATACACCAATATACAGTCATTTTTCCATATTTACTTTCTTAGAAAGAAACATATTCACTGCTCATGAGAGACTGCTGTTTGGGATGAATCTTCCTCTTTGGTGGATATACAGATGGACCATTCAGCCAAATTTGGCTAGAGTCTGTCTGTATAGCAAGTCCATCCTTTGTGATTAGTATCAGTTGTTCATGAATAAAGGGTCTTTAAGTTACTCTTACAATTGTTGCTTCTTAGCCTTAGATCAGGCAGGTTGGAGGTAATTTCACATAGTGGGTATTCTCCATCAAATTCACAGATGTAAATCAGAAGCCTGTCATGAGGTTTTCTGGGGCTGAGAATGTGTAACATGCCCAAGGTCACCCAGTGGGTTTCCATGGCCAAGTAGGAATTGAACCCTCTGGTCCATGAAGTATAATCTGCACAATTTTGTCTAAAAGTTTGACAATATCCAATGTCTATTTTTGAGTAGCTGTATACTTCTAAATAAGGGTACATAAGATTGCAGCCATTAAGCAAAACTAGCTAATTTGTGCTCCCAACTTTAAACTAGCTAATTTGTGCTCCCATCTTTAAAAGAATTTGATATTCTATTAAACACCAAGAATAATTCCATGCAGGAACACAAATACCAAACTTCTTCTCACAAAGGAGAAGGGACAAGTAAAAAAAAAAAAACACACCAAAACATAATTGACAGAAATGAAATGAGATGGAAAAATTCCTTTCACAATATAAAAGACTAGTATTGATGAGAAGCCAGGTTTTCTAGGTGTTCATGTCTAAATAAGCCTACTAAATTGCATTAGGTCTGCTATGAATTTTCATCTAGGTGAACAAAACAGAAGAGAAAAGAAGAGTGAGAAACAGAGTGAAAAAGAAATGAGATATGGATTTTAATCACCCCTGAAAAAAGTAACACCTTTAGAAATAGAGAAAATACCCTGTCATTATATTGGAGAATACCCCCATCTCATATGTATGTCTGTGTGTGCACAAAAGAGAGGGAGGGAAGGAGGGAGGGAGGGGGATGTTCTAAAGTTTGAAACAAATCTTCAGCACAGAAGGATTTGGAATTTATTTGTGGAACCCAGTAAATTTATTTGCTAAAACTTAAAGAAAATGGTCTAGAAAAACACAGGAAAGAAAATAACTGCTCAGCCTACATGTGGTGCTGGGATAGTGAAAGCAAAATGAGAGGAAATGTCAAGGTGAGTGACAAAGGAGAGGAACTCCATCTGCTAGGGACAGTTAGTGTTTGATTCTAGCACCATGATCTCTAGTCCTGAGCCCCCAGGCATCCTTTGACTACAGCCATTTCCACACCGGACTTTTAAAATGGGGCAGAGCGACCTCTGACGGAGGTCTTCTGCACTGTAGAGTGGACTGCAGAGGATTACTTTTTGTAGTTCCATACCTCAGTCCGGTTCTGCGCAACCAGAACTGGTCACACAGCATGCTTTTTAAAAACCTCTTTTTAGAGGTTTTTAAAAAGCACGGAGCACACAACTCCGTGTCGCTCCGTCACCACACTCCGGAGCAGATTTGCACAAGTGTGTGCCTGCAGATCTTCCGGGGGCGGGCTTTAGGCTGGCGAGCTTCTCTGGTTGGTGGAGAGCCTCCACCAACCAGAAGCTGCCATTTTGGATGCCGGAGCAGTGCGGAGCGACGAGCTCGCGCTGCTCCTCATCCCGACGGACTCACCCGGATGCTCAGGAAATCCAGTGAGTCCCATTTTTGCATGGTTCCCTCTCCACATCTGGAAAGGGCCTACAGCTCTTACTCCAGCTCCCTGGCTATTGACCACACAGTCTACAATACTGGGAGTCGCAGTCCAATAGTATCTGGGTGTAGAAGATTGGCATTAAACATGGGACTAGTTTTCCCATTGCCTTCTACCTCGTGTGAGTTACCTCAAAACTTATGTTGAGCATTTCTGCAGAGTATATATTGCTACAGTTTTTTCCCACTAGCTTTTGCAGGCACCAAGAACCACTCTGCAAATAAAATGTATGTTAATTATAGCATGCAGCAGACCAGAACAGCACTAAGTGTATAGTACAGCTGAGTGTGTGTTTAGGATATGAATTATGTATGTTCCAGACAGAACAATCAAATCTGTCTTTATACATATAATATGCCACTGCCTTATCTTGTTCTTTCCCTGTTTCTTTTTCTCTTTAAGTTCCAAGAAAATAGTTCATATCAGGGAACAGAAATAGCTAACTGTTTATTAAATAAAGAGGATTTTAGAAGCTTGAAAAGAAATGCTCAAGAAGTTTAGGCTTTCACATTAGAAAAATATTCACTGAGCAACATTTACATCTTGTTTAGAACAGTCAGATAGATTTCCCTTCCAAAGAAAGACAGGAGCTGAGGAAAAGTATGTTAACTACCATGTGGGAAGAGAAATGGTTAATCTCTTCTTCCTTCTCATGGTAAACTTGGGCACCTCTTCTGAAAAGTGGCCTACAATTTTATCCCCAAGTGTGAGAGTAATTTATATGTTTGTGTAAAAAATCTATGGTAAAAAATCTATGGTTCAAAACACTTAGGGGCTGTTTCTAAAGCAGAGGTGAGCATCATCCAGTCCCACAAATGTTGTTGGACTACAACTCTCATATTAGTGAGCATAGCCAATAGTAAGGAATGTTTGGAGCTGCAGTCACCCCCCTCCCCAAAAAAAAGAAAATCTGGAGGGACAAGCATACAAGTAACATGTGGTAAGGCATCTGTACAGAGGAAACCATCCCCAGTTGGCCTTTGAGTAGATGCACAATACTGTGCACTGTCATTAGCTAAAATAGGAAGCCTGTCTGAGCTTCTTATAGAGAGGTCTGATAACTGTTCTTCTTCAGTGTCCTCTCACATAGCTGGGAAAAGGGGCTTAAGCTAATGGCTTGTTGGGAGGGGCAAAGCCTGCATCAATGCAAGGCACAGGCATAAGCTTTACATTAAATGTTACAGGGAATCCCAACACAGTGAGTATGGCACAGTACAATCAATGTCCAAGGAGTCGTAGGCGAGGGGGAAGCCATGTGCAACTGTGGACCCCACAAAGCAGACTTCACTGTGTTATGGACTGCAGCACATTTTTTTTTCTTATTTTTAAAGTCTTTTTACAAGTATGTCTACCAGGGTTATGTTCTTTGCCAGGAATGACTAATCTTATGTAATGGAAGTTCCTCAGTTTGAAAATCCTTAGAGATGGCATATTTGGATGTGGTGATATTTTTCTCTCCAGCAAGCAATGGACTTAATTCTTCATTGGCATCAAAAAATTTTAATAGAATGCATACAATGAATAATTAATGCAAATGCTATCATTCTGAGGCACACTGGCAAAATGTTATTCAGCCAAATAGTTACTGCACCTGCACCAAAGCACTGACTGCACCTGTGTTCTTTGTCATGTTAGAAAGGAACCTGCAGAACAACAATAAGAACACCTTGTTTGTGATCTAGTTAAGGAAGGTGAATAGAAAAATACTAGGTATGTATCTCTTCTACCTGGACTCTCATGCTCTAATATAGCACCCATCTATGAATTCTTGAACTTCAACTCTATCAGTTCTACCTAGCATAGCCAAATGCAAGGGATGATGGGATCTATATTCCAACTACATGTATAGGGCCACAAGTGGTTTACTCCTGATACAATGGAAAGGTGTTTCTCCCATCAAGCTCCGTATTACAAGGGTATGTTGTACATGTTTCACACTGTTTCTTGTATATATCATTTTCATGTCTGTGTTTCTTCTGGTTCCATGCTGTGAAATGTTGCTGCTTAGGCTCACGAAAACACATTTATATATATATATATTGGACAAAATACACTTTTGTACTTTTAAGGTATAGAACAGCATCATGACATTTGAAAAGGTTTGAAATTCAATTGACACATATGTTTGGAGCCAAATATTCATTCTGGAGATTCAAATCCAATCAGTTTTTTAATGATTCATGAAAGATGAATTTCTGAAGTGTCAATCATTGTATCAAAACACTGGATTTTGTTCACATTTATAACAAATTAATAATATAGTAATCATATTTGTTAGAGAGAGTAATTGTCTTGGAAACAATCACATTGGCTTACATATTTGATTGCCTCAGTTTGGAGGGTCAGTGCTAGATCTAACATTGTTGCTAAATCTCACCTCACCCAGGCCCTCCAAATCTGTTCCAAATGGCCCACTAGCTGTCTGCAGTGGATTTTGCTGTTTACAGGGGGAGGCTGCAGGTTGAAGGGGAACCAGTGGTATTTAGGTTCATTGCTGATACAGTCCTCAAATGTACAGTGTTTCACCTTGTCTCCTTTCTTTAAGGCTCATCTCCATTTACTGAAATGAGAACATCAACAAAGATGAACGTATCTTCCAGGAGTATGCTCTGTTGCAACAAAAATAACAGAGTTCTAAAACTGATCAGGCAGACCGTGTTCTGTAAGTTTTGCTGCACCTCTCAGCAGTGTCAACTATGGTATCCTTCTGAGCTACCATTCCAGAATGTGACTTGGGGACATGGTTTATAATGGCCCTTTCCACACGAGGAAGTTAAGACAGGCCAAGGCATCCTGTCACAGAGGTCATCCGCACCTTGGATAGGACTAGATTAGGACTATTTACTTTAGTTCCGCACCTAAGTCTGATCCAAAACACCCCCAAGTGGTCCTCCAGCGTGCTATGTGAAGACCAGAAAAAAATGGTATTTCCATTTTCTGGAGCGTGCCATTTCGTCCCTGCTCAGTTGTACAGATGCACAGATTTGCACCAATGCAAGCCTGCGATCAGCAGAGGGCAGGCTTTGGGCATGGCCAGCTTCAGCAGTTGGTCTGGACCCACAAACAACCAGTAGCTGCCATTTTGTAAGCCTCGCCAGTGCGGATCTAAAGACCTCACATTGCTCCGCATTGCCCTGGAACAGAGGAGCCTTGTGGAAGGGCTTAAGGGAAAGTCTGGATTGCTTCAAGCCAAGAAGAACCGGTAAGTAACAGCACGGAGTGATTCACTCGCCTCATCCAGAAAGGGCCAATGGTTCTGGTTCTTCTGGGAGGAGTAAACTCAAAAGGTAGTGCTGGGGGATTTCTGACTGACATCCTGGTTGCTGCCTTTGGGGTCCCTCAGGGCTTGAGTCTATTATCTATGAACTTAATGGCAGAAGCTGACTGGAGAAAAGGAGGGGCTTGTGTCATGAGTATGTGGATAATGCCCAAATCTCATCTCTTCAAGTATTTCCAAGGAAGCTATTTCATTGCTAAACTGGTTCCGGCTCTCAGTAACGGACTGAATTAAGTTAAATGAATTGAAGCATAATCTAGACAGGCAGTAGTGCTCCTGCTCATTTGAATGGCAGAACAACACATTGCCTATCCCGGATAGGATTTATTATTATTTGCCTTCAAGTCATTTCCAACTTATGGTGACTGTAAGGCAAACTTTTCATGGAGTTTTCTTGGCAAGATTTGTTAAGAGGAACTTGCCTTTGCCTTATTCTGAGGCTGAGGGATTGTGACTTGACCAAGGTCATCCAGTTGGTTTCCATGGCTGAGTGGGAATATGGACCCTAGTCTCCAAAGCTGCAGTCCAGTGCTCAAACTGCTTTACTATGCTGACTCTCCTGGATAGAGTTGTATCCCTAAAATCTCAGGTTTACAACTTGATCTGAAATACCCAGATTTCAGTGGTGTCCAGGTATGTATTTGCACAGATTTCACTACATGTGTCTTGATTACATCTCTTCTGGATTACTGTAACACTATCTATGTGGGTATGACTATGGAAAGTGTTCAGAAACTTCACCAGGTCAAAAATGTTGTGACCAAAGTACTGCCTGGCTGATTACAGAGAACACATGTCAGATCAGTTTTACTGGCTAAGTTAATTTCCAGGCACAATTTGAAGTAGTGGTTATGCCTCTAATGCCCTAGATGGCTTAAGTCTTGGCTATTTGAAATATTGTGGGCTGCACCCTGCTAGTGAGATATACATGTATGGGTGTTGTTTATACATGGGGACACAAGGAGTTGTGCTCTATCTATTTTCAGCCCGTTTAAAATCTCCCACTTGGCAGTTGTCACTCAGATGGCTGGTACTCACCATTGAGGTTGACCAATAAGGAGGTGAGAAAGAAAGTCTATTGAGATGATGAAGCGGAGACTGCTTTGGGATCCCAAAAGAAAGAAAAGGAGGGTGCATTCCATCTGTGAGTGCAGCCTCATTTCTTTTCTCCTCTTACTTGACACAAGGTACATTTTCATCAACTGCAGTCCCTCCTAGCTTTAGGCAACTGCTTTGATAGAAGGACACAGAACTTTGCAGTTGGGATGTAATTCTTGACTAAGTTTCTTCTTGAAGGTAGCAGTTAATAAATTTAGCAATTTTCTCCCTACTATGAGAAAGCTTTCAAAAACCATGCAGTTTTCAAAGAGCATTTTCAATTCAGGACTTATTCTGTGCAAAGGTTGCAGATGGATGTTTTGCGCAGAAAATAGCATTTCTCTTCAAGAAACAGCATTTTCTGTTTGGAAAACAAACCTTCAATGCAGAAACATTAATTTGTGCACAGAACATTTTATTTCATGTGCAGAAAATTATGTTTTCTAGGGAAATCAATCATGTGGGAATTTTGCATAGAATAGAATTCCCATTAAAGCATTTTCTGCACAGAAAACACCCTTTGCTGCACATTAATATTTCAGCATCGAAATATAATTTTCCATGCAAAAAATGCTGTTACCTGCATAGAAAATCCTGTTTTCTACATAAAACAACAACATGTGAATTAACAACAATATGTCAATTTTGCATAGAATAAATCCTGAACTGTGAACATTTTGTTTAGTCCAGGATTCCTCTCATCATGACTTCTCAATACTCAAAAAAAAATTTTTTGATCATTTTTTAATATTCTTTCCATTCCTACTATGCAGACAAGGCATTATATTGCACTTCCTCAGTGCAGGATCTTAGCTCGTATCTCTCTATATGAGCCTGTCAGAATTCAAGAACCTTAGGAGGGATTTTCCTTCAGCCCCAACACCTTCATAGTTGGTGACATAGAAGAGCACCTTCTCAGCAGCAGCTCTGATGCTGCAGAATTCTGTCCCACTTGAGACTAGGGTAGTCTCCTCTCTACTGTTCTTGTACTGAAAGTTAAAGACCTTTTCAGATGAACAGGTTTAGGACAAACAGCTGGTACAAATTATGCTATGCAAATATAGTACATTTCTGTCCATTATAATGTAATATACTGGGACAACTTATCTTTGTGGTGAAAGCACAATACAGAGAAGCTGCCGTGAGGGTTCACCTGAAAAAAACTATGAGAGGACAGCAAGTGCATGCTTACTTGATCTCATTCATGAAGGATTAAGCAGAGGTACTAATGTCATGAGAGGAAGAGCTGGAAAGACCACGTACAGACAGCCACAGTAGCGAAGGACGGACAATTCAAACATATCATCTTTTCTTTAAAAAAAAAAAAAAAGTCAAAAATGTGTTTCCTAAGTGTTGGGAAACCGGGATGAGAAAAAACCTGGAGTGACCAGATTCTTCACAGTTCAAGACTTATTATGTGGGGGAAAAAAAGATTTTTTTTTCTGTAGAAAGCAGCATTTTCTGCACAGGAAACAGGAAATATTACTTTCCTGTCTAAAAATGCTGCTTCCTATGCATAACATCATGTGAAAATTTCACACAAACTAAGTCCCAAACTGCGAATAGTCTCCCAGACCTGTGTACTTTTCAAAGACTTTTTGCATCAGGAGAAAATTGCTAACATTATTTGTTACTTCCTTCAAGAATGAAATTAGCAAAAAATGTGTATTCCTGAACCACAGACATGTCAAAAATCAAAGGAAGTTGCAAAAAAGGCATGCAAAGGGCTTTTGAACTGCTCCTCACAAAAGGAATTTTCAAATCATATAATCCATGAAACAAACAGAGACAAAGTGTATATTAAGGTCATAGCACAAGACAACTCCACTGAGGCCCCTTGACCTTGCTGAGCTGTAGATTAGCCTACTGCTCCTGGCAGAGGAGTATCAACGGCAACATGAAGCTTTGGAAGAACTGTCACATCCAGTTTCACAGTGCTGCCACTTTACAGCAATTGTGATACTAAACAGATTTTGTGCAGTCAAAAGGCACTCGTGGAAACAAGAGCAATGAGTACAGTCACAGAGAAATAGGCTGCATTATGTTTCTTGAGCAGCTTTGAAAGTGATGCAGAGTAGGAATGGATATATATCAGCAGTACATACCATATATGTGAGGTAAAGATGATATAAGAAGGTGGTGTTGCTTCAATGACTTCATAGCATACAGAGTCAAATCAGTACACCAGCTTGTTTAAAGTATGGTGATAAGAGTAGCTGAATCTCAGGCCCTTTCTGCACCAGGCAATTAGAACGGGGCAGTGTGTCCTCTCATGGAGGTTGTCTGCATCTTGGAGTGGACTAGGAGCAGACTGCTTACCAGAGATCCGCACGTCAGTCCGCTCCATGACGACCCCAAGTGGTCCTCCAGCGTGTTTTTGAAAGACCGGAAAAAACAGGCCTTTATTTTCCTGGAACGTGCCATTGCTTTCCTGCTCCCTTGTGCAGATTTGCAGGCTCACACCATTGCGAGCCTGCGATCTGTGGAGGGTGGGGTTTAGGCGTGGCGAGCTTCAGCAGTTGGTCGGGACCCACGACCAACCAGAAGCCACCATTTTGGAAGCTGGAAGCTACCATTTTGGAAGCTGGACGCCGCCATTTTGGAAGCTGGAAGCTACCATTTTGGAAGCCAGAAGCAGCCGTTTTGGAAGCCGTAGCCACCATTTTGGAAGCCGGAGCAGTGCGGATCTACAGACCTTGCACTGCTCCGATTCTTCCTGAACCAAGGAGGAGCCTGCGGAAGGGCTTCAGGGACAGTCCACATTGCTTCGGACCCCAGAAGAAGCGGTAGGTAACGGCACGGAGTGATTCCCTCGCCTCGTGCAGAAAGGGCCATATTCTGATATTGGATGAGCTGTGTTAAGAGACACTGGCTGGCATCCTCTTCATTATTTATATGATCATGAGCTAGATTTATGATCTCATAACTTTTATGATTCTCAGTGGCCAAATGTGACTTCCAAAAGCTACCTATTAAGCCAAGCAACTAACCAACCAAAAGATTTCTGAAGTGCTTCAGATCAGGACTCTAGGCAATAACAACTGCAGTGTTCTCTTGGTCTCAGGGTGCATTGGGACAAGCCACTGTGGCAGGACTATGAGGGATCTCTCCAGCTGCCTTCCTCAGCATACCCCACAACTGCAGTCATCATTTCCCAGTACCCTCACCTGGAGTGCCTTGGAAACCCTTGAACTGTGGCATTTCCTGCTTTAAAAGATGGGTTGGTGGGTCAGAATTGGCTGAAGTAGCTACAGGAACAGAACTCCATTGTCATTGCTATATCTGCTCTTGTGGAATCTTGGCCAATATGGATAGTATTTGCATAAAACCCTTAGGCTAGATCCTAGAAAACAAAAGCCATGAAGTAGATATTTCCATTAGGTTTTCTAGTTCCAGTCTACACTAAATATCACTGAGTAGAAAATGAAATTGAAACAAGTTAATCTTGTGAGTACTTTTTTAAAAAAATATATTTTCTGGTACTATCTTTACTATTTCACATTCTCCCTTATAACTTTGTGATCCATGGGTATGTGAATATCATGAGTAAAGGTCTGTAGCAACATTTCATGGTACGTCTAGTGCAGCATAGCACTGCAGTGTGTGCTTCCACTGTGTTCTGTGGGATATAATTCACTCATGGGTATCACCAGAGACTCCTTGTGTTTTAGACATAATGGCCACATTCTACAGAGTCAGCATTTCATCTTCATAAGCGTAGTTCATCCACAGTGTGTTCCTCCTGAGCTGAAGATGGTTGTGCTATTATCTGATCATCTTTTCCCCTCTGTCCTAGTATCTGGCTTTTAGATTGCACCAAGAAATTATAACTCCTTTTCTAATTCATGACTGAAAAAGTTTGAGTTTTTTCAGTCAAAATTTTATTGTGAAGTATAAACACAAAGCAAGTCGGTATTCTCATGATCTCAGATACTGAAAATTCTAGAACATCAGTTTTGTAACTCTGTTTCTGATGCATGATTAAGAGAACATCAGAACACTTTTTTCCTGTGCAATAGGAAATAAATAATTTTCCCAGGCCACCTTCCTTTTCCTTCAATACTCTTTGCCATAGGCATCATCACACAGTGTGCTACTGGAATCAAAGTCTTTTTTCACACACAGTTTGTCTGTTGGGTTTTTGGAAACTATAAATTGCTGCTTCCTCACTCAGCTGACTGACAGGCACCGTATGCTGAGATACAATATCCTGTTTTTAAAACTGACAGTACATTACTCTCTGGCATTAGCAACTCCCAACTCATTTTGGCTGTAAATTAAGTGCCCTGATGATAGTAATATGGTGATTTATCTTTGGAGTCAGATGATTTTTTTTTTTTTTTTTTTTTTTTGGTAACCCAAAGAACATACACAAAAAGTCTGCAACATTCCTGTGGGTCACATACACAGTGTGAATGGGCTATAATTTTCAAGAAAGAGAAAGGACAAGGTTTGCCCAACAGAGAGTTTCAAGGAAATGAAGTTTTGAGAGCAGAGGCCATCAATAACATGAAGAAAAGCCAAACTTCTGTTGCTAACTGGACTTCTTATAGTAAATATGATGTAACAGTGACAGCAACTGAAACAGGGGCTATATTATATTTCAGAAAAGAATTATAACATAGTTCATGGCATTCTGAACCTCTCATCATCTGCTCAGGAAGCCCCCCTCATCCTGAATGAGCTTGAGGCAAAGTAATCATTCATGTGTGGCAGAGGCATTCTGCACATGCACAAAGACTTACTTCTCTAGAAAACAGAGTTAGAATTATATACACACACTATTTATATGATATTATTTATATATGATATGATATTATAAATTCTTCAATAAGCGTGAAGGTCCATAAATCAATAATTCAAGGTACATAAATCAATAATCCATCATTCAAGGTCCATAAATCAATAATTGAAGGAAAATAGATGGTCAAAGCTTATATTTTCTAGTTCTTTGCTTCAGACAAAGGCTAACACAACAGAATAAATTCTCATAGAGTAAATTGTCTCTTCTCCTTCACCAGCAATAGCTGTGGAAAATCTAAAAATTTCACTGACCACCGAAGAAGAATGCATCTGGCCTCCATTTGTATGCTCAGGGGCAAGACACACTGCCAAATAAACCACACAGACCCAACAGATAAAAGAACCCCACACACACACAACTTTACTGACTGCAGTTGCCAGTAGGAGTGGCACACACATGGGTCTGGATGTGGGCATTGATCAACCCACCTCTTGACTGATGAGCTCGACCTTCTACCCTGCTGCCAGAACTGCTGGAATGACAGAAAAAGCCCCATTCCAGGGGAAACTCCCCTGGTGGCCTCTCCTGCTGCCAGGGATTAGGGAGAACCATGCCCCTTCAGTGCTGTGTACAATCTCCCCATATCCAAGTCCTCATACTATACCTTGGGATACACTAGTAACCGCAATCCCGAATCCAGGACCCATGCTACCACTCCTTACAGGTTGTGACAAAAGAACAGCAAATACACAAGTGTGCTACTGATATCCCCTTTCCCGTGCCTATGCAAGGACAATGATCCACTAAGCCAGAGCTGCCCCCCTCCAATGCATCCATACCCCCAAAACCAATGACAGATATAGATCCACAGAATACAAAGGCAAGTGGGTGGGTGACAGTTAGGAACATTCTGCCTGGAAGCTGGAAACATGGGGTAATATATACCCTCACACTCAACCTACCTGTCCAGGAAGCTCAGGTCGGGTCCAGTTTTCTCAGCCAATGGATTCAAACAAGGCTGCCAGTTGAATTCATTGGCTGACGGTAATTCCCTTCCCAGGAGGCAGTGCAAAACTGTGTGGCCTCCTGGCATTTCCAGTGAGGCCGCAGCAGTGTGACCACTCTGATCTGCAATCCCAGCTAGATAAGCCTGGTTGCAGCTTTGACAGGAAATCTTCCAGGACCTTCAGTTATTGATAGATGCCTTATAGACTTTCATCCTTATTGCTGTTTTTAAGATTGGACTTTGTATTTTTTAAAATTCAATTTAATATAATATCTGAGATCCTACATCAAACACATACCCACAATGTCACAGCTACACTTTAACTCTCCATCCAACCCCTGAAACCACCTTAAAAATCAGTCAGCCGTCTGGAACAATGGGGGTCTGTGCTTCTGCAAAGCAAGGTTCTGCAAGACAATGTGACCAACCCTCTTTCACCAACAACTGAGGCTGTAATGAAGAGTTGTGATAGGTCCTTGCAGAGGCCCATGTTTCCACTCCTCTAGCTATGGTGTGACAAAGAGTTGTGACCATTGCTCACTGATGTGAGGAGGCTGGTCACATCATCCTGCAATGTTCCATTGTACAGAACAGAACTGTGCCACTCTGGATGGTTAACTGAATTTTAAGATTAGTTTCAGGGTCATTTGTGGTCATGGAAATCACAATGGGGAATATGAAGCAATTATGATATCATAAGTCAAATATACAATATTGTAACTGACTAACATGATGTCAGCCTATATTTTAAAATATTTGTTACACATGCACATGTGCACACACATACACACAGAGAGAGCGAGGGAGAGATAAAGACACACACTTATCCCCTAACTCTGTATGTTTTATACTTTTTCGGCCCTATATCCTTTCCTTCCGTTGTCATTTCTTTATTATGGCTATAATATGTATCTTTCAGAGTTAAGCCAGAGTTAAGACACAAATCTTTTCCAATGTACAAGTCCTGTGCAATCTTTGCAAAGGATAAAGATCAACATTTTATGGGCTGGTCAATTCATATACTTATTTGAAGGGTGGAGAATTTCAGTAAGAACCAAAAAGAACCTTTGTAACTTGTAACTATAAGTTTAATTTAAGAGGAAAATAGTTACCTCAGTTTTTTTCCAGCTTGATTGTTTTTAAGCACGAAAGTAAGTCCTCCCTCACTTCACCTGCTATCTAGAGAAAAAGGAAGAAAGACTCATATCTGTTTTGTTTAATGAGGGGACGCTGCTTTCAGAAAGAGCATTCCTACCACTGTCAATTAAAAAGCATCATGTAGCTATCATGTATCCCCTTCAACAGATATTTTCTGGCATGTAAAAACTTAGGCATATTGGGGGGAAAGGTAGCAAATTATTGTAAAGTTGAAGGCTTTCACAGCTGGAATCCATAGGTTGTTGTGGGTTTTTCGGGCTCTGAGGCCGTGTTCTCTTAGTATTTTCTCCTGATGTTTCACCTGCATCTGTGGCTGGCATCTTCAGAGGATCTGGTGGCATAGAAGTGAGACAGAGTATATATACTTGTGTAGTCCCCAGGAGGGAGGAAGCAATTTGCATATGTTACAGTTGGCCGGTATGATGGCCTATTGTTAAATGGGATATCCCCCAGGGTTGTATTGTTAGTCAGGAGATATGCATAACACAGTGCATTAAGTACATTAGCAATCCATTGTATTGTTTCCTGTAGATGGACCTCCAAATTCTGGGTGGTGTTCATTGGCATATTTTTGAGTCTTGATTTTAGTGTTCTTCAGTACTGGTAGCCAAATGTTGTTTGCTTTCTGAGTTTCTTCTTTCCTGTTGAAATTGTCCATGTGTTTATGGATTTCAATGGCCTGTCTGTGTAGTCTGACATAGTAGTTGTCAGAATGGTCCAGAATTTCTGTGCTTTCAAAAAGCATTCTGTGTCTAAGTTGGTTTCTAAAGTGTTCTGCTACTGTTGATTTTTCTGGCTGGATCAGTCTGCAGTGTCTTTCATGTTCTTTAATTTGTGTTTGGATGTTGTGTTTGTAGTCCCTATGTAGATCTGCCTACAGCTGCAAGGTATGCGGTAAACTCCAGTAGAAGTTAGAGGATGCTTCTTGTCCTTTGCTGAATGTAGCATTTGTTGAATTTTCTTGGTTGGTCTATAGATTGTTTGAAGGTCATGTTTCTTCATCAATTTCCCTATACAGTCAGTGACCCCTCTAAGATATGGTAAAAACACATTCCCTTCGGTTGGCTGCTTATCTTCACTTCTCTGTTTTTTTCCGGGTCTTGAGGCTCTTCTGATGTCTGAACCAGAGTAACCATTGGCCTGTAGAGCCCAGTTTAGATGATTCAGTTCATCATTCAGGAGGTGGGGTTCGCAGATTCTTTTTGCGCGGTCTACCAGAGTTTTTATTGTGCTCCTTTTTGTCCTGGGTGATGGTTGGAGTTTTTGTGTAGATATCTGACAGTGTATGTAGGTTTTTTTGTAAACTGTGTGACCCAATTTTTGGTTAGGTTTGCGAATGACTAGGACACCCAGAAATGGCAGTCTTCCTTCATTTTCTTTTTCCATGGTAAATTGGATGTTTGGGTGGATGTTATTCAGATGGTCCAGAAACACGGTCAGTTCTTCTTCTCCATGGCTCCAAATGGTGAAAGTGTCATCCACATAATGGAACCATATAGTGGACTTTTTTTGGTGCGGTTTTGAAGGCTTGCTTTTCAAGTGTTCCATGTAAAGATTTGCTATCACGGGGCTGAGCGGGCTTCCCATGGCAACCCCATCTCTCTGCTCGTAGAACTCATTGTTCCACTGGAAGTAGCTTGTAGTGAGGCAACGTTGAAACAGGGCTGTGATGTCTTTGGGAAAAATCCAGTTGATGAGTGCAATGGTGTCCACTATGGGAACTTTGGTGAACAGGGATACCACATCAAAGGTGATCAGTTTGTCTCTGGGTTTGAGTCCAAGGTTGCTGATCTTTTCTATAAAGTGAGCTGAGTCCTTGATATGGTGGGAGATTCACTCAATATGGGTTTATAATTGCGTGGTCAGGAACTTGGCCAAATCATATGTGGGGGATCCAATAGGTCGGAGCGGAATGGAGTCCTTGTGGATTTTTGGAGGTCCATAAAGTCTGGGTGGGAGAGCCTCAAGTTTGCATAGATGTTGGCATGTGTTTGGATGAATTGAGGAATTTTTGATCAGGTGTTGGTTTTCCTGGTGACTTTATTGGTCAGGTTCTGTTTCAGTTTTTTGTAAGTTGTGGGATGCAGGAGTTCCCTGATTTTTTGTTTGTATTGTCCTGCTTTCATAATTACTGTGGCATTGCCTTTGTTTGCTGGGAGAATGATGGTTTCTGAGTCAGAATTGAGATCCTTAATGGCTTTTCTTTCTTTCTTCGTTATGTTGCTAGGTAGCTGTTTTGCCTTGCGTAGGATCTTTGCTGTTTCCCCTCTTATCTCCTCTGCTTCCTCCTCAAGGAGATGGTGAATGGCGGATTCAACATTTGCGATGTCTTCTACCAGGATTCTGGTGGTGGTCACAGTAAAGTTGCCTCCCTTAGCTAGGATGGATGTTTCTTCATCAGAAAGTTGCCCCTCTGTCAGATTGATGATGGCCCATGATGTGTCTAGCGAGGATTTCAGCTGGTGCTTTTGGCATTTGTTGAATTTTTGTTTCTTTCCGTGTGGTTTGCCATGTCTTTCTCCATTTTTCTATAGGTAAGGTTGTCTATCTTATCCCAGTCTTGGATGCTCATTTTTTGACTAATGCCGGTGTGGAGGAATAGCAGCTCTTTGTCTATGTTTGCCAGTTCTTTGTGGGTGGTGTGGATTCTCTCACGTAATAGTGCATGTTCCATTCAGTTATAGATGCAGTTAGCCTGTGGGGATTCTAAGGTCCTTTTTGCTGTGAGAAAGGATGGAACGGTTCTTGTGTCACTGCAGCATAGCAGAAATGATAAAGAACAGAGTAGGTGTGCTTTCCTGATCCAGAGTTTTTCCAATCTCCAGGTGTCTTGGAACAGTTTCTCCCCATTCAGTGTAAAGTCAAAGGCTTTCATGGCTGGAATCCATGAAACTACAAAACTACAAAACGCAACATCCAAACATAAATTAAAGAACATGAAAGACACTGCAGACTGATCCAGCCAGAAAAATCAGCAATAGCAGAACATGTTATAAACCAACCTGGACACAGAATGTTTTTTGAAAGCACAGAAATTCTGGATCATTCTGACAACTACTATGTCAGACTACACAGACAGGCCATTGAAATCCATAAACACACGGACAATTTCAACAGGAAAGAAGAAACTCGGAAAGTAAACAACATTTGGTTACCAGTACTGAAGAACACTAAAATCAAGACTCAAAAATATGCCAATGAACACACCCAGACTCTGGAGGTCCCTCTACAGGAAACAATACAATGGTTTGCTAATGTACTTAATGCACTGTTATGCATATCCCTTGACTAATAATACAACCCTGGGAGATATCTCATTTAACAACAGGCCATCACAACGGCCAACTGTAAGATATGCAAATTGTTTACTTCCACCCAAGGGCTACACAAGTTATATATACTTTGTCTCACTTCCATGCCCCCAGATCCTCTGAAGATGCCAGCCACAGATGCAGGTGAAAAGTCAGGAGAAAATACTAATAGAACACAGCCTCAAAGCCCGAAAAACCCACAACAACCTGTAGCAAATTATTGTTAATTTGGTTGGCCCTTCCCAGAGAAAGAGATTTGACCACAGTGGTTTATGCCTTAATTACCTCCTAATTAGAACTCTCTAATGAGTTCTATGTGGGGCTGCCCAGGAAAAGCTAATGCAAACTATGGTGGTAAGGCTTTTCTAGTGTTCACTTGGAGACCACAAATCACATACCTTGGATCAACTATGCTGACTTCCAATTTTGTTTCCAAGTTCAATTTAATTTGCATTTTTAAAGACACATCGTCCCACACACAATGGTTTGTGGCCATGACATCTGAAAGTTTGTCTCCTATGAAGCCATCCAGAGAATGGAATGTTGTGTGTTTTGTATCCCACCTTTCCAAAGGGCCATGTGGGTGAATGAGTGAGATGAGACTGCTTCAGGGGCCTTAGCATGATGAGAGGTGAAAAATGAGTATTTAAACAAACAGACAAACAAATCAATGAACTGGAACATCCTATTTCCTCCTCTAAAGAATTCAGTGAATAAAGCAGGTGATTGTCCTGTGTCTGGAAGCACCCTGTCTCACTCCCAAGCCTTCTATTCCTTTTTCTCACCTCTCTTTTTCCCCTTTTTCTTTTTCTATGACCACTTTTCTTCCCCTTGGCATCTAGATAGCTGCAAAATTAACTTCTTTTCAGGCTGTGACAAATCTATGGTTTTGCAGATTTGATTCCCATTTTCAACCTGGCCCCACTGAAAATGCATGGAAATAGTTTGCTGTTTGGGCTTAGAGAAAGTTCAGCAAAGAAATCATTTGCAATTACTGTACTTTAGGATAATTCCTCAATTAACAAGGGTGGGAATCATGGTGTCTTATAGATGTGTTGGATGGCAATTTCCAGCATAGTCAAAAGTGAGGTGTGCTGATATTGGCAGTCAAATAGCTTTTGCAGGGTTGCACTAGTCTGATTCCAGAATGTACAATATAATATTTTAACACTATGTTGAGAGGGAGGCAAAGTATAACCCTAGAGACAGACAAAGTATAACCCTAGAGATTTCGCAGCCCTTGACCTCTCCAGGGTCCCTAAATTGGCTCAAAATGGTGAATTATCTGTCTTAGAAGTATCCTGTATCAGTAATTTTACTAGGATGCAACTCTAACCCCACTATGCAACATCAAAAATGCCCATATTCCAAAAATAAAAGTATATTTCTGGTCATTCACAGTTTTGTCGCCCTTTCCCTCCCTCTCCCGCTGACATTTTTGGTAGTCTATACCAATGGTCTATACCAATGGTAGTCTATACCCTGATTTCTGGGGTCCCTTGAGGGACACCTCAATGTGCTCCACATGATAGGGAATCAAACTAGTCAGAGCACAAGCAATAGCCATGTGAGAGGCAGGGTAACCTAGTGGAGTCTTTTGCCCAGTTTTTACGGGGTCAGGCCAAGCCAAAAACCAAACAAAAATGTCCAATAAATGATTTTATTGAATGAAAATCTCACACAGCAATGCAATCACTCACACACGCACCCAAGAGCTATTAAGAAGCAAAAGAGAAGGAATTCAACACGGGGGTATTGAAGGGGTATAGTTGGGGTAATACTGCACCTTTTCCTGAAGTCCTGGGTCCGGGAAGGCAGCGGAGAAGTGGGGCTCAGCACGGAGAGAGCTGAGGAGATCACTCAACAGATGGAGAAATGGTCTGCTGGGATGACTGGGAGTGATCCAAAGAACTGCTCAAAAACTGGGACTATTTGTAGGGAAAAAAGTACCTGGAGGACTAATCCTTTCCCGGGAAGAACAATGGGTGTTGGAGCGATAACGAAGCTCCACCATGGCAATTTCCTTTGTGTGATGGGATTGCAAGGTGTTGCCAAAGTCTCAGGATCTTTGGCTGTGTTAGTCTGCGGTGTGACTTCATTTAAATGGTCTTCACCTGATGGAATATTTGCTCAACTTGGGGCAGACACACCAATTCCCTCAAGTCGGCATCTCGGGGCTGAGAACCCTATGTTTATTGTGGGTTTACACATCTTGAGGTCTCCTGGGGCTACGTGACTGGGGATTTTACTGGCCTGGCCTGGTTTTCGATCTTTGACCATTGCTGCCTATGTGTCCATCTTGGTGACCTCTCAGGCACATTGAATCATATTTTAATATCAAAATTTTAGACCCCAGGATAGGGTTTTTCCAGTGGAGTAACAATTGAACCAGCAGTGGCAAGTAAACTAAATTTTACTAATACATGCCATAGGTGATACAGAAAAGAAGTTTTCATTGAGCTGAATGGTAAAGACAGGCAGGGCTATTTTCACACAATATTGTATGGCAACTGTGTCAGGACAAACTGATAAACAAGAAACTGGAATTTTAAAAATGATTTAGTCAAAATATTCCTATTATCACAAATGTTAAGCCTTTCATACAATGGAAAAGAGATATAACTAACTTCATATGGCAAGGCAAAAAACCAAGAATAAAATGGAAGCTCTTGTCTGACATACCAGAAGAGGAGGCTTCGGATTACTGGACTTACAAGTATACTTTAAGGCTGTGGCATTCACTTGGATAAAGGACTGGATGGATTTACAAAATATGAGAATGCTGGCTTTAGAGGAAGCAGATTGAGGGATAGGATGGCATGCCTATATGTTCTGTGGAAAAGCTACAATTGATAAAGATTTTATGCATCATTTTGTAAGGAAGTCATTATATAAAATATGGAATTATTATAAGAATAAAAACATTAGGCAGCTACCCACCTGGGTCTCCTCTCAAGAAGCTTTTTTTGGAAGATGGTCAGACACAGAACAACGGTTGCAATATGAAGATATATTGGGGAAAACAAATATGGACACAAATACAAATGTTTTTAAGATGAAATGAAGAGAGAAATTGGAAATTGAAGGTATAAAGTTAAGCTGGTTTCCCTACAGACAACTATCAGAAAGATTTCAGATGGATGTGAAAACTGAAGGAATAGAACAGAAAGAACAAGAGAATCTGTTGAAGCTCTTACGAAAAAATCCACCTCATTTACTTTCACATTTATATCAAGATATTACAACAACAGTGTGAGGATGAGACAATTAAAACAGCAATGATACAATGGGCACAGAACATTGGACACCCAATTCAGTTGGAATGGTGGGAACAAAGCTGGCAACGAACAAAGAGGTTCACGGTAGCTCAGAACCTTAAAGAAAACTATTATAAGCTTTTTTCATAGATGGTACATGATACCTGAAAAATTAAAGATAATTTATAAGACTGGTACAGTGTCAAAAGACTGCAGGCACACTATTTCACATGTGGTGGATATGTTCTAAAGCTAAAATGTATTGGAATGAAATTCATAAGATAATATGTGGTGTATTGCAGTTTCAAATTGATAAGACTCCTGAAATGTACTTGTTAAATATGGCACATATGTTAGAGCGAACTGCGGTAAAGAAATATTGGAGAATAATACTGTGCATTGTCTCAACTGCCCGTATTGAATTTGCAAGGCTTGGGAAAAGTGATGTAATACCAACGACAGAACAATGGTGGGCAACTTTTATTGAAAATAGAAATGCAGATATTGTTTCACAGAGATTAAAAGGGAAATCAGATGATGATATCTATAAAGAATGGCAGATGATTTCAGAAGCGAGATGGGTCTTGACAGGGAATAATACATAATTCATGATATTAAAGCAGTGGTTCTCAACCTGTGGGTCCCCAGATGTTTTTGGACTTCAGCTCCCAGAAGCCCTGAGCATTGACCATAATGGCTGGGGCTTCTGGGAGCTGAAGTCCACAAACATCTGGGGACCCACAGGTTGAGAACCACTGTATTACAAGATAAAATTCAGAGAAATATCATGGAACAAGTAAAGTTGAGTAGAAAAACAGGAACTAACGAATTAAGTAGATAATACTAACAATTTATTGTGATGCATTGATAACCGTTCAATGGAATGATAAAAATTGTAATCCAGAGAGAAAGGAAGACAGTTGTAATATGACAATTAAGAATACAACGATAATTGTTTGTTTTATATGTTGGAACTGCAATAAAATCACTTTAAAAATGATTTAGTTCACTTGTATTTGCTTGTGAGTGTTCTGACACTCGCTAAATAAGTAATTAAAAAGGAATTTCTGATTTAAATCTTGTACACTGGTTTTATGGTATTCTCAGAATGATATCCTGTGATCGGAAAAATGAAAGCAGAAGTCATATTTTAAATCTCTAATTACTTCCCATTCAATTCTGCTTGTGTAGGGTGCAAGGAAGCCACATGTAGTTGGCTAACTCATTCTGAGTGCAGGGCTCAGGAGAAATGTGGAAAATGAAAACAGTCTTGAATTTCAGAGTTGGCTGAAAGATTGCTGAGATTATTAATTTTCAAAGTCAAAACCATGTTATAACAATACACTACGGGTCAACCTATACATTGCATTGCTTACTTGGTTGGTAGTTCTCCATCTTATTTTTGTTTACTTCAGCGTAGTTTTCTCATGCTCAGCAAGAAAGGGTGCCACAATTTTTATTTTTTTTTAACTAACGGGACAATCACCTCAGAATTTTTTCATCTCTGCATGAGAAATAAAGGACAAGTGTTTTGAACAAAAACGCCAAAATGGATTTTAAGCCAAAATCATTCCTTTCTAAAAATGTTCACCAGTCCTAAAATGTGAAAAATAATCAAAAAATGGGGGGAAAGACCTTGCGTACGCTCACCCAGTTGAGGGAGAACTTTTAAATTTTAATTTGATCTTATGCTTAAGAAATATATAAGTGCTGATTTGCCACAGCACCACCTGTAGTACATGTGCACTGCTATGATCTCAACATGTTCCGCAGTATACCGAGGGAATTAAATCCTATAGCCCACAAATACTTCCTGTCAAAATCCTTCCCATCATAGCAATTAAAGACATTCTAAGTAAAGAAGATTTAATTTAAAAGAAATGATTTCTTTTAAAAATCTGCTATGTGGTGGTAATAGGTTGGTCAGTACCTGGATAGAGAATTGTTAAATTTCACTTTCTTTCATGTAGTAGGGGATTGTAAGTTTACTTTAGAATGAACAAAAACAATAGGGGTACAGGAAGCCTCTGCCTTTTGATGTCCCGTTGTCTGATGACTCATTCTTTTGGTGCTTCCAAATTAAGGACAAGTTTCATTGATTCATGGGGAGTTCCACTCTTTCAGCAATTCTTCTTGCCTATGGAGGCTTGCTTGGAACTGCTCGTATGCGCTTGCTGCTTTCAAAGCAAGCTGAAAGGAGGGAAACGGCACCAAGCCAGCTGAGACTTTGCAAGCAGTGTTGATCCCAAGTGAGCCTCTGTAAGTTGTTCATGATTCCTACAGTACAGTACATGGGTTCTGCTCTTCAACCAATTCTGTTTTCTGACAGTGTTTCAGTCCTTAACCTGTCAGATAAGCGGGGGAAGCCTATATATGAACAGTAGATAATTAGCATCTTGTATAGTTGTCCTTAAGATAAGCAATTAATACCTTTCTGGAAGAATACATACAAGACACAAATCCTTTTTCACATGCATCATCTCTCCTCTTCTAACCAACACAGTACTTCATGTATTTCAACTAAAAATATAAATGAAACAACATGATTACCAAACATGGCTTAAATGCCAAACAATCTTTATAGGAGACTTTGGAATACATACACAATTGTATTGTGCTGTTCTAGAAAACTTTTAGGAACTGTCTGCAACAGGCATTTAATAGTGCACTCTTTCTTTTGATTTTTTATATAATGTTTTTTAATGAATTTTAAATTACTTTAACTCTATAGATTGTTGAGACAGAAAAAGAGAGAGAGAGAGAGAGAATAAGGATTTTTAAAATATCCTTAATCTGTACTAATTTTAATAATTTGTAAGCTTTCTTGAATCCCAGTGTTCATGAAAAAGTATATAATATGAATGAATAGAAAGATGATGATGATGATGATGATGATACCTGATTGTGAGGGGGACTGCCTTGACATAGTTTCAAACAAAATGTGAATAAAAAAGGTGGTTTTCTTCTCCTAAATAGGGATGGGAAAATCTGTGAGCCTCATTTTCTCCCACATTGCATGATTTTGTTTCAGATAGGAAGAAATGTTGGAACATTTTTCACAAAGAAACTCAAACTGTCTCCTGTTTGCGCCAGTCAAATTAGACATAGGTATTCCCACCATGCAAAGGACTATGTTGTACTTATCTGTTATGTATATGTTAAGAATGAAGGTGGTAAAGGTAGAGGATACTTGCATGTAATATTATTTGACCCAATCTGTATTATCCTTTCTGGGAACTATTCAGATACATATATTTCTGACATACTAGAAGAGTTTGTCTGAGAGCTGAGACACTTCTGATTTTTATGTGCTATTATTCCCAGGCTCCCTTACCACTGATTAGCCAGCCGAGGCAGATAGACTCCAGTACCAGGAAGTCTACCGATATCTCAGTCCAACTGGTAACCTCTTGTATTCTGGTTTAGCATTCTCAGACAGGCTCAGGGCCTTTCCACACTACACAATCAATGCACTGTGATTGCACTTTAACTACCATGGCTGCCACCTATGGAATCCTGGGGTTTGTAGTCTTGGGAGGTACTGACGCTCTCTGGCTGAGCATTCTAAATATCCCTTCTTAAATGGCAAATACCACAATTTCACAGAACAGAATGGTGGCAGTTAAAGTGGAATAATAGCGCAATAGTTGGAAAGGCCCTAGGAATTTCCAGGAAATCCCTGTAGAAGTCATGTTGTTCCAGCAAGTCTTGGTTGGCCATTTGAAGCTGTAGAGAGAAACAAAGACTCATTTGCCCCATCGATCTTGTCAGCAGGGCACAAAACACCAAAACACCAATGCTTTGAAAGTGCTTTCCAAGCCCTGTGACTCCAAACTTTATGTGCATTCTCTCAAGATGCACCCAATGAGCCACCCCATCTCCTGGTCAGTTGTCCCTTTCTTTCCTCCATCCTACATCTTTATGTAGGATGTGCTAGTAAGAAATAGTGGAAGATATTCAAATTAGGCCCAGGATGCTCTAACTGTCAGAAGACCAACTAGCTGTGATTGATTAATAGCAGAATCCATCTCATAGTGACAAGGAGACACCCTTCCCCCAACTGTAGCTGCTTAATAAGTTTCTGTCAGCAAAACCTGCTCAGCTGACAATCTTTATGGAACAGCCATCTGTTTCCAAGGATTAAAAATACTTTATCAAAATATTTATGACACGTTTCTCCTGAAAGATGATATCTTCTCCTTTTAGATAGATTAATGTCTGAGGGGTAACTGCAAAAGCTAAGTATACAGAGGGAAAATAAAGTATGAGATTTATCTAATTCACCAGCGAGTGACATGGCCTGTAGCCTTAGTCCATTTATAACTGTCATTGGGGATATTAAACCAACATCAACACAAGCACTGCGCCTGTCATTTTAATAACAGATTTAAAGATCATGTTAAATCAAAACTAAGTAGAATTTAAAATGGTTAATTTTAGATTGCAAGCTTCCCAATCTCCAAACCCTGGGATATCACAATAAGTTGTGGGTGTTTTTCAGATAAAACGAAATACCCACAATGTGTAAAAGAGAATCAAATGGCATCCTTGTCTTCAGAATTCCTCTTGGAATTAGGGTAAAGGCTTTGTAACACAGAAAAAAAACCCCACTTCTGTTCATAGAAGGTTTTTGTAATGCTGTTATTTTAGATGTTACTCATTATTCTTTCAAGCATTGCATTATAGGTCTTCTTCCTATATCTTCAGTGAAACTGGGCCCATAGTATACTCCTTCAGTTCTTTGTTTTGACTTATCCTCATTTAGAAAAAAATATGATTATCTAAAACCAACCAATAATTTTTTGCAGGGTTTTGACCAATCAGCTCCATGGACAGGTCAATAAAGACTGTTTTTAGAATTATAATCTCTTGGCAACTCTATTTCTGAGAGTGCACCATTCTGGTAAATCACTGGATAATAGATGAAATCAGGTAACAAGATGTCACAGCCAGAGAGGTGTACTAGTCTGATCACTTTCAGCTCTATGATTCTATGACCTAGTACACTAACACTTCCACTTTATCTGTATTTACACTCCAATGTGTACCTGAAATTTCTCCCAGGCTGGAGGTGAGCCAATGTTTTAATAATTCTGACTAATACAGGTGCACTCTCTCACAGATTACTGCTTGTATTAGTTCTTAAGAGCCAGATTTCAGCGTTGGTCTACAACCGTGGTTGGATTCCCCACTTAGCCAGACACACTCATTCAGCTTCAGAGGAAAGAATAAAAATACAAACCTCATCTTGCCAAGAAAGCTATGTGAAAGGTTTGCTTTAGGAGCACCATAAGTTGGAAATAATGTGAAGGCACACAACAAAAACAAGATGCCACCATAAACTTCCCTGAGCTCTATATCCATTCTAAAAAGAGCCCCAAACTGACAATCTTTCTTCTTGAAGGCCTTCATGAGCAGTAGTTTTGCCTAAAGTTCCTACAAATACCGCAGCTCCACAAATATGTAGAAGTTGCAACTGAAACATGAAGAATATGTAGAATAGCATCATCACCAGAACATTCTCCTCTGCTTTCTCCATTTCCCATGGCAGCTCCTCTTTGAGGTTTTTCATCCTGCATTGGGTGGGGGGAGCAGCTGCAGAGAGTGGGACAAAATGGCAGCAACAAGGAGAATAAATAGTAGGAGGAGAAGATTAAGAAGAGGAAACCTTTGGTATTGATGCAGTTTAAAAAGAGGTATGCATGGAAAAGGAGTATGTTTGGGGTGGGTGATGAAGAGAAGAAAGAAAAAAAGAGTGGAAGAAGACACAAGGAGAAAGAAAGCAGGAAGTAAAGAATGGACAAAAGAGACAGGATGTGAAGCAGTGGAGAGGGCATAAGGAGAAAGGAGGAAAGGATAAAGAATGGATGGACAGATGGACATGCAGAAAAATGAAAGAGGATCTAAGTGGAAGGGAGGCACAAAATGATCAAATGAGATGAAAGAGAGGCAATGAGAAAAGGTACTAAGAAAGGTTTGTGACAAAAACAAACATTGGATAACAGAAGAATTAGTAAGGATGGTGGAGAAGGCTTTGACATAGAGTATAATAGAGAAAGAAGAACAGCCATGAAGAAAGTGGTGTAGAATGGGGAAGTATTCAATGGTGGCCTAACCAAAATGTAACAGAATTCATAAAATCAGGGATCATTTTGTATGCAATACAATTGGTATTGTATTGCATACAAAATGGTACTAAATGGTACTAAAATGGTACTAAGTGGTAGTAAAATGAACAATTAATGTTCATTTTAGTAAGATTAGAATTTAGGTGTCTGAGTGTGTTCTAAGTATGAAGTCTTTTTTTTTTTTTTGGTTGGTTGGTTGGTTTAAATGTGAAGTATTTTTCAATTTTATCTAAGAATTTCTTTCTCTTTTTCATCTTTCAGGAAACCACATTTGAATAAATTAAACCCTGGGATGTTATTGGAGAAAGACAGGGGAATATGAAGACAGCAACAGCAGCAGAGTGAAGTCCATCAGTAGATACAGAAGATGATACTGGAGAAGTGGACATTGGAAAAGCCAAGTATAAACCAGAGCCTGAATGGTGGCAGTATGTTTCTTCAAAATATTTCTGGGAATTCTTTTTTTAGAGCTGGGGGGTGGGAATTATGAGTCCTTCCATGTCTTTTTTTTCACTGCAATTCAAAGTAGTCCTAGCCATTGTGGTTAATATGATGAGGGAGGCTGGGAGTTATAGTTTAACATCCAGAGGATTATACAATTTTCTTCCTTATTAAATGGTATTGTTGAGGGAGGCTTTCAGAGGACCAAATTTTTGCCATTGAAAAAAGAAAGACCCTTCTGCAGCCCTCTCCCCTACCACAATGGGGACAGGAGAAGGACAGGACTGCAACATGCTTCTACATAACAGCATCACAGTCCCATTCTTCTCCCATCCCCAGGTGCCGTGATTGTGGATTAAATCATTGATGGATTTTCTCTGTCAAGGACAAGTGATCGTGCCACCATCCCAGACTTACCTGTCTTGAGGAAGCTGCAGAAGCACTATGGCTGCACTTCCTGCCCCAGCACTACCTGAGAAAGTACCCAATTGTGCTGCAGAAGGAAGAGGCATGGTCATTGCACTCCCTTCCACAGGGACCCAGCCAGTGTGAAGGAGACTGCTCCTGCCACACTCACCTCCCGGCACAGCCACTGCTGGGATCCCCACCAGACAACTTCAGGAAAAGGTAAGGTGCAGAAAGGGCCTAAGACACTGAAAATTGTTCATGTCTAGGATTCCTAATTTTCTGTGTTTCCATTTCCTTGGTACCTTTGCCTTCCTTTTTTTCTGAACAATATTTCTAGATATCTAACTGAACCTCTGAATTATTGCAATACTGGAAATTTTGGAGACTGAAGGAAAATTTCATTGGGGAGCACACAATTCTCATTTGAGAAGGCAATGCCCTCATTCTCCCTCCTGTGACCTAAGCTATAGTTTCTAACAACTTCTGCAGTTAGGTTTTGCTACTGATCTACCACATCTCTTTTCTTTCCAGCAACACCCAGACTTGGCAACACATAAGTTGTTCACTTACCTTTTAAACATCATTAACTGAGAATGGCATAAAATTTGGAAAAAAAAATCTATCAAAATGTCTAGCAGACATAGGTCCTGTCAAGGAGAAATGTGTTATATAAAATAAATACTTAAATATGTAAATAAATATTATTTAAAATTATCTGAAGAAGTGAATAGAATATGTTTCTTGTTACACCAAAACAGGCACATTCATTTTCGTTATGTTAGTTTTGCAACATAACTTCATTACCCACCAAAAGTAATTCATTGCAGGTAGGTCATCACTTCCTCTCTCCAAAATTATTAATTCTCATTAGCAGCAAAGTTGGACAATTAGGGAAATTCAGTTTGAGAAACTATTATCTTCATTTCCAAAATGTTTTTTCCTTACCTTTTTTAAAAAAAATTAAAAATTTAAATTTAAAATTACTTTGAAGCTTGTTGTTCTCCTTCTAAAATCATCTGAGATTTCTTGAGAAGCAGACTCTTTGCTGAAACTCCAGGAATGTTTTATCATTCTGTGTGACAAATCAATGAAATATGAAGAAATCCCACAGGCCAAGCAAGTAGTATAAAAAAGTGCCTTAAGAGAAGCATAGAATTAATTTTGGCCATTGATTGCTCAACTTCTGCCTTGGTGGGCTGACACTTGGGTATTCTTTGGAGTAGAGTTTATAGATTAATCAATACATTTTGGAAGTGTTATTCTAAGGTCAGTATATTCATTTGCAATTTAGTGTCTTCACCTTTTTTTATCATCAAAGGTTGTGTCAGAGGGATGAGGTTACAGCAATTCCCCTGTGACTCTGTTAACTTAATCTGAGATACAACAGAAAAGAATTCTATCTCGAAGGAGAGATATATTTAGAGTTGTGCTAAAGATGCAGAAGTTGAGATTTTAAAGGGAGCATAAGGGTCAGGGATTAGGTAATGCAGTTTTCCTATACTGCTTTTGAGGTTTCATTTAAGTGTAATAGCACAGCTGAACTTCATGCATCATTAGAGAGTTTTTCACTGAGTTTCTAGTTCAAAATTCTGTTCTTTCTATGTAAGGGCACAGGTCCCAACTTTCAGTCATGTTCTAATGTGACTAAAGCCCTTCCCAGGAATTCAAGCACTCTTGCAGTGAGGTGAGAGAGCGAGTATTCTTGCTGGCCTCATCTTCCCCAGTGCACCCCTTTGGCCCATTTTTGAATCCCACACTGTATACAAGTATCCCTGCAATTAAATGCCCTTCTTGTGCTATCTGTCTGAGACATTGTGCAGGTTTCTTTATTAGGCAATGAACCAAATGCATACCTCCTGAAGTGCTTCACCCTTCGGTAAGTAGAGCATGGTAAGAGGAGGCAATGAGAGTGTGAAGAGATAGAAGTCATCAAACTAGCCTTGATTTACCCTCAAGTAATTGTGGTTTTATGAGTACTAGAATACTTTGATAGGGCCTTAAAAACTCAAGTACCCAGTGGCTGGCTGGATTTTTGACATGAGTCAAAAGCAAAAGCGTAATATGTTCTATGGAGAATTGGAATCTAGCCTACAGAAGCTCATTGGTTCCCTGTCCCCTGTAGGCTACCATGGAAGGAAGCAGGAGTCACCAGTGCTTTCCCTAATGTCATACAGCAAATTACAGGGCATTGTACAGGGGAAGAAGTGCTTGTCCACAACACCAATGAGACACACCCAGTTTCTACACCACTTCCATCCCATCCACCAAAAAGCACCACAAGAACTCTCCAAGCAACTCATGGATGAAGGTAGCCCAATGGGGGATTTTGTCTTATTTAGTACTCCTGTCCCCTGATTTAAGCCTACATAGACATTTTTTTTTCAAAATTGGAGCTGATTGTGTGACCCTAAAACTGGGGGAGGGATGGGGGGAAATTGCTAACTGTACCTTCCAAAAGGCTTCAGACTGTTATCCTTTTTGTAGAGGGGAAAGGTGGGGGGAAATTGAGGGGCCATGGGAACAAACAAAACAACTTGGAGGGTATCTGAAGCCATGATGTAATGTTCTGTCTTAATCTAACTCAACAACCAGGTTCTGTGAGTGAATTCAGCAAGGTTTTATTAAAGATTAGTCACAGCACATAGCTTTTGCCAGAACTGAAGATACAGCACAGGTTTCTGTTCTAAGATGTCCTCAGTCCCCCTTCTCAGAGGTTTCATGTTCACATTCTTTCCCACACAACACCAGGCAGTACCAGCTTTCTAAAATAACCTTGGTTCCCAGGCTCTGGCCTGTATAGCCGTCCCAATGCTAAGACAGCAAAGTGATCAAAGCGATATGGCACCAAAGCAGCTAAGCAGTCTAACTATTATGGCAGAGGAACTTAACTTGGTGGCCTCCTTGACACATGAGCTACACTTCGTCAGGTCAAATAATAGATAAAAGCCTGAATATGTCAACATTATGTGGCAAGACCAACAATTATGCTGATGCTGGAGCATGGTTTGCCCATACACAATTGCCATTTTCCTTCTATGAACTTGATGAGATGCAAACAAAGTAAAGAAGACAACTGAAGCCACCAGTGACATGATGTCTTCAAGTGTATCCCTTTACTTGACCTCATATAAGTTAATGGCTATAACTTATCACTACATGGGGGTTGGAATCAAGTGTGCCACTTGATGAAAAACATGCTTCTTATCCTCAATAGTTGACGGCTTGTTTCTTTTTGATAAAGGTACTCAGGGAAATTACATGTTTCTTTTATATTCATAAAGACATCCTCTAGTGCCTTTCAATACAGAAACCGTCCCTGCTCATAAATACTGTCCATCACAATGATCACAATTTTGCTCCTGACAGAAAATGTTAGTATTAATGTTGACAATGAGGTGGTGGGTTTTTATACTGGATGAGGCTTGCTGTTGTTGTCTGAACTAACAAATTGTTAGACTATATCTATGAATATCTGTTCTACAGACATAAGCATACTAGTTTATTCAAAGTACTTAATCTGTAGATTAACATCACGCATTGGCTCTTGATAACATACACACAGGTAACTTGGATTTATGTGTACATATCTCTTCAGGAACATTTTTCAAGAAGGTATTTCTTACCTCCTCACACAACTTCTGAATACCCAACAATGCAACTGTCAAGCCTCGTGTGTGTGTATGTGTGCGCTGCCACAGCCATTCATTGGCCAGGAGATGGAGGAGAGAAGATAACAGGACACTATCCATCCTTGCTATAGTCTTTTCCCTCCTCCTCCTCCTCTTTTTTTTAAAAAAAAATTGTAGTGAATTCGGCCCTTATTATTCTGATGGGCCATCTTTTTGCAGGCACCTAACTCTCACTTTCTTTAAAAAAAATATTATTTTGATTACATAAGGTGATAAACACACCTCTACAAACCTTTGAAGAGAGCCAGGGTGGTGTAGTGGTCTGAATGTTGGACCAGCCCTGCTAATCAGAGTTCAATTATTTGCTCAGCCATGGAAACAGACTAGGTGATCTTGGGCCAATCACATGCTCTCAGCCTCAGAAACCCATGTGATAAGATCACCTTAGGGTCACCACAAGTCAGAAACAACTTGAAGGCACACAGCAACAACAAGACCTTTGAAATATGATGCCAAAAAATGCTCATGACTGAGAAAGCATGTAAGAAATAGTTTCATTAGAGGGACATACAAACTAGATATATCATAAGCATTTTATCTGCAATTAGAGCCTAATTAGGGACTAAAGAGATTATATGAAACCATTAGAAGATTTTATCAACTGTTGTAAAGAAAAGAACTTAAAATTTGTTTCATATATAAAACTAATTCTACTTTTGATTTAAATCTGCAATATAACCCAGTTTACTTAGAATTGTTGATAACTGCAGTATGAAAGACTTGCCATTAAGAAAAGCAGCATCAATTAAAGCAAGTTGGATGGCCTCTGAGTGATTATCTAGTTAGGAAAAAGATATTCAGTGGCATGCAAGCAAGTTTACGAATATCATAAAGAATGCCAATAAACCTTTAGGACTCATACTAAAAACTTGCAGCTCAAGGATTGGCAAGACAGTTCAATCAAAATGTGAATGTAACATTTTATGCCACTCTTTGACTCTCATTATCCCTTTAGAGCTGCCCTGTCACAATGCTGCAGTGACACTAGAATTGACAGCTAACAGAATACCTTTGTATAGGTTGATCCAAAAATTCTTGTTTAATTGAATTCCTACTCCTATAAACTCCCCTGCCTCTAAAATCTTCCTTGCTTCCCCACTTCCATCTTGTCTTTTACGGTCAAAATGTTGTTCCCTCTTTTCCAGGAGTGGGAAGCCTTAAGGCTCTGGGACTGAATCAGGTCCACGTGAGGGCTCAAAATGTCCTTTTAAAAAACTCCAGACAGCCATTACCCCTCTCCTTCAATGTCATTCCTTAGTGGTGTCCCAGATTTGGGATGGGGTTTTCCTTGTAGTATTGTTGTTGCGTGTCTTCAAGTCATTTCCAACTTGTGGTGAGTCTAAAGTGGACCTATCATGGGTTTTCAGGGGGATGAGAGTGTATGATGCATCTAAGGTGGGTTTCTGAGGCAGAGCAGAGAACCAAACCCTGGTCTCCAGAGTTGTAGTCCAATGCTCAAACCACTATACCACACTGGGTTTCTCACTGTTTCCCTACCCTGTTATTAAGAGTTGAAATACCTCTCCTGAAGCTTAGGCCTTTTCCGCTCCACCCTCCCAACCTGCCATAAGGACATGAGAAGGATGGGACCACAACAACATGTGTGCATGACATTGTCATGGTCCTGTTCTTCTCCTGTCCCCAGGCAGTGCGATTGAGATACAACACATTAACAGGTTTTCTTCATCAACGAGTGGTGATCACACTACCATCTCACCGTGCGCCCACACTTACCTTCCCTCCAGAGGCCCTGGAAGCCCAGTGGCTGTGCTTCCTGCCCCAGTGCAGCCTGGGACAGTACCTGGCTGCACTGCAACAGGAAGAGGCATGGCCATCATGCTTCCTGGATTCCAGAGGCATCCAGTGTGGAGGGGAGCACTCCTGTTGCACTCCCCTCGCAGCAGAGCCGACACCAGGACCCACCCTGCATGTCTCCATGACCAGGTATGGTGCAAAAAGGGCTTGGTTGTTAGCTTAAGAGTTTTGCTTTAAAGATTAGTAGTATTTTTGGAATGCCATGTTTGCCTTTAGTCTCATCCATCACTGGATGCAACCAAAAAAACAAAACAAAAAAACAAATTCCTTCCAAAATTGGATCCAGGCTGACAGACATTCAGCAATCTTGCCTTGCTTCCTAATTTCACTTGGACTCTTCTTTTCTTCATATTTTCACTCTCCATTAGTTTGTCCTGCTTCTGATTTTTCAGGCTACCTTCTGTTTCTTATTTCTTTTAAATGCCCTTCCTTTTAGCCCACCTCTCTAGTACCTCATCCTCATTATAAATACAAACCGCTGATTAAATACTGAAGAAGTTCATCCAGAGTTGTCAAATTGGTTTTATCTTACTTATCTCTCTTTTCTGCTTTTTCTTGAAGCTTCATTGTCCACCTGCCATATTCCTTTCAGGGTCATTGTCTTACAGATCAAATAATATAAGAAATTAAAACTGTCTTTGCATTCAAGGTACATATTTATAATGCAAATAGCAGCTTCAGGAAGAGTAGCTACAGGAAGATAACAGCCAAGATGGCAGCAGGTGGGGAAGGAAGTTCAATGATTTTTCTACCTTTCCGTATAGTAACTTTCTAAATTGACTGCTTTTTGGTACCTTATACTCATTTTGAGTGTAATCAGACTCATTGTGAGCTGACAGTTGTTATGTTATTTAACGCCTTGAAGTAATTTCTGACGTATGACAACGCTAAGGCAAATCTAACGTGGGGGTTTCATTGCAAGATTTGTTTAGATTTGTGCTTTCATCTGAGGCTGAGAGAGTGTGACTTGGCCAAGGCGGGCTTGGCCAGTGGGCTTTCATGGATGATTGAGAAAGGAGGAGATGTATTTTGCTGATGTTCCCCAAGAAACAACAGTTCCGGCCGTTGTTACCTCAATTTAGATAGTGGGCTTTCTGATTATTGTATTGTATTGTATTTCTCGCACAAGGGGTAGGGAAAATGCTTTGCAGGGCTATTATGTGCTGCCTTTGGCTTTAGACCATTTGCTAGTCTCAACAAGAGTAGGCCCACTAAATAATGCGATTCACATAACTTGCCATTCAGCAATTGGTTTCATATGTCTACTCTTAACTAGAACTATCAATTGTATTTTATTGCAGGGATCTCATATTTTACTTCTTGGAAATACTGGGCTCTTTAATGTTCAACTATAGTAGACAAGGGTTTTGGGAGACAGGATTATTTTGAAAGTGATTTCTTCACTTTGAAAGTGGAAGAGATTTTGTCAGACACTTCTCACAAAATCCTGCATTGATGCACTGTTGGTGCACTGTTGATGCATTGTTGGGGCTCCCAGCTTATGATATATTTGTGTTATTTTAGCTTTTGTTGTTGTTGTTGTTGTTGTTGTTGCTGTGTACTTTCAAGTCATTTCTGACTTATGGCAACCCTAAGGTGAACTCATTATGTTTTTTTCTGAGCTGAGACTGTTTGATACAGCCTGTGTCACCCAGTGGGTTTCCATGGCTAAGTGAGGAATCAAAGTCTGGTCTACAGGATCATAGTCCAAAGCTCAAACTACACCTCACTGGCTCTCCTTTTTTATTTTTTTAGCTTACCTGTTTCAAAGTGCAAGTTTATCATTATGTTTGCAATATTCATTTTAGAAATTAGATCTTAGAGCCCAAGAGAGTGGTACCGGAGTAGGGGTGCTTACTTTTGCAAATATAGTACTCTATTATTTAAATAGTTGTTACTACCAAGAATCCATATATAGCTGAGTTTATACTTCAATGTACTTCTCACTTTCTCCTAATCTATAGTAGTGCAAAGTAATGTTAAGACTTTAAAGGACAATGGGTATGTGATAAAATATAAATTATTACTACATTTTAGTAGGAGGTTATATTAAAGAGCACTTGCCAAAAAAACCCCCAATAAATTATTTTTCTCTGAGTTTATTGACAATAAGATTTACGAAGGAGTCTTTTAGTGATGTACATAAATACGGAAGTGGATAAGACATATTTCTGTTGAGAATGACACGTAACTACATAATGTTATGATTGAATCACTGAGGTTTGTTAATAGTTCTTCTACCTTGACTGGAAGAAGTAGTATGAACACTTAAAATGAGCATAGATCATGTTACAAAATCCCTCAAAAGTATGGAAATTTATGTCCTTTTCAGGATTTCTGTTGTTCATTTAACTCAACTAGTGGGGAGCTTACTCTGCTCACCCAACCTGTAGATCATGTCCAGCACCACCAGTGCTTAGCATAATATTGTGATGGTACTATATAGAGAGAGGCAATTCAAAAGATAACAACACACACACACACACACACACACACACACATACACTCATATACACATACAAAAGAAAGAGATCACATTGTTATCTGAAAGATAACTCCCCAGTATATTGTTTGAACTGATATCAAAGAAGGTAATTAATAAGGAAACCATAGAAAACCTTTAAAAAAAAACCCAACTAGGACTACATTTATTTGACGAGAAGGTTAACCCAAGCCAGAGGCATTCATGAAGTTCATGGGAAGTCCCCTCTAGCCCAGTTGAACAACAATCACTTTCGTGACCCACAACATTTTCAATCTATGGAGATCTTCCTTCCTCCTGGGACTGGTGAAGAAAGTCAGTTTCAAAACTGCCTCTAGGTCCCAAAGTCATGAGCTGCAAGACTCTGAAACCAATAAGTACCAAAAACGTAACTATGGGTGCTCACCAGTCCTATCCATCCACTGAATTCCCACACAAACCTGCTAAAGTAGAGCTAGATGTCATGAGTCAGGATTTACAAAACTTTGCAATTAACTATCAAATGTGACTGAATTAACTGGAACTGTCAACACCTAACTAGAAACACAATGACTTTATATTGTCTTCTTTAGTATGGAATAGGAAGAAAGACCCATCTCAGAAAATTGAGGACAAAAAGTTGTAGATGGCTCCAAAGTAACCAGTAAAGGTTGCACTGGATACAGAGAGAATGGAAGCAAGATGCTCAGAGAATGATGTACTGGGGTTATATTTTCCCTGTCCGTCCCCCACCCCAAGTAAGGAAGGATTGCACTTATTGGAATGCAGGCATGATGATCCTCAATGGCATTGGAAACATCAATTGAACACTGAAGGGGCCTTGCCTTGGAACAACCTTGTAGATAAAATGCATCATCCTTCACTCCTCATGGCCACCGCACCTACTCAGTTGCAGGTACCTGGTGTTTTATCTTGTTTTAAGAATAGGAGGATGCAAACAGTAGCCCCTTTTTCATAGGTTTAATTCTCTATTTGCAGCCATGAAAGAACAGTTTTTCTTAGTGCATATAAATAGCTCTTCATCCGGGTGGATTTATATGTCTGCTATCACATGCCAACTTGACCTTAATAAGCTAAGTAATTATATAACATTCTCAGCATCTTATAACACTATAACTGTAAGTAGAATAAATTACTTGCATCCTATTATGCTAGTATAAGCCTATGGGCACTGTTTACTCAATCAAGAAACATGTCTGGGAAAAGTAATTACCTGAGGCAAACTATGAGAGCTGTATTCAGGTTTCCCCGGCCCATAGTGCTCCATATCACATTTACAGACATATTAAAAATTGACAAAAGGTTCACTGATACAGAATCACCCTTCTCTTCTGAGACAAGCAATTGGCAAGCAATAGTAGAAATGAATTGGCAGCTTATATCTTTCTTTACTTTCCCTTTTTATCTGCGTAGAAAAACAAAGATTGGTTGTGTGAACAATAAAAACCAATTACTGAGGACACAGAGCTCTGTAATTCTATCTTACATTTATTTGCCTATTCCAAAAGATGTTGAAAGCTTTTTTTCCAGGGTGATGTGATTTATTTTCTACATCACAGAGAGGCAGACAAAGACTGGCCTTACAGGTCCATACTCCTATCAAAAGAAACCTTTAAGCAATTTTAGTTTCATAGGCACATACACAAAAGCCAACTGGATGCACAGAGAAGAAGATTCCTATTCTGTCAATTTCCTCTGAATTGCTTTGCAAAATTCTTGTCAGAGATGGATAGCAAAAATAAACTCTGGGGTCTAAGAAGAAGCACCAAAGTCACATAATGGCTATATTCTCCAAGCTTACCCAGGCACAGAACAAACTTTCTCACTTTTCACAAGCTTTCTTTGAGGAATGTAGTTCATGAATCTCATATATAGCCCTATTGCTGGTCAAAAATCAGTCAGCTGATTACTTTGAATCTTAAATCTTTCAACCCAAGTTCAAATTCATTTTTATTTTTTTTTCCTTTAGAATCATATTCTCAAAATGGCTGCTTAAAGGGCATTTACTCGCTCCAGTGGAAAGCGCTCTGCCCTGAACATATGATGGTTTCTGTTGTATTGTCTATCCAGAAAGTTCACTTATGCCTAACCACTCTGATGTAAATCAGATCTCAACTTTATTTCTGCAAATGTTACTATACCCTACCACCCCTCCTAAGAGATATACAATTTGCGTAAATTGAAGGGAACACAATCAGGGTCATATTATTTGGGCTAGCTGAGGAATGTGCCAAGTTTGTGTGTTAATGCTAATCCATGAATCTTGTATGCAGATCAAAATGGGATTTATTTATCAGAAAAACATGACTTTTGACATTTGCCATATGACTGTATCTCTGAATTGAGAAATTCAAGGCTGGGGTCAAGGAAAAAGTACCCATTTGGAAAGTGCATGTGGAAAATACATCATTGGACACCGCATATATGCTTTAATTAACAGGAGAATGCATATAAATAAATATTTGAAAAATGCACACACACACACATTTGAAACAAAAAGTAGAAATACATGCACACATTTCTGGGGCAGGGAAAAAAAAATAAAACCAACAATCCAATATGAGGTAGAATCACAATGCAGACAGGCTAAGTGGCCTAGAATGGTTTGCAGAATCCGCTGAGAACTGGAGCTGCGTTGAAATGGAATGGTATCTATATAGCTATATCTATATCTATATCATCTATCTATATCTATATCTATAGAATCAGAGCATAATCTACTGGTGTCATCCACCTACTCAAAGTCTGCAGAGTACATGACAGTAATTGGTTCGCCATTAACTCTGCACCCAAAGCCACACTTTCCCCCCTCAGATGACTCTGTGGCTGTGATGTTACCCTTTGAATATGTATGAGTTAATCATAATTATATGAAGTATAATTATATCCTCACAAGTATATAAATCATAAATAAATAATTATCAGGGAATGAAGCAATCAAACTAATCAGTTCTTCTGTCTAGACTTCTTTACAAACTGTGCAAACTCCAGAAGTACTGCTTCTTTGTAAGTGCATGCTCCAAATATTAGTACTTTCCAGAGGTTAACTGTGGAATACCACTCTAGCACCACATTTCCATGGCCCTCCTGACAGCAAGGATTAAGTCAGGAACCTGACAGAGTATACTTTTGGGAAATGGGATATACACCAAGGAGGGCAACTTCTACAGGCTGGGGGAATTAATGTTCAGGATTCAGGGGCTGATCCTGATCCTGCTTCTGGAAACTCATAGGCCACAACTGTCCTGTTTCTGCCATTTAACCCCCAGACCAACCTCCTAAAAAGTGGTTTTGAGAGCTTAAAATGGCTAAATGTGTTCCCAGAGGTCTTCTGAAGTATGATTAATTATTTTACTGTCTGACAAAATTTCAGTATGGGAGCATGAACAAAGAACTGAGGCCATCCCAGTAGGCACAAAAGCAACCTTGGGGCCACTTTGCTTACTCTGGGATGAGCAATATACACAATACCAATAATCTAAAGTTATTTTAAAATAGTTGTTACTGTTATATAAAGGACATATGAATACCAGGTTGGCAATTTTATTTTAAATTGCCCATCATGAAATAAAACAAGAAAATAAAACAAGAAAACTTTTTTTAAAAAAGTACAGGCAACAGCTTTTCATCATGTTCATTCCAGTGATCTGGAACATCTCAAATGCTTGTCCTTTCCTTTCCCTATATATCCTTTTTATATTAGATTGTACACTGTTGGCAGAGATGTGGGTTTTTTATTGTTTCATTCTATGCAGCATCATGTGCCTTGATGGCACTACATAAAATAATCATAATCATAACAACAACAATAACTATTACTACCACCTGCATGTGAAACAGAAAAAAAGTGTATAAGATTACAGTCCTTGGGCTAGCAATTGTGGGCACAGCAATGAATAAAGAGATGAAATGTACATTTTTGTGACAGCTAGGGCAATGTGTTTTATTAACTATCTAAAACGGTGGAGCTGTCTGCAAAGTGCAGCTTGGAGATTGGATTTTATATATCTGGTCAATGCCTGCATCATACAAGGCCACATGACTGACTATTGTTCTTGACCTTTCTTGTTTATCTGCAAATCCACCCACCCAGCTTCTGGAAAGTAGATGGGGAAGGCAATGCATCCATTGCATTTTTTGCTACCAAGATGTGCAAAAACCATTAATAGCAATGAAAAAGCAAGTTGTCTTTCTCTTCAATTCTCATCTGCATTATGAAATGTTTTGCGACAGTTGTGGTCAAGCTACATGCTAGACATATCCTCAATTCTTGGATTCCTGATATGCACATCAAATTCCATTTTTGCTTGTATTCCGCACAAGCATATTAAATTCATATTAAAGTCCTTTTAGATATATTGAACTCCAGTGGTGCCTGTACTACAAAGAAAGAGTGGTTGTTTCTCAAAGAATGCATCTGGGACATCAGTTTGGCCACAAGACATAGTTATCACCCTTGGACGACCATAAAGACTTGTAGGAAAAAACGCTTCCTCTACCAGTGGAATCCAGTCAATAAGCTAGCTGCTAGCCAAATGATGATGATGATGATGATGATGATGATGGTAATAATGGATCTTTATGCATTTACACAGAGGAGGGAATCAGAACCAACACAGGTTGCATAGACTAACCACTACAGGGTGGGTTTTTCCTTATGTTTTGAGTAGAGGTTACAAAATAGGCTGCCTGAATTTTAAAAGTACTAAAGAACTATCTCTTCCAGCAGGTCTACCTAGTCAATTTGAAATTATGAATTTTAAATTGATGAATTTAAAAAGTTTTACATGTTTTTAGTGTATATTAATCTATGTTGTACCCTGCCTCCAGCCTTAGGGAGGGAGGGTTAGAAGAAATCATCCTCATCATCATAATCTACTTTACAGAAGACCTTTGACCAGCAGTTGTAAACTCCTTGGTAATGCCACCAAAAATATGAACTAAAAATTTTACAGTTCCTCCAGCATTTGGGATTCATATGACTATCGTATTAACTTGTACAAAGGGTCATAATGTGACATCTATGAATAACCTTCAGTCTCTGTTTCCACATTTTCACTGATTTAGATTGTAATTGAGCTGTTTTTCAGGGTAAATGTTTCTTACTATCATCTGTCTCAGGTTGAGCCAATTGTCAGAAGACTGCTGCATTCACTCCTTAAGGAACTGTACTCACATCCACAAAAGCACTTTTTTTTTTGGTCTCCCAGGGTTCCCATTGTCCCTTGAGGGTATAGGAGCAATTTTGCCAATATTTTGGTTATTTTAGGGCCAAAATTGGATCACTTCTGGGTTGTTTCTTCTGAGGAGACCAAAAATGTAGCAATTTTTTTCTTCGCAGTCCATAGGGGACATTTTGGGTATATTTTTCCCCCAAAAATATACAATAAAAAAAATAGGGACGTAGTGGGCTGCATGAACCCAGAGGCACATTTTCCCTGCATGTGCTCTGTGGTGACACGTAAATCTTTTCCATGGCCCTTTTTGCATGGCATCTGCCTGGAGCCTCGCACGATTGCAAGGAGTGATCTGCATGATGCCCTCGCAATTGCGCAAGACTCCAGGAGCCGGCAGGCAACGATCACATACCTTCGCATTTTCGGCTTTCAGCCAAAAATGCTGTGCAATCATGCATTGCTCCCGGGCCCCGCGCACACTTACCTGGCGTGCGGAGCCTCGGGAGCCAGCCCAGTCACGCTTCTTGTCTCAGTGCAGCCTGGGAAGGTCCCAGGCTGCACTGCGAAAGGAAGATGCGGGGCTCTCGCATGAGCAGGAAGCTTGTGCGGAGCTGAAGAAGCAGGGAAGTGAGAGCATCTCAGAAGAGGCTGCTCGCGCAATCACCGCACCCCAATGCAGAGAAAAGGTAGGGTGAGGAAAAAGGGCATTTCAATTTCAGTTCCATGCTGTGGCCCTACCATTTCCTTATTCTTCCTTTTGCTAAGGATGTAACTAAAAGAGTCCTTATTGTTTTAAACTTCTCTAGCAAGCCTGAGCTAATTCTGTGCTTTAGCTTTTCTGACTTTTTCCCTACACTTGCTGGCTGTTTGGGTTCCTCTTCAATGATTCCCTCTCTCCCTTTTTTTCCTCATTTCCTATACATGTCCCTTTTAAATCTTAGCTCTGTTGAAAGTTCTTTAGACATTCATCTTGAATTATTTAAACACTTCCCACTTCTCCTCCTCATTGGAATTGTTAGCAACTGTGTCTTCAGTATCCCACTTTTAAAAAACTCCAATCCATCACGAACTCCTTTCTCTTTTAGTATTCCTGAACATGGGATCACATCCAATATTTCTCTAAGTTTACTGAAATTAGCTTTCCTGAAGTCTAGAATGCATGTCTGACTATGCTTGGCTTCCCCTTTCCTTTGTCTAATAAGCTCCAGGGGAACATGGTCACTTCTATCTAAGGATCCCACAACCTCCACTCTATTATTAATCATTGTTAGCATCAGATCTAAAATAGCTGTTCCCTTTGTTGCTTCTTCCAGCTTCCAGACAATGGAATTGTTTGCAAGGCAGGAAAGGAATTTGGTGGACCTGATACTCTTAGTACTTGCCTGAAGTCTCTTGCCAGATGTCCATCTTTATGAAACCACAGACCATGGCTCAAGAAGCAAATCATTCCCTGTGTCATCATCTGCAGAGTTAGTTGTCCACTTCCACTATTTTTGTCTCCCTTCCCAGGCTGTGTCCTTCAACTGGAAGAAGAGATGAAATCACATCCTGTGCATCAAGCTCTTTCAGCTTCCCAGTGAGAGCCTTGTAATCCCTTAAGATCTCTTGAAGGCGTGCCCTGCAGTGTTTGTTCTCACATGACCTAAAAGGAAGGGGTAAGTATTCATGGGTATGACTAGTGTTGTTAGTCTCTGTGTTCCCTCACAGATCTTTGCCCCAGAGAGACAACACACATCATGGGACAAGCCCAAAAACCATTTCTTCCTCTCCCCTCAGCAGAGTGTCCCCTACAACCACCATTCTTTGGGAAATGGTAGGGCCTCTCCATGTACTGAATCCTGAACATTGTCTGAAAATTGATACTATTGATCTTGTTCTTCTCCCTCATCCTCACTGGTAACAGAGATCTTCAAATTAATTCTGTAGCTTCAAACTAAGAGAAAGATCTCTCGTCCTTCTGTGTGTTACATTCCTCCAAATGTATATTCTGTATTTGGCAACTGACTTCCCTATGTATTCTTCATCAAGTAGTCTGTTCTATCCAAGAAAACCTCATGCTCCTGAATATGATGCTATTGGACATATGGTTTCTGGCTTCTTCTTTTTTTTAATCCTGAAGTTTACCTTCTAATAGCTGAGCTCTTCTAACAATGCCTTCCTTTACTTTGATTGATAACTTTTTCATGAGCTTCAGAGTGGTTCTCTTCTTATTTCCCTGTTAACTAGCCTCAATAAGTCTGTCTGATACGTAATATCTATTCCTACAGCTTTATTCATCTTTAGAAGTTCATGTGCAAGTTGTCTATGACTAGTCTTTCTTTTAATGAAATGTGGTTTTATCAGTGATTTATGTTCAAATGTTCTGCTTAAAGATATCACAACTGATTGAAATAATCTTCTGTTATTAAACATTAGAGTAGGTATCCTAAGCTGGTTCATACTAACAATTTTTCTCATTTATGAGTCTATTAAAGCTTTACAATTGAAATGAAGTTTAAAACCACCTTTAACAATGAGCTTACATGTTGTTTGGTGTGACATTTCAAGGCTCATGGGGTTATTTACCATTTACCATTTAAAGGAAAGACAGTTATTAGAAATTATTTGTATCCAACACTGGCTTCTTGGACCATTAAATTGCTTTGCATGTGCATCCTTCACTCCTTCTTTGTACTTGTTTTCCCTATCTCTATACTGTAGTATATATTTTCTTTTCTGGGCAAGAACAGACTATTCTCTTGCTTACTCAGTTCACTCAGCTGTCATTAAGCTTATAACTTTTCTGATGTAAAACAGCTATGGCCAAGTCACCTAACTTTGTTACTGTCCTTTCCAACTGGAAATACCATCTATGTACTTTGTTCACAATATTGTGAAATAGGTGTGGTTGCCCACCCTATCTCTTTAACAGGGAAGTGGTTAACACATATATGAATATTACCACCTCAAAGAATATAATGATATATAATATGTGTAAATATAATCTATCCATCATCATCATTATAAGTTTTTTTCATACTTTCCATTGTACCTGTTAAACCGTTATACAGACATTTCATAAAAGCTTTCACATGTACCAAATCCTGCCCCTTGTATCATATCCATAACCATCTACCCATCAAGCAATACAATCTCATCTGTTGGGGCACTGAGTATTTCCAAACAGGCATCTGTGAACACGGAGGCATTCAAAAGTTAATCTCCTTGAGTTCTGTTAAATCTTAACAGCTTTGGTTACATTCATAAGCATCCTAACAGGCATCCATTACACTCATAATGGGACATATATCTACTTCTGCATAGCCTGTCTTACCAGTACTATCTCTCCTACCAGTGCTATCTCTCAGCATATTTGGGCAGGTTATCAGTCTATCAGGAACAGCCAAGCTGTTAGAGGCAGCAGTCTTTATTGGTGGCAACACGCCAAAGGCAATCTGATATGTGGCTGTATCTTGGATCCTTTTATTCTCTCCTTAAATGCACCCAGGCTATCAGCTATCCAATCAAAATAAATGAAACTGTTGACTGTACTCTAATTAATGCTTATCCAATCAAAACAAAGATCTTTATTCATGACCCCGCCTGCTGTACAGTCCTCGGAGTCCTTGGCAGCTGGTCCTCTGGATTACCAAGCACCTGATAGAGGTTATTCTTGGTCAAATCTACTGGATGTCCCCTCACTTTGATTAGAAGTGAACATGTGATATCTGCTAATGGTTACTACAAATCAAAACTGCTCACATCCACAACGTGATGTTATTCATAATAACACTTTGTTGACATTTGAGTAGACATTCTTCCAAATTTAAGCTCCTGACAAGTTGTCAGTGATACACAAACACTGGTGGTCCACAAGAAAATTTTGGTGGTCCGCGGCCCACAAGGGGGATGAGATCATCTCCCCGCTGTTCTCTCTCACTCACGCCAGCGGGATCGCTCTTGCAGTGGGGACGATAGTGAGGGCGGCCATCTGATCCTCCTCGCTCTCCTTCTCCCCCAGCGATCCCACTCATAGGCCATTTCCACACTACAACATTAAGAGTGCTTTAGTCCACTTTCAACATCCTGTGGAATTCTGGGGTTTGTAGTTTACTGATACCAAAGAACTCTCTGGCTGAGAATTCTACATGTCCCTTGCTAAACTACAAACCCCAGGATTCCATAGGATGCTGAAAGTGGACTAAAGCACTCTTAACATTGTAGTGTGGAAATGGCCATAGAAAGTGAGAGAAGACAGCGAGGAGGACCACTTGGCCTCGCCCACTGCCCTCTCTCACTCACACCATCAGGATTGCTCCTGCAGTGGGGAGAAGGACAGCGAGGGAGGCAATCTGGTCCTCCTCGCTGCAGAGGCAGACCAAGGGGGAGAGCGATGGGGGCAGAGTACCCCTGCGGCATTTTTTTTTTTTTTGGAGGGGGCAATTAAACAGAGACTGCCACCCAGAATTCAGCATTTATCCTGCCAGAGTAGAAGTGGCCCGGCAGTGCCTTTTTCTCTTTCTCTTTCTCTTTCTTCCTCCTTTTTCTTTTACCCTCTTGGTCCCTGTCACCCCTCAGCCTTGGCTTCCCCACTGCCCTTTCTGTAAAAATTGGGGCTTCTCATCGCGAAGGGCTACGTGCTCTTTCTCCATAGAGCGATGTTTCCTGCTTGCCCCTTTATTCTTTAACTTGCAGAGAAGGGGGAAGAGAGGTTTCTCAAAGGCTGTCTCAGCTTTGTGTTGTTTTTTTTCTTTCCCCTTTAAAGCGAGCAGAGCTCAGGCGATCAGCAGTGGTGGCGGGGCGTGGGGGGACACTTACATCGCTGTGTGTGTGTGTTGTAGTTCCTTTTGTGTGGCCAGCTTTTAAATGGGAGTTTCCTTTTTACTAATTAAGTTTAGAAGCCATTATGAAGACTGTGCATGAGGAATGTTAAATCAAGGGAACAAAAATAACCATTACAGTGTTTTAAATCAATAGATTAACAAATGGGACCTGCTAGAAAATTTCACATCCTGGAGTGCTTAAGTTCATGTGTTCACTACACATGCCTTTTTTCAGGCTATTGCATTCCAACCAGGACCATTCTTCTCCCCTTCCCCAGTTCCCATTTTTTATTTATTTTTTCCATACAGTAAAATAGAATCATAGAATCATGGAGTTGGAAGAGACTCCCAGAAGCCATCCAGTCCAACCCTCTTCAGCCATGCAGGAGCAAACACTGAAAGCACTCCCAGCAAATGGGCATCCAGCCTCTGATTTAAAAACTCCAAAGAAAGAGACTCCACCACACTCCCAGGCAGCATAGTCCATTGCCAAACAGCTCTGACCATCAGGAAGTTCTTCCTGAGGTTCAGCTGGAATCTCTTTTCCTGTAGTTTGAATCCGTTGCTCCTTGTCCTAGTCTCTAGAGCAGCAGAAAACAAGCTTGCTCCATCTTCAACATGACATCCCTTCAAATATGGCTATCATGTCTCCTCTTAACCTTCTGTTTGTCAGGCTAAACACACTTAGCTCCCGAAGCAGCTCCTCAGAGGGCATGGCTTCCAGACCCTTCACCATTTTGGTCACCCTCCTCTGGACACATTTCAGCTTGTCAATATCCTTCTTTAACTGTGGTGCCCAGAACTGGACACAGTATTCCAGGTGAGGTCTAACCAAAGCAAAATAAAGGGTTATTTTTATTTTCCTTGATCTCAACACTATACTCCTGTTGATGCAGCCCAGAATTCCACACCTTTCATGCATTGTCCCTTTCACACATATTGTTGTCCAGTCAGGTATCTCTTGTCCTATATTTGTACATTTCATTTTTTCTGCCTAGGTGTAGGACCTTACATTTCTTTCTGTTGAGACTCATTTTGTTAGCTTTGGCCCGGCTCTCTAATCTGTCAAGGTCATTTTGAACGTTGATCCTGTCCTCTGGGGTATGATTTTGTTATAATTAAACAAGTGTATTTCATATTAATAAAATAGAACTTTTATTATCATTATTTTATAGATCTTTGTACCTTTTTTAAAAAAAATCATGTTAGTGGTCCATGGGATTCAAAATTGTGAGTTTAGTGGTCCATGAAGTCCGAAAGGTTGGCAACCGCTGCACTAAATTACACTCTGTACTTTATTGATCTATCCCAGGCCACAAAAGTTGGCAAACAAAAATACCTGTCCTGTAACAATAAAAACATTAGTTAGTGTACCCAGAACTAATTCTTTAAGTTTAAGGTCTTTGCTAATATCAAAGCTGTTATTGTTAGTATTATCATAACTACCCCAAAGTTACACTTGGACAGCCTAGATTCTCTATGGTGTTCTACATTTTCTCATATTCTAAAGGACAAAATCTATCAGATGTAGATAACCCAAGTATACATTCTATTACCACATGAGTGATGAACCTTCATTTTCACTGCTTGCCTTTAGTCTAATGAAGAAGGGTAGCTCCAAATAAACAAACAAACAAGGTTTTAACCAGTGGGATGATGCCCACAGGAACCTACATTTCTAACCCTAATAAGAGTAACAAACCTAGGCCCTTTTCACATGGCATTTTCCATGCGAAAGGGTGCCTGGACCATCACACGATTGTGTGGAGCGATCTGCACGACGCACTCACAATCCCACGACACTCCAGGGGCCAGCAGGCACTGATCGCGCACCTTTTCATTTTCGGCTAGAAGCCAAAAATGGTGCATGATCACGCATTGTTCCTGGGCCCCGCATGTACTTACCTGATGTGCAGAGCCTCCAGAGCTGTGCCGGTCATGCTTCCTGCCCCAGCGCAGCCTGGGAAGGTCCCAGGCCTCCAGAAGGAAGAGGCAGGGCTCTTGCATAAGCAGGCAGCTTGTGCAGAGCCGAAGGACCCCAGACGCAAGAGCCTCTCGCCAGAGGCTGCTCGCGTGATCCCCGCACCCCAGTGCCGGAAGAAGGTAAGGTGTGGAAAGGGCCCAAGATTCCAAAATACAGTGAAATATAAAATTCAAAAAGAGCTTATCTGTATTGGCCAACCAAAATGCACAAAATACATCATGCAAGCTTTCAAAGCTCCACCGTCTTCTTCATCAGACAAAAGATGCTATAAATCATGCAGGAGAAGAAAAGTGATGGTGTTAGAGTCACAGACGTACATTTTGTATCAGATGTTGCTTCTGTTGTAGTTCAGTTCTTCTGGGGGGATCACAATAAAGGCAGAGACTGTTGCTTTTCTTGCTTATGTGTGGACTGAGACAAAATAGAGTAAAATTCAAAACCTGTTAGCAGCAATAAAGTAACTTATCTTGGGATCCAGACTGTTTCTGCTGTTTGTGAAGCAATAGTCCCCTTTCTTAGGCAGAGAACATTTCATTTCTCAAGAAGTATGTATGCTGCTACATCCAGACAAACTTTTAGGAGATGTACAGATAAGACTTGCCAGTTATAGTCAAATAAAGAAGTTTTACCTTTGTTGGAGGTAAAAACCTCGATAATTAAGTTCCTATCCTTAACTCCCTCTGATTTAGAATTCTAGTTTCACTGTGTAATTCAAATACATTTAGCATTACATTTTTACAGTCTTTACAAGCTTTGTCATAATCTAAACACCACAGCAAGAACCAAACATATGCACACTCATTGGCCAAACTCTACACCAGGTTGCATAGTCTAAAACTCTGCATCCAGCTTACACACTGATTGTGCTATGGTACCCTTTATGTTAAATGGCAGCATTACATAATTGAATGTACACTCAAAATGTACAACTGAATGCACAACCAAATGTGCATGCACACCCCGTTGGCATACTTGTACACTCATTTGCCTCCCATGCGCAGGCACAGTAGCACTGTGCGTGCAAAACAAAATTAAAAAATGCAGGTGAACTTGCATCATGCACGTATGAGACACTGAGAGGTTTTCAGCATTAAGTCCCAGACAGTAAACCTAAAACAGATGGAGCTTTCCCTGTGAAACTGAATGAAGCAGGACTAGGAAAATCACATATGGATTGTCAAATATTGTTCTCCAATTCATGCACCTATGATTTGCAGTCAGTTCCAGCTTGATGTTATCTTCTGAAGAGATATAAAAACAGCCAGAGTGAAAGACCTGCCTGAGAAATGACCCTAACCTGAATTCTAGCTGAACAGTAAAACAACACAGCTGGGAAGAAAGGCATGAGAGACTAGGCAGAGGTTGTTTGAGAACAAGAAATACGTATGTCAGTCACACCAAAGAACCACGGGCCTTGAAACCTTTAGATCAGTGTACAAAGCTTGGTAAGACATAACACTCTCTGGTCTTCTAGATGCACCAAGATTGATTTGTTTTTACAGGCTTGTTTGTCAGCAGCTGATAAAGTTCCCAGGCTTGAATTACTGACAAAGTTTCCAGGCTTCGAGCCAATTTGGAAGCAAAAGAAGGGCTCCTTCAAAACCCAAAAGGCAAAAGCAGCAACAGTGGCCGAACTGACAAATGCTAAGCTCTCTGCCTGGCCTTCCCCTTCAAAGCTTCCGCGTGTAAATTAGCTGGTTTATGGAACTTGTCCAAAATTGATTAGGCAAAGCCACAGAATTATTAAAACAAAACAAGAAGAAGAAGAAGAAGAAGGAGTACAATCACAAAATGAGGAATAAAAAAGAAGTGATCTACTAAACATATAGATTTTTTTTAAAAAAAATCTCCATTTTCAGCAATAGGAAACATTAGTTTGGAATGGCCTTTTGTCTCATGTGTTGTTCCTGTTATCCCTGCAGCTGACCTGCAAACTAACAGATGTATAATCCCTGTCCTGCATGCTCTGCCTCTGTCTCACTCCTCCATCATTTCATCATACCTTGCCCCCCATTTTCCCACAGAGAGCTGCTTCACAGGCCTTTCCCGCACAGGGGAATTAAAACAGCACAGTGCGTCCTCTATGGAGGTCATCTGCACCTTGGAGTGGACTAGGTTCAGACTACTTACCGGAGATCCACACCTCAGTCCACTCCGAAACACCCCCAACTGGTCCTCCAACACGCTTTTTAAAGACCGGGGGAAAAAAAGGTTTCTCATTTTTCCGGAGCGCGCCATTGCGTACCTGCTCCCTTGTGCAGATTTGCACTAATGCGAGTCTGCGATCTGCGGAGGGTGAGTTTTAGGCATGGTGAGCTTCAGTGGTTGGTTGGGACCCATGACCAACCAGAAGCCGCCATTTTGGAAGCCGGAGCAGTGTGGATCTAACTCAGAGCAGTGTGGTCCGAGTAACCCTGGACCCTGACCAGACAGAGGAGCCAGAAGATCTGGTGAGTAACAGCACAGAGCGATTTCCTTGCCTCATGCGGAAATGGCCACAGTCTCTCTCTCTCTCCCCCCACACACACACACAAAGCACACAAGTAAAGATGGTTACACACTCTTGCAGTAATTCATATAATGCTGGATATATATATTTTTCTCTATAGATGCTGCATCAGCACTTCCTTGAGAACAGGGGTGGGCAACTGTCAATACTTACTCTATTAGTGGTCCTCCTTGCCCCAGAAAAAGAAATTATGAAAAAAATTGCTCCCAAATGACCAAATGATTTAACCACATTTTCACAGACCTCGTGACTGTTTTGAGCCCAGGCTTTAAAAGAAAAAAAAAGTGACCATCTGTTCCATTTCATTTTTTTTAAGACCTCACTTGAACCTGAAGCAGGGTGTGAAGGGACAAGGTGTGGGGATGAGAGAATGTGTTGAAATTAAATTTAGAAGTATAAAAAAAAATTCCCTTTCAGAAATATTTTACAATTGCTAAAAGACTCTGGTGGCCTTAAAACAGCACCCTACGTAACTCACTTTCCCCACCCATTCTAGAAATGGTTTCCACTGTGAATGCTCAAAAACAGAAACAGTTGTTGAAAATACTGTCCTGATAACTGGAATGAGTATTTTTTTGTTCATATTCATCTTGTTGCTCTACTTACTTACTCAAAATTGCCTTCCACATTTTATGTTCCTTCCTTCCTAGTGTTTGTACATGTCAAATGTTTGTAGAAAACTCTCAAGTGCCTTCTTAATAACTGTCATCTATACTTAGTCTTTGCTAAGCCAGATGGCCTAATATTTAGGATACTATTTAGCCCCCTTAATCTCTCTCTGTTTTTTTTCTTTCTAACACTTTTTCAATCTGCCTTTTTTTGGAAATGGGTCATAATGACATTATATGAACATAAACATATAGTATTGCAGTAATATAATATACATTTACAGACGCTCCCATACTTTAAACACTGATGTATACCTGATTGAATCCATTTGGTAACATATATTCACACTGGTGTACAAAATGATACTGCTGTATGAGAACAAAAAGCTAACTAATGAAATTTATCAAAAAAAAAGCAGAAACTGAGGAACATCCAATGTGATATCATGTATTTGCAAATGATTTTACATAGTCATAGAATCATAGAATCATAGAAATGTAGAGTTGCAGTCCAACCCCTGCCATGCAGGAACACCCTCAAAGCATTCCCGACAGATGGCCATCCAGCCTCTGCTTAAAAACCTCCAAGAAAGGAGACTCCACTACACTCCAAGGCAGCAGATTCCACTGCCGGACAGCCCTGACTGTCAGGACGTTCTTCCTGAGGTTCAGGTGGAATCTCCTTTCCTGCAGCTTGAATCCATTGCTCCTTGTCCTGGCCTCTGGAGCAGCAGAAAACAAGTCCTCTCCTTGCTCTACATGGCATCCCTTCAAATATTTAAACATGGCTATCATGTCCCCTCTTAACCTTCTCTTCTGCAGACTAAACATACCCAGCTCTCTAAGTCTATCCTCATAGGGCATGGCTTCCAGGCCTCTCACCATTTTGATCGCCCTCCTCTGGACTTGCTCCAGTTTGACCGTGTCCTTCTTGAATTGGGGTGCCCAGAACTGGACACAGTATTCAAGATGAGGTCTAACCAAAGCAGAGTAGAGCGGTACCAGTACCTCCCTCAATCTAGACACCATACACCTGTTGATGCAGCCGAGAATTGCATTGGCTTTCTTGGCTGCCGCATCACACTGCCGACTCATGTTCAGCTTGTGGCCTATGAAGACTCCTAGATCCCTTTCACACGTACTGCTATCCAGCCATGTGTTCCCCATCCTATATTTCTGTATTCCATTTTTTTCTACCTAAGTGTAGGACCTTACACTTCTCTCTGTTGAATTTCATTTTGTTAGCCTTGGCCCAGCTCTCCAATCCATCCAGGTCATTTTGAATTTTGATCCTGTCCTCAGGGGTATTTGCAACCCCTCCCAATTTGGTGTCATCTGCAAATTTGATGAGCATGTCCTCTATTCCTTCATCCAAGTCGTTGATAAAAATATTGAACAGCAGTAGTCCCTTAAGATTATACAAAGGTTGCAACATGAGCTTTTCCCCTAATAAAATATCCATCTTTTGAGCATCTTGAGACGTGTTTCTGTTTTTTTCTGTTAATGACATTATCCACAACCATTGGATTTAGGTCTTTTGTCTTTGATCTCAGAAGGTAACTTCTGGTCAGCTGTCCCCTGATTCTTCTGGAATGTGGATTGCAGTACATGTAAAATTATTCTTATAAACACATATTCATATTCTTCCCTCCTAAAGACATGAGCGAGGGCAGGGTGGGGACATCCCATTTTACTACCACCCCATCCTTTTCCTCCTTTTATCCAACATCAACACCGAGGGAACAAATTAAGCATACTTACTTCAGTGAGACTTTTATGTCATTAACAACAGGCAGAATTGCAGCTGATGACATTTAGTTTCTCCCATTTATCTCCTGTCTATCCTTGAAACAACTCCAAGTGGCATATGTGGTTCTTCTCTGCCTTTCTGATCCAAAAAGAGATTATCCCAAAAGAGAGTAAGTGTCCCAAGATTCCCCAGTATGTCTCATGGCACAGCAGGACAGTTAATATGGTTCTTCTGAGATTTAGATCAACATTCTAGCTTTTACGTACAGATTTTCATATACAGTTTGGAATCAATTCTATTAACACTTATTTCTTCAGAAACTGTACCGCACGACTTACCATGCAGGCAGAATAGAGAGGCAGAGACATGGTGTTTGCCTTCTCCAGCATGGCAGGCTTCTGAGGCTTCCTCAGAAGGGGCTGCATGACTGGGTGTGCCCCTGAGAGAAGCAGGAGTGGACAGCCAGTGAGTTCAAACTGTGGTTTGCGTTGAATTAATTACCTGAACACTAAAGCATAGTATGAAGTTCTACAACCACTAACCTGCACACTAGTTGCCCTGAAATTCTGTCAGCGTGGATTTGTATCACCAACACACTTATTATATTATTAATAAAATCATCTTTCCTTGAAAGCACTGCCAGATATTTTAAAGGAATAATTTGCAAGTCTTTTGAATAAAAGCTACTTTATGTGTAAATTAAGAATTTATTAAACATCTGTTTTGCTGTGTCCAGAACACCTACTTTGATTGGGGGTATGAAAGAATCACTGAAACATGTAAGTCTATTAGGAAATACAAATAGAAGTAAGATTAACTAGCAAGTTCTCCATATGAATATGTGTCAAGAATGGATTCAAGGGATGTATGCAGCAGTGATTAAAGTGGGGTGGCCAACTGTGGAAGATTAGGGGATGGCGTTAAGCCCCAGGAGACCTTAGAGGGCCGTACCTCTTCCAGAAAAAAAATGCCCCCAAACATCTCTGGGGGATATGCAGGAATTTTCAACATGTTTGGGGGTTCAAGAAAGGCCTCCCCTGGACCTAAGTTTGCCCAGGGGGAGCAGTAAAATGTGGTGGGAATGCATCCCATATCCCTAGAGAACATTTTGGATCCTTATAGGGTAAAAGCATTTTTCATTTTTTAAAGTGAAAAATTCTTTGACCCCCCCCCCCAGGGGACCCATGAGGGCCCTGAATGTGGTAGGAATGCCCCCACACACACCTTAGATTGCATTTGGGGGTATTCTGGAGCAGGCATATATGTATATATGTAGGTATGTATGTATATGTATATGTATATATCAGTGTAGCCTTCTCCTGTCTGAATGAGTAGCTGCAACAAGCTTAGTCCTCTGTCAGTCCTAGGTATCTCTGCAGTTCTACCAATATTCTATTTTTGTTACTGTGTGTTTCCAAGTCATTTCTGATTTATGGCAACCATAAGGCAAACCTATCACAGGGCTTTGTGTGCAAGATGTGTTCAGAGGTGGCTTGCCTTTGCCTTCCTCTGACACAGAAAGTGTGACTTGCCCATACTCACTGAGTGGGTTTCCATTGCTAAGTAGAGATTCAGCCCTTAGTCTTCAAAGTCATAGTTCATTTCTCAAACCATTACATCACACTAGGTCTCATTCTAACCTTACCCATTTGCAACATTTGAATATTTCCAAGGACCTGTTGCCATGTTTCCCCTCTTTCACTGACTATTAATCCCCCATCCCCAATACTCCTGTACCTTCCTGCTTAGGCATCTTGAAATAATAGGCTACTATGAGGCCATAGGCTTGTCACATCTCCAATACTTCTATCAAATCCAAATGGAGAGTAACCAGTTACCTTAGAAATGAAGGTCAGTTCCTGGTCATTCCAGACGAAATCTGGAGTGTTGGCTATCAGTATAAGATTGAACTGAAAGCTCTGATGCCCTAATGCCATCATACTGCAGCACTTTGTACAAATGAAAAAACATAAAAAGAACAGAGCTCTGGTCTGGTTCATAAAATTTTCTTTTATCATTGAGACTCATGCTAGAAGTGCTACTTGCATTTATGTGCTGGCTTCATTAACTTTGGAGCTCTTAATGAGTGGTGTTCTTGCCTAGTGCTTTAAGTAGACTCACAGGCACCAGTATTTGTCTAAGATCAAAAAATTCTCAATCAGAGAACACTACCATCTCTCTTTCAGGAGTCTCTGGTTCCTTTGAGCCAGGCCCAGTGCATCCTCCACTGGAGACACTGTTTTCTTGGCATCCGACTCCATGTCCAGCATCTGAGTGCTTGATTCCAGGGTCATTACAATACATATGCGCTCACATGTGCGTGGATATACACACAGCCCCAAATCACTCTCATGCCTTCCTCATGTACAACCCTTTTGCCCCCAAAATATTATGTACCCTTCCTAGAAGAGAAATCCTCTCAGACACTTAGTAAATATAAAACAAAAGTTATAAAGTAAATGATTAAAATGCAGAAAATAAAACACAGTTGGAAACACAAAGATCAATGAAAAAAACAGAGTATCAGTGATTTTAAAACAGGCAAGGGAGAAGAATTTGTAAACTTCTTCCCCACTTCCAGATATAATTCTGAAGACCAAATCACAGCTCCTGATATAGAAAGGGGACTGAACTGGCATAAAAATGGATGCCCCCAATTGACAACTACCAGCACATGGGATTGTTAGCTTCGTCCACCCCTATATAAGATTGTATCCCCGATGATTCAAATATGGCAAGGACTAAAAAGAAGCATTAAATTAAAGAAAGATGTATTGAACACTGAAATATATTTCCAAAGAATGTAACCAAATTCAGAAGTTGGGGAAACAGCAGCAAGTATGCCGGTGTACTTAATTTTGCAATATAAAAATAAGAGGAAATTAAGGATTTTCAATAGTGAGAAGGAGGAGCACTAGGGGAGAAGGCGAGAGGGAGAAAATAAGAGTATTCCACAGATGGTGTCTTTCTGGCCTAGGAGCATTTTAAAAAGGAATCAGTTTCATTTCAACTAAGTGGAAAGCTTGAAATAAATGTTAATGGGTGTTTGAAAACCTCTTCTGTGAGCAAAATTGATCTAATTTGTTCTATAAGCTCCAGCTTTTGACTACTTAACATTGAAAAAGAATGAAATCTTTAGACTAAACTGTAGCACTAGGCAGGATAGTTACCAGTTGTGATAAGTTATGCCATTGGATTGTCACAGAATCTAAAAATACATCAAACTGAAATGCATTGCAACTGGAGCTGGACAAACTTTTCAGTTCTGGGATCTGATCATAAGGTCTCAACAGAGTCCACTCAGAAAAAAAACAAACAAACAAAAACACTAATATGTTTTTTGGCTTTGCAAAGAAAGAAAGCCAGCCAGCCAGCCAGCCAGCCAGCCAGCCATGTGGATATTACTTGTCACCGTTGCAGTTTACTTCAATACCACTGTTCCAGTAAAATAACCTCTGAATAAGTATTTCATATCATTTCCTACTATATAACTTCAGGGCCAAGCACAGTGGCAGAGGCTGGGCAGTGTCTTGCTGCTGTGCTGTGCAGAATTGTCTCAAGCGTAGGAACTGTGGTTCTGTCTCAGGGCTGCCACACTTTCTATCAGCCTGTCTCCTTTGTAGGACCAGCCTACCATTAAACTAGAAGTGATTGTCTCAAGTACTATTTTTAGGAAGTCATGCCATACCTCCCAATGGCCCTATTTAATCCTTTGCCCTCTCACTTTGCATTTTTCAAAACGTTCTGGCTTCTATCTCCTCCTCCTTTCCCTCTTTGTTCCTGGCTTACTTCCATTGCTGCAAGATGAACCTGAAACACAAAAACGACCAGACCTCTGACTTGGTATAAGGCAGCTTCCTTTGTTCAATGGCTCTTGTTACAGATGCTCAACTTCCTTCTTAAGAGAAATAAAACTTACAAAGTTAATTTTGTTAATCTACCCACCATTAGGAACAACAAAACATACCTGCTTTTTTCCACAATTTCTCTGTCAATATTTGCTAACAGGACAGTTTTGTTGCACTTACAAGACATTATTATTTTCATAAATTACTTTCAAATATGAGCTGCCAAAATAATGGCAATAAATAATTAATGTATTTGCTAATTCAAAATTAACTATTTTTCACACACAGTTCCTGTCTTCTTTTGTTGATTTTCAATTTATAACTGTATGCATAAAGTAGTCTGCAGTCCAAAAGCCCATTACAATGAAATAGTGTCACTGAACTCTACATGACTGCTCCAAAATAAAACTGGTGCAAAATGGATTGTAGGTTTCAGACACCTTTTTATTTTCTGGACTTGGTTTCCTTGTTTACATTTTATACTTTGTTCCGCGTACAAATAATTTTGTGGTGAATTCCAGTAAGTAGAAATACAGAAACTGCTGTTTTAAAATTAAACAATAAGTGAATCTGAGAGCATTGCCACATTTGAGTTATGTGCCTCTGGGCGGTTGGGTCTTGCTAGTACACAACAAACTCCCATAGTTTATACAAGTCTAGAATTGTATATTGTGTATATTCCTTGCCTGTCCATATTCAGCATGGCCCTGTCTGCCTGTCTTGTCAGTTTTTATGAAAAGATAAGCACCCACTAACTTGGAAAGCTGTAAAAGGAGAGATTAATAAAATTAGATACATTTTTCTGTCAATAAACTTATAAAGGCTACCAGTCATGAAGGTTAATATTATGTCTACATATTACCTCTAGTATCAGAGAAAGTATGCCTTTGAATACTTTTTGCTAGGCTGTATAGGCAGAAGGGTGCTATTTTACATTTTCTACTTGTGGGCCTCACATAGGCATATCTTTGGCCACTGGAGAAACAAAATGCTACAGTAGATCTGGTCCTGATCCAGCACAACTCCTCTTACACTTTTTCATTATGCTTGCATAACATGCAAAGATGATGACAACATTTAGCAGATAGCAATAAGAGAATGTAGATTTGATGATAATATTGGCTGGTACCACAGGGGCTGGTGGGATGGAAAGCAGAGTTTTCAGAGGCAGAATTAAAAGCTCATCAGAGTGTGAGACAACTGCATCAGTTGTACAGCTTCCTCTCAAGCTAAGTTTACATACACTGAATCCATCACAAAGAAAGAAATTAAGAAATTGTGTCATGCCTCAGTTCAGAAGAGTTGATTCTGTGATGGGGAAAAAAAGTGTATGTCCTCCACAGTTTTGTGAATCTTCTGTAGAGTTTGAAAAGCAAGTTTCAAATTAAGATTACAAACAAGTCTTTCCCCACCCCCAGTAATGAAAGTATGATGTAGGGATGTGGTATATTAAATTATTCAGTCCCACAAGAGAGAACAAATATTTTGATCAATTATCTCCCTCCTTCTAGATATTGCTTGGGTTGCTTATGGCTGTGTATGTTAATACAAACATCTTACGTTGGGCTCTGGAAGTTCACTGAGCACTAATGAATAGATTTCAGGATAGGAGCCATATCTGGTTTAACCCTTGCTGTCCATGTCACCATTTGGGCAGCAGCCCTCTGTACCCTCATCAAAGTGTATTGCAATAATCCAATTGGAAAGTTATTAGAGTGTACGTGGCCAGATCATTCCTGAAAAGTGAACTGAACCAAAAAATAAAATAAAATCTTGTAATTATAACTGTAACAAGACTTTGAGCCTGCTCTCAACCACATGTTCCAAGAACTCCTCTGCACTCATATTATTCCTATTACTTTTGCATACTTTATGTTGCATAATATGAAACTGAAATGTATTCAAATTGACATACTGTTAGTGGCGTATGCAGGTGTAAGAACTCCTCAAGCCTGTGTGCGTCTCTCTCTCTCTCTCTCTCTCTTTTTTTTTTGGTCATTGCAAAGACTGGTATTCCACCTTCCATGAGAATTTAAGCCCCCATCCCAACTTACTGTTGAGATGGTACAGCCCACCTCACTATCATTCCACAATTGGTCGAGAATGGGTGGTAGAGGGGAAATCAAAGAAGCATCTGGCTTTGTCATCAAAGTGAGATGCAGAAAGATTACATTATCTGCTGGGACCTTTGAAGGACTCCAACAGGTATTAGTGAATAATGTAATCATTTTGGGTCTGGCTGTGGGGTCATTGGCAGATGTTTTTTCATTCCCCTCTTTCTCCACCAGCCATGAGATGGACGTGTGGAATCTGTAGTAGCAGAACAATCAATAATAATAATAACAACAACAACAACAATAATAATTGTGTGTATGTTTGTGTTTTGAATGCCTAGCTGTAGTGCAATTCCTCATGCACAACTACTATGCTATGCTGTGCCACACAGAATCTTGGCCTGCATGTCTCTCATGAACATTCCTGCAAAGCTGCATGGTTAGGACAAGGAGGGAGGGCATTTTTTGAGAAAAACAGACAAAAGTACTTTGTTTAAACTAGCAGCAACCCACGGCATAAAACAAAACAGAAATGGCAGAGAGAGTTTGGATTGGATCCCCAAAATCCCCCCCCCCAAAAAAAGTGACTCTTAAACTATGGCCTGCAGGCCTTTGGGCCACAGTGTCCTCATAGAGGGTCTGCAAAGTCTCAAAGACTGCTCAGCCCATCTCTTCCTTGCAGTGGAGTTGAAGGTGAAGGCAGGCAGTCTGGCTGGGCCTGCACATTGCCTGTCACATAGTCACTCCACTGTAGGGAGGAGGTGGGCTGAGAAGCTGAGTAACAGTGGAGCTGACAGCCAGACAGCTTGGAAGAGAGTGAGATGGAAGAAGAAAGGAGGGAGGGAATCTTCTCGACATCAATATTGAGGACGGCTGTCAGACCCTTCGCCCATCTTAGGCCCTTTCTGCATCTTATCTTTTCTCGGTGCTGGGGTGCGGGGATCGCGCCAGCAGCCTCTTCTGAGAGGCTCTCGCGTCCCTGCTCCTTCAGCTCTGCAGCCGCTGCCTGGGGCGAGGGGAGGGAGGGAGTGGAGGAAACATAGACTTAAAAAAAGGAAGAGTGAGTCACTACTGGACCTTTTCTCTTTCCCCTCCTGTTGCATACTCAGGCATGGATTTCTCCCTCTGCCTGTGGTCTCCAACTCTAGGTCCTTCCTAGGCAACAATTCAAAGTTACAGTTCACGTGAATTGGATGGTTGGTGGCCTCGTCACATTGCCACTGCTGGCCAATGGGGGGGGGGGTCTGACATGCCAGAGCAGCCTCAGTGTTTGTGGGAAGAAAAAGGGTGGGAAGAAGCAGGAGAAAATTCTTCTATCCCTCTCCAGTGCCTCTGAGGGAAATGTGCATTTAATTATTTCTCCCTTCTCTCCCAATTTGAAACCCTTGGTGAACAATTTTAGGTAAATATTTGATGCACTTTAGTATTTTAAAACTTGAATTAAGCCCTGGGCGTCTGCAGCAACAAAAATGTTTAAAGGCAGTCCCTGGTAAAGAAAAGGTTAGGAACAACTGCACTACCATGTTCCTTTGAACTCATATTTATCAGATATAGTAGCAGCTCATGGCACTGAAAGGGTAACCCAAGATGTAGTTAACTTTAACCTCAGGACTGGGTGAAGCATTATCTGTAGCCCACAGAACTCCACCCAAAAGCTCCTTTTTGAGCCCACATTGTTCTGCTTCACCAACAGGCACTGTACAGCATTGAAAATATAATTCTTTATGTGAGCGTTCAAGCTCACGGTCATAGAATCATAGAGCTGGAAGGGGCCTCATGGGCCATCGAGTCCAACTCTCACTCAATGCAGGATCGCCAACTAAAGTATCCCTTGCAGGTACCTGTCCAGCCTTTTTTTGAAAACATACAGAGAAATTCCTTCTCATATTCAATTGAAATCTATTTTGCTCTAACTTCAAACTGTTCCACCTAGTCTTACCCTCTGGGGCAGTCCTGCTGAGCCATGTATCTGCCATCCTATACCAGTACATTTGGATTTTGTGGGCCAAATGTGGAGTTTTCCATTTGTTTTTATTGAATTTCATTTTATGAATTTCTGTCCTATTTTCCAGTTTATCAAGGTCCTTTTGAATTCTGTTCCTATCTTCCAATGTGTTGGCCACCCCTTCCAATTCTGTGCTGTCTGCAAACTTGATAAGGACTTGATAAGGATTCTTTCTACTCTGTCATCTAAGTTGAAGAGTAATGGCCCCAGGACAGAAGCCTGAGGCACTCCAAGACCTTCCAGTTTGAAGTGGATCCACAGGGTACAGTTTTCCCACCAGTTACAACTTCATCTGACAGTGTTCCCATCTATTTGAAATTTAATCAGTTTGTTAATCAAAACATAAAAAGGGACCTTATCAAATTATTTGCCGAAGTCTAGATAAATGACATCCACCCTTCATAATTACCTTCTCTGTACACATTTTACTCAGATGTAAAATTGAGAAATGGTACAGCTTATGCACATCGACTCGGAAGCAAGTATTGACTAAATTACTCAGAAGTAAGAAGAAGCTGTAAGTTCTAAGGCTCCCAAATAGGACTGCTAACATCACTCTCATAAGCTTTTCTCTATGTGCCTGCTTCTCAGATATCGCAGTTAGAACAGCACAAGTCAAAAATCCAGTTTCTGCATGCCTACTCATTTAATGAGTAAGAACTCTTTTATTCTAATGCATAATTAACCGAAAAATTAACTGAAAACTCTAGAGCTTGGAAGTGATGTGGTTTAATTATTGTTAACTATAGCACATACAGAAATATTACCTTCCAATTGCCTGCTAACACAAATAAGTTAAGAAAAAAAATTTTTAATGTCTAATCTAGCACAGTAATGTTTTGAAGCACTGGAAAAACCACCCAGAAGCTCATCTCACATTCTCCAAATTACAGTAAATAGCCTTAAGATCTGGTTTTTCCTTTCTTTGTGCATGAGTGCTGACAGTTACCACAGTGACTGATTATGGGTGTTGACTTTACTATTAATTATCCACTATTTAACCTCATCAGCCTCTTAGGTGCCTGAAGAGGTGACAACTATGCATGGGTGTGTCACCAAGGAGAGAGCTTCTATTGAATGCCCTGCCTGTCAAGCTATGTAAGGGTCAGGGGAAAGGCATTCACAGAATGTCAATCCACATAGCACCTCTGCAACAGGCACAGTTCAGAGAAATACATGCATATGGCTCCTGCTCTCCTTTGCTCATGCACACTTCTTCACAGGTATATAAAGAATATTTGAAAATATTTGATTTTTTTCAAAAATCTTTTTTTGCGTGTGTTGAAAAATCCTGAACATTGCTTGGGACTTACTCTAGACAAAATCTGCCTGTGGTTATTTTATACAAAAAGCAGAAATTTCTGCACAGAATTTTTTTTACAAAGTTTTTTTTTCATGGAATAAGTTGATTCCTGTGCAGAAAGGGCTATAACTGAGGACTTAATCTGTGTAAAATTAGTATGGGTTGTTTAACATGAACAATAGTATTTTCTGCACAGGAAACAGCTTGTTCTGTGCAGAAAACGCTGCTTCATCTGCATATATATTCTTTTCTGGACAAAAGATCTTTTTTGTGTTCAAAACTAGCATGTGTGAATTTTTCACAGAATAGGCCAGAAATTATGAATGTGCTCTGAAAACTGTGTGGTTTTGAAGACTTTTCACAGTGGGAAAAAAGTGGCTAAAATTATTCATTTTTTCCTTTAAGAAGAAAATTAGTGAAGAATGACCTTGATGCTGAGTCCTGTCTTCACTTGATATTTCCAGTGCACTATCTGGGATGGGTAATGTAGTCCCAGGAGTATCATGGAGATAGATGATTACACTTCCCTGCATAGGGGCACATTGCACCTGATTCCCATGCTAACTCCTTTTCTGTTTGGTTCTTTTCAAATAAGATTCATGTTTGAACTAGTGTCTGGTGACAGGGATGAACACCAGCAAGGGCTAGGATTTTAACATCATATTTTTAATACTTACATTTCAATTTGATTTTGTGTGTGTGTGTGTGTGTGTTTTCAAATAGATGTTTATGGGACCATTAAAAAAATCTGTAAAATAAAAAACCCAGACAAAAGTAACACAGGAATGCCAAGGTTAGCATGCTGATACATTGTATAGATTCTATGTGCTTATGAGATGTATTTTCTTATTGTGGAGAGAAAGTCTTTCATGAAAGGCTTATTCCTCTCCTTTTCAGAACCTATATTGGTCCTAAGCAGGAGAACTGTTCCTTTTTTTTAATGCATTTTCCCTCCTCTATTATTCCTGTGGGTATATGCTGCTATATAGTAGAATATAAATACTGCTTTTCACACAGATAGCTTTTTCTCTCTTATCTAATCTACGACAAAGGTTCAGTAGCTGCACAAAGCTTTTTGACCTTGGAAGGCATTTGTCATTTGTGTAAATCAATCAAAATAAGTTTCAACTCGTTTCACGTAATTTCATGATCTTTGTGGTGACAGTCATCAACTGAGGCTCTTTTTCAAAAAGTTTAATTTGCCTGGTAGTCTAATACAGGTAGAACAGGAGTGAGAAAAGTATCGTCTATAGCCTATATAGAAGCCCCAAGGCCAATTTTATGTCCCTTGGAACCCCTTGGGACAAAAAATTCCTAAATTTTGGCCAAGATCCTTCATCACAGATAGAGATCATAACTTTATGATGATGGAATTAGATCACTGATTCAGTTTGTAACTATGTTAGAGCCCTGGTGGCACAGTGGTTAAATGCTAGTACTGCAGCCACAGAGTTGTGAGCTCCAGGTTCGCTCAGCCTTCCATAGGTCAGTAAAATGAGTACCCAGCTTAGAGAATGCTTTGCACTGAAAAGCGATATAGAAATGTAACTGCTATTGCTATGAAATGATGTGTAACAAGGACTTATACCGCATAGTGGAACACTATGAAAGTTGGGGAAAATTTTCCAGTTGGAAGCAGGGTACATATGACTTTCCACTGCCTATCCATGACCTGTGGCTCTGTTGGGAGCCATTTCCCCCTTCTTGCACTGTCATTGTACAAGGGCAGCCCATCCCATAAAGTGCCATACCTTTGTGCTTCGCAATTGTCATGCAGCGCTTATACTGCTTACTCCACTTGTGAAATAGTTCAGATAGCATAGCTCTGTGGTTCTCCACTTCTGGGAATATAACTGCTGCATAACTCTGCAGTTCTAAATGGTGCAATTCTAAGTGGGTTTAGGACATTGTGAATTCCCAACACAACGTCAGACTTTGTTTTTGTTTGTTTCTGAAACAAACCGAAATGTGATTTTTTCATATATTTGGGCCTTTTGGGACCATTTTAAGCACCCAGATGTTGACTTTCACATTACTTCCTGCTGGAAGAAAAAAAAAAAGCTCTTAAGGTATGAAAATGGTCCAGAGAGTGCCAGAAGCTTGCCAGCACTTTGAAACGTGTTCAGAAACAGACTGGCAGCCAGTGGAGCAGTTGTATCAGGGGAACTGTATGGCCTCTAAATCCTAGTACAGTTAACACCCTGGGTAGAGTTCTTTATACTAACTAAAGTTTCAAAATGTTTTTCAAATACACTCCTGTGTTTAGTGTACTACAGTGGTCCAAAGAAGATATAACTAAGGCATGTACCATCATGGAAAAATCAGGTGTCTCCAGCTGTTGCACCAACTTTAAATGTACAGAAGCACTCCTGGCCATCACAGAAACCTTGGGATTCAAGCCTCAAAGCTGAGTCCAAGAGTACACTCAAACTGCAAACCTATGTCTTCAGGGGGTGAGTAATCATATCCAGAAAAGACTGAATCCATATTCCTTGATCTGTCTTTTGTTTTACTAGAAGCATCTCTGTCTTGTTCAGATTAAGCTTCAATTTGTTCACTGTTATGCAAACTATTATTGATACCAGACACTGATTTAAAACTGAAGCAGATTCCTTGGCATTGGGTGGAAAGGAGAAGTAAATTTGAGTCTCATCAGCAGATGCATGGTATTGCATCTTTCATCTTTCAGTGGATTCATGTAGATGTTGAATAGCGGGAGGGGGGCAGACCTCTGAGAGACTCCACAGGGTAGTGGCCAAGGACTTGTGCAGGAATCCCTCAGCACCATTTTCTGGCCTTATCCTACGTAGAAGAAACAGAGTCACTGTGTAAAACAGAGTCACTGTGTAAAACAGTGCCTCTAAAGCCCTATCCTAGCAGGGTGACCCAGAAGATATCAAAAGCAACCTAGAGCTGTAGCAAAACAAATAGGGAAATATTGTCTGTGTCCAGGTCTCAGTGTAATTCACCCACCAACATGGCTCAAGCCATGTCTGTTCCATATCCAGTCCTGGAACCAGATTGAACTGAATTGAGATACTCTGTTTCATCCAGAAAGTCCTGAAGCTGTGAGGCCACCACATGGTTCAAAATACGTCTCCTAAAAATGAGATGTTGGACATTGGCTGATAATTATCCATTATAAAGGAATTAAAGGAAGGCTTTTTCAAAACAGAGCTTACAACTGGCATGAGTCCTTGGGCACCTGGGGAAGAAGCAATAGTCTTCACTCCTGAATATTGGTAGAGATTTGCACTGTGCCATAGATTGACCAAGCAGCATAGCTACTGGTCAGGGATTCTAGGAGTCGTTGTCCAAACTACAGCTGTGGACTCAAAGTTGGGAAGTCCCAATGTACAGGAGCACCAATCCAAGTTTAGATCCTTGGGATATCTTGGAGAGCAGTTCTAACTAGTCTCATTGTGAAACTACTCCATTTACAGTTGTTCTCTTCTTCCTGTATTCTGTATAGTATTATATATTACTCCACAAAGATTCTTAAATGGAAACCATATATTATTGCCAATACTAAGATGTCATGGAAATATTAGTATTCCACAAGAAGACAAGAAGATGACTGCCAGATAAAGCTTTTTAAATGAGCATAAATGAGTGGCATCCTGCAGTGATTTTTTCATCTGCATAATGTTATTTCATAAAATTTATCTCTCTCTGTGGAGCAAGATGAAGAAATATTAAAATATTAACAGCTAGCAATGACTGCTTCATATTGCTAATGCTGGCTGTTACCCATTCTGCTCTTTTTGAAGAATTCTGCAAGTGTTCACTAATATGAGTGCTTCATCATTCCACTTAATCCACAAGCTGAGATAACGACAACTTATCTAATCTTTCCTGTGTTTCAATGCACTTGCTGGGTTGCCCATTTATCTAGCAAGACTGCTGGCGGAGGCTTTCAGAAATCTATAATTTATTTATTTTAGTTATGATCAGGTTTCTCTGCTTAGTAACTTGTGGAGAAAAATATGGATTTGTGCACTCCAATGTCAGTGTTCCTAGAAATCTTCCTGAAGTTCCATACTCTTACACTGTTCTGAGACAATTTACAATGCTTAGAAGTTAACTGGCCTGCCTCCACGTAATATTGAAAGCAAACACATTTCTATAAAATTTAGTTTTTTTCAGTTTCATTAACATTTGTTCATTCCCCAGAACTTTCCATTTATTATTTCATTTAAAAAAAAAATTCTGACCTTTAGTTCCCCCTGAGCTGTTTGCAAAACAAAACAAATATAGATAAAATAAACATAAATCAAATAGAGTGGTGTCATGAGTTATACTTTGTAAATATTGAATGCAAGTAGACTTTGATATATCAAGAAGGGAGTTTCCTCTTGCCATAGACTGCACACTTTCAAGGTAAGACAATATGCAGTTGCCTGGACCTCATGTCCATATTGGAGAATTCAGGCCTCATTTTAAAATACAAGTTAGAACTTTACCAACACCATCAACACACACACACACACGCATGCTGATAAGGGAATAGGTCCTTGATATGTCTGGGAGAACAATCTGTACTTAACTGATTTGTTTACTTCCACTGAATGGAAGCCCTGCAAAACTGGTGCATACTTGTATAACTCCCGTTGTAAGGTAATGTACATTTTCCAGAGATGTTGAGAAGGAGATGTTGGGATAGAGCAAATTGCACTATCAGGCTGGCTTTGTCTTATGTGTGCAGAATCTATTTTTGCATCTCTTCAACCTACTTAAGAGTCATTACTAGTACCCAGAGGAGAATGAGCAGACATCATATTCAAATCTAAACTTTTGAACCTCCAGAGTATAACATTAAGGTCATTTAGCCCCTCCCAGTAGGTGCCCCCTTCAAGGCAGATGACAACCCTCAGGTTAGGAAAAGGTTAAATACAGATACACACAGATTTGGAGAGGTGGCTACTTCTCCTAAGAGAAGAAAAAGAACCTGCTTGCAGACACAAACTTGCAGATGTGCACCCTTGATAGAAAAAGGCTGAAAAGAAGGAGCCTGGAAGAATGGCAGAAAAGAGATTTCATGGAGACAGACCAGAAAGAGCCTGGAAGAATCACAGAAAGTCCCCCAAGAAAAGAATATCCTCGACCACTGCTACAGTCAGCACTTGACATTCTCAGGTTTAGCTTCCATGAATTTTATTATTTGTGGATTATTGCTGCCACCTCATCTGCTGCCCTACATCATTTTTAATAGGGACTAAAAGCCTTGTGAGATTGTGAGAGACTGCAAACACTCAGTGAGGCTTGTAAGTCCCTATTAAAAATAGCATAGGCAGCTACAGAGGTGGCAGTTGGGGAAGCAGGCAAGGGCAGGCAGGTTGGAGGCTGGGGGGCAGCTGAAGCACCAGTAGTGTGCAGAACCTGCTCCTCCTCCTTCTTCTCCTCTTCCTCCTTCTCTTCCTCTTCCTGTTGCTGCAGACAATGTGTGTTCCTGTTTCATGTGGGCAATGCCAATGATGCCACAAGGTAGGGCACATGATAATGAAGTGGTGGCTCTGGGGATCGTGCTCGGTTCCCCCTGCAGCCCTGGTGGAGCAGCTTCAGGACAAGGTGGAGGCAACAGTGAAACTCTGACCATCTGATGCCACCTTCATAGATAGGCTTCTAATCAGAGCTGCCACTTGCACATAAGAGAAATAAAAAGAGGTGACAGAGAAGGAGGACAGAGAGGTGGAGCTCTGGACCAGGGCAAAGCAGTGGCAGTGGCCAGACTCAGGCATGTTCCCATTAAGAAGAGACCCTAGTGGACTGGTGGCAGCCTCCACAGCACAGTTAGTAGGTGAGGGCAATTTCACTGCTTCATCACTTTAGTTCTAATCTCCCATTAAGTCTTTATTTAGCCCCATCTTTTTATCTGCAAATTGAATTGTATTCTCTACCCATTTTACTTTGTCATCACTCCATTGGTCATCTCCTGTTGATCCTTCATTCAGTACCTGCTCTCATTTCTGTCTTTGCCTTCATATCAGATCACATAGATCTAATCTCCTTCCAGCATCTCCTCCAATAATAATGATGATGATGATGATGATGATGATGATGATGTTTATTTATATCTCGCCTCTCCCAACGGATCGAGGTGGTACTACAACAGTATATAAATACATCAAAAGCAATTAAAACATAACCCACCCTCCCCACCCACCAACCCATCTAAACCCCCTAAAACACATTAACTATTAAAAACAAGAAGACAGTTGGTGGGAGGCGGTGGAGCACTAGTCTGGGAAGGCCTGTCGGAAGAGAACAGTCTTGACCGCTTTTTTAAAGCAGTCAAGACTGGTAATATGCAGGTCTCTTCTGGCAGGCCATTCCATAACTTGGGGGCGATAGAAGAGAAGGTCCTCTGGGTAACTGCAGCCAACCTAGTTCTGACGGGCTGCAGTAAATTCCTCCCAGAGGACCTTAATGTGCTGGGTGGATTATATGGGAGAAGGCGATCCCGCAGGTAGGCTGGCCCCAAGTCATGAAGGGCTTTAAAGGTAAGAACCAACACCTTGTACTGTGCCCAGAAACTAATAGGCAGCCAATGTAAGGACTTCAGAATTGGTGTTATATGGTCAGTTTTAGATCTTCCGGTGACCAACCTGGCTGCCATATTCTGAACTAATTGAAGTTTCTGGACTAAGCACATGGGTAGCCCTATGTAGAGCGCATTGCAGAAGTCAAGTCGTGAAGTTACCAGTGCATGCACCACTATTTTTAGGTGTTCCAGGTCCAGGAAGGGGCGCAGCTGGTGTATCAACCGAAGCTGATAACAGGCACTCCTGGCCGCCGCATTAATTTGGGCTGTCATCTGAAGCGGCGAGTCCAGGAGCACCCCCAAGCTGCGGACACAGTCTTTCAGGGGAAGTGTGACCCCGTCTAAGACTGGTTGACAAACCTCCACACCTGGGCTAGGGCCCCTAACAGTGAGTACCTCTGTCTTATCTGGATTCAGCTTCAGTCTGTTTTTCTCATCCAGTCCATGACTGCTTCAAGGCATTCATTTAGAGGCAAGATGCCACCCTTAGTCGATGCTATTATCCGAGGCATGGAGAGATATATCTGGGTGTCATCAGCATACTGACAGCACCTTGCTCCATGCCTCCTGATGATCTCTCCCAGCAGTTTCATGTAGATGTTAAATAGCATTGGGGACAGGATAGCGCCCTGAGGGACTCCAGATTTAAGCTCCTTTTTCGTGGAGCAGCTGTCCCCAAGCATCACCATCTGGCATCTACCTGAGAGATAGGACCAGAACCACTTAAGTGTGGTGCCCCCAATCCCCAACTCTCTCAGGCGTTCCAGAAGGATACCATGGTCTATGGTATCGAAAGCCACTGAGAGGTCCAAGAGTACCAGCAGGGTTACACTTCCCCTGTCGATACCTAGGCGAAGATCATCCACTAAGGCGACCATGACAGTCTCGACTCCATATCCCGCCCTGAAGCCAGTTTAAAATGGATCTAGATAATCTGTTTCATCCAAGACAGCTTGGAGCTGAAGACCAACAGCCCTCTCGACCACCTTGCTTAAAAATGGAAGATGGAAGACTGGTCTATAATTATTCATATTCAGGGGATCTAGGGATGGCTTTTTTAGAAGTGGCCATACAATTGCTTTTTTCAAACAAGCTGGAAAATTGCCCTCCCTGAAGGATGTATGAATAATATGTCTTAAATGAGTCTTAATAGCGACTCCTCCCTGGACGACCAGCCATGAAGGGCAGGGATCGAGAGGGCAAGTTGTCTTTCTTACCTTTCCAAGGAGCTTGTCTACGTCCTTGGTACTCAGTGACTGAAATTGATCCAGTATAATCCTGTTGACGGAGTCGCCGGACACTCCATTTGTAGCCTCTGCCATAATACCGGCATCCAAGTCGGCTCTTATCTGAGAGATTTTATCTGAGAAATGATTATTCAAAGCATCACAGCAAGCTACGTTAGGTTCTAACAACGAGTTCAGGGGAGTAGGTAGCTGAGTCAGATCCCTTACCACCCTGAACAGCTCTGCTGGACAGGAAGTCGCAGACGCAATACGTGCAGAGAAGAAAGTCTTCTTCACTGCATCTATTGCCACTCTATAGGAATGAAGGAATTCTCTATAGTGTGTCCTGTCAGATAAAAGTCAAGATTTCCACCAGTTGCACTCTAATCGTTGTCCAACCTGCTTCATATTCCTGAGTTCTACTGTATACCAAGGATTATGATTTGAAGTAGGCTGGAAAGGACGCTTGGGAGCAATTGTGTTGATAGCCCTAGTAAAATCACAGTTCCAGGTATTAACTAGGGCTTCCACAGGATCACCGGTGATACCAACCATAAGACACTTCAAGGCTTTCTGGAATCCAATAGGTTCCATTAACCTTTGTGGGCGGGCCATTCTAATAGGTCCACCACCCCTGCAGAGGCGGATAGCAGCCATTAGTCTATCCCTGACCAGGAAATGATCCATCCATGACAAGGTGGTAACATTTATTATCTCCACCCACGGCTGTGCCTGTTCCGTACTGAAGACCGCATCGAGGGTATGACCTGCACAAGGTGTTGGCCCAGAGGCTAATTGGGATAGGCCCATGTTTGTCATGGATGCCATGAACTCCCGAGCTGCACCTGTCAAACTGGTCTCAAATGGGATATTGAAGTCACCCAGAACCAAAAGTCTGGGTGACTCCAACACCAACTCTGACACCAGCTCTGTCAGTTCAGCCAGAGAGTCTGATAGGCAGCGGCGTGGTCGGTACACTAACAGAATCCCTAGACTATCCCTTGCCTTCAGGCTCAGGTATATACACTCAAAGTGGTCTGTTTTCCAGACAGGTATCCTGGTCAGAGTAAGACTGTCTTTGTAAACCAAGGCTACTGCCCCCCCCCGCTCACTTCCCCTTACCTGCTCACTGACAGAGTATCTGGCTGGCAAGGCCTGGATCCAGGTTGTGCCACTTTTGTCTTCCAGCCAGGTCTCTGTAAAGCATGCCAGGTCAGCTTCTTCATCCTTTAAAAGGTCATGGATGATATGGGTTTTCTTTTTCATTGACCTGACATTGCACAGGAGCAAGGAAAGGTTCTGCGGGTGGTTTGGTTCGCTCTCCAGACACCTTGGGGTAGCAGGGCAAATGGAAGGTGAGATAGGTATTAAACATCTATCTCTCCTTCCCCTGTAACGACATTTCTGTAAAAGTAATTTTTCTACTTCTGTGGTAGTTGTCATGATTCTAATATCTATTATATTTCTCCATCAACATCACAAAAACAACTATTAGGTTAAAAACAAAGACCATCATGCAGGCTCCACAGATTCAGCAAAGTTGTCTATTCTTATCTTTTTAAAAAACTAACAAGCAAAAACCTTCCATCTTCCAATGGAGAACTAATCTTTTAAGTCTATGTTTGCCACAGTTCCACATTCCCAAAATACATTCCAAAAAGAATTCCTCAGTCTTTTTTAAACTCACTGTTTCTTTTATCCACTGAAATCTTTACTAAATCACCTTTACTGTCAAGATTGTTTTGCTTTTAGGTCAAATTATTGTGAACAAGTTTTATTTTCTCAATGCTTAGCAAAACAAGGCAGACTTGTCAAGAGATGAGTATTACCACTAAAACAGAAGATATCTCTTCTGATGAAAGTTAAACAGTTAGAAAAATAAGCTTAAGAAATGAGGTTAGCAATTCCAATGTCCTTTAAGGCTTATTTCAACAGGTGGAGCATGATTTTTTTCCCCCTATGACTCCCCACATGACTCACACATGCTTTGGACCATAATTGTTGTGGCTCTCCTCACAAGGAGCAGTGGTTCCAGAGTATGGCCCTTTTCGCACAGCATTTGCCATGCAAAAGGGCCTCCGGAGCATTACACAATTGTGAGGAGCATTTCAGACAACATACTCGCAATCGCGTGACACTACCAGGGCTGGCAGGTGCCAATCGCACACTATTTCATTTTTGGCTTGTAGCCAAAAATGGTGTGTGATTGTGCATCACTCCAGGGTCCCATGCACACTTACCTTTTGTGTGGAGCTCCAGAGCCGCGGTCCTCATGCTTCCTCCCCCAGCACAGCCTGGGAAAATACCTGGCTGTGCTGCAGAAGGAAGAGGTGGAGCCCTCACGCTGCCTGCCAGCCAGGCGGCAGCTCCTGCAGAGCCGAAGCAGCAGGGACACGAGACCCTCTCGCAAGAGGCTGCTCGCATGATCCCCATGCCCCTGTGCCAGAAAGAGGTAAGGTGCAGAAAGGGCCTAAGTGGTTATCTCACATCTCTCTCCCTTGTTTGGAGATGGTTTTTTAAGCAGCTAGAGCCTCCTCTTAGCCAGCAATTTCTTTTGTCAAAGCTATATCTTTCCAAAATCCACAGAGAGAATCAACTTGCTATTATCCTTCACCAGAAGTAAAAAAGTTTTCCAGAGAAGAATAGTGTGGAAAACACTAAGAAATAGGCACATCTTTTCTCAGGAAGTTTTTTGGGGTTTTTTGGTGGTGGTGATGAGAAGCTGAAACTCATAGAGAATTTTGTGTGTGTGTGTGTGTGTTTTCTAGATTTCATAACACTGAGGATTTTTCCTATGCCTGCTCTAGCACACGAGCTGCTTCCTCACCAACTATTGGTTTGATTTTATCTCTGAACAACAACCATTTCCCCACTGCACTATTATAGTGTCATTATTCCACTTTTGCAGTTTAGGGAAGGGCATTTAGAATTCTCAGCCAGAGAGCTCTTTGGCCTCAGTAAACTACAAACCCCAGAATTCCACAGGATATTGAAAGTGGAATAATAACACTATAACAGTGCAGTTGCATAGGGACAGGGAAGCAATGGGGTGGTTTTCCCCCAGTGGCAATTTTTGGGGGGCATCCTGGCTCCTTGTTTGCCCTCCCCATGCACTGTAGCCCCACCCTTTCTGCTGCAGCCCTGCTTCATGCACTGTAGCCATGCCCTCACATGCTGTAACCCTGCCTCCACAAGCTGTAGCCTCGACCCACACACCATAACCCATCCTCCACACACCGTAGCCATGCCCCCACACTGTAGCCATGCGCACACACACCATAGCCACACCCCTTTTTGCCCCCCCACTCCACACTCTAAGCTCTGCCACTGTAATGGTGTAAGGCAGAAATGGCCAACCTGGAAAAGGGGGATCAGTAAAGTATAGGACAGACAGATGGGAGTTTAGTGTCAGACCTTTTTTGCAGGAGTTTGGGGAAATGTATGGTCCAGGGAGTTAGGCCACATCTAGTTGTTCACCTTTAGTGCAGCATTTGCCAAGTGTGAGAGGAGTGTTGGCGCAAGCCTCTGGAATAGCCACCATGGTGCATCCTTGAGGTTTTGGAAAAGAGCATAGTTCCCTTTCTATCTCTCCACAGCCTGAGGTGAGGGCTTCACCCTCTTTCATGAAAGAACTAACCCCACTAACAATCGGGGCGTATGTGTATACATCTTATGTATAAAAGGCTCATATCTCACAGATAATTCATCATAATGTTTATTAACTGGGGGAAAGTGCATAAAAAATACTACATACTACTAAAATTAAAAGTACCTTGCATTTCTTCCTGTGTCTTTCCCAATCTGCCATTCACTCATATTTCCACTGAGTAAGGTTTTTCATTCTTCCTCTGCATATGTTATATAATTACTATATTGCCCTGAAGAACCCTGAGGCCATTTCAGTGCAGGTGCAGACCCATAGGGTTGTTAAATTTAGTGAAATTGTGTCGTCATGTTTGAATCCTACCAAGATCTGCATTAGATAAAATTATAACTAGAAAGTAATGCTGCTGGCAAAAGGCAAGAGGTCTAATGATTTTTTTGATATGTCTAAATTAGGACTGCTATAGACCTCTCATCCCGAAATCTCTTCCTGATATGTTCTTGAGGCAGCTAAGGCTTTATATACTTTATATCAGCATTTTTCCTATATGTTAATGACTATGTGTTTGATATTGTATAAAGATATTAGATTTTGGATGAATTACTTATTTGTTCTGCTATTTCTTGAATTCCTAGCACATCCACTGTGGAATTCTGGGAGTTGTTGTCCAAAAACATTACTTATCCAAGCTCTGGAAATACTACAGCATAGAATCCTGAAGTACAGACTTACATTGATAGTATCAGGTTCCTTAACAACAAGCAATTTTGAACTGGAATACATTTATTTATTACATTGGTATCACATCCTTTCTTTCACCTATTTTCAAGTGACCCAGAGTATGTTCGTTAGGTTTTTACGTGGTCTTCTCCCATACATAACGGTCAGGGTCATGCCTGTTTTGTTTCAAAGGTGGGCTTGGATCAGACATTATCAACCTGTATTCTGATGTAACCTGTTTCATACACTGCAATGGTAAGAAACTGTCAGGGACTTGGGGTGTTTATTGCTCACCCAAGGAACACTCCCTTCCAAGCCCACCACCCCTGAAAAAAAGTTATAATTGTTTGTCCCCAATTTTCCCCAAAGTTCTTGTATAAGGTGTAAGGAGCATTATCAGCACATTTTGGAGGAGCCCAAGTCAGTGTTAATGCCAGAAAAGATCTTTTTTAAAACAAGAATGACCTCATAATCACTGTCTGGTTCACCTCATTCTTTTCTTTTTCTTTTTTTTTTAAAGGCCTCTTCTAGGCTTATAATGACCTAGAAGTGCCAGAAGTATCTTTTTTTTTCTTTTAAAGAAAATCTCTAGTGGTGTTTGGGAGCTCTGGGTCAATCAACTATAGCTTTTGAGGTCTCATATGGCCCACTTTCACCCACTCTATTATATATTAATAGATTGGAGGATTTTAAAAATGTCTTAAGGTATTTTACTGAAAGCATGCAGCTTGTACAGCATGATTGATTGACTGACAGTTTATAGAATCATAGAATCTTAGAGTTGGAAGGGACCACAAGGGCATATACTCCAAATTCTTGCTATGTGCGAATATGCAACTAAAACACTCCCAAGAGATGGGAACCCAGCCTCTGTTTAAAGAAATTCAAAGAAAGAGTTCTGAAGCAGTCTGTTCTTCTGTTCTAACATTTCTTACTGTCAGGAAGTCCTTCCAAATGTTCAGATGAAATCTCTTTTCTTTTAATTTGAGCCCACTGTTTCATGTTCCGGTCTCAAGAACTGCAGAAAACAAGCCTGCATCTTCCACATGACAAAATATTTAAAGATGCCTAACATTTCACCTTTCAGTCTTCTCTACTCCAAGACAAACACACTCAATTCTATAAGCCAATCTAGACTTTTGATCATCTTGGTCACCATTCTCTGGGCACATTCTGGCTTTTCAATATCCTTCCTGAATGGTAGTGTCTAGAAGTGGACACAATATTCCAGGTGAGGTCTGACCATAGCAGAATAAAGTGATGTTATGACTTCTCTCAATCTGGATAATATACAGCAGGCCTTCATCTCATGCAACCTCCGTATGCACGAATGCGAGGTCATGTGATATCATTGGATGCAGTGGGTGTGCATCTGAGCTACTACAAGAGCATGCATGTTGCATCCATTGACTAAAATGTGACACTTTTTTGTGTGTTTTTGTTTTACATGGGAGCTCCTGGAATGGGACCCCCACATATATGGCAGATGCTCCACACTCCTGTTAATGCAGCTGCATTGGATCTTTTGTCACTGTATCACACTATGACTTATTTTAACTTATGGTTCTACTAAGATCTCTAGATCCTTGTCACATATACTGTTGTCAAGTCAGGTATACATTTTATATTTAAGCCATTCATTTTTCCTGCCTAAATGTAGTACATTACCTTTATTCATGTTGAACTTCATTTAGCTAGTTTTAGCCTAGTTCTCCAGTCTGCCAAGGTCATATACCTGTCCCCTGAGGGATTTACTGTCTCTCCTAGTCACATTTTATCTGCATATTTGAGAAGCATGCCCTCTGTTCCATCATCCAAGTCATTTATAGAGATGTTAAACACTGGGCCCAGGACAGAAATATTCAGCCAAAACTGAAGAAGTAACCAAGGGGAGAAAAAGATAGTGAGTGTGCCCAGACTTCAGTCTAAACTTTAAAACATAAAATAAATAATAGGGAGAGAAAAGGAGAACAAGCAAAACCAGGAACCAGGGTTGTTGCTACCATTAGGCAGAGTGACCAAGCAGTCAAACCTGGAGGGCAGTACTAACAACCACATTGGCTTCATTGCAGAGAATGGAGGACACATTTTCATCCTTTGCTTTAGGTACCAAAATGTCTTGAGCAACCCCTCAGTATTCAATGTTTAAACTTTTTGCAAAGCTGAGATGGATGGTCTCAAGAGTGGCAGAAACAAAAAGAACTGGTTTTTCATCAGAACTGATGAAGTGACCTTCTTTGCCCTCTCTGATGGAATGTAACCAGTGGTCCTTCTCCAGGCCCCAACACATGTTCGACTAGTTTATGTAGCATGTACAGTTTGTACACAGCTCTTTCACGGTCTTGCTGAATAATCACAGGATAGAAGAGACACTAGCAGGAACAATCTCACATCATTTTGCACATATTCATAAAATCAACTCATTTCATCTGCTCTTTCCTTGGGAAGGGAGGCATTATCTTGCTTAGCTTCCTGAACAAAATATAGGACTATCCATTTATCAGGCATACCACCAAAAGATTTCTGTTACTCAGACCAGAGGACTCTCTGGAATAACAGAAAGTTTTTTTGGTGAAAAAAAACAGAAGAACATGGACAGGGTAGACTCTTTTTCTTTGCACAAAATGTTTAGGACAATATCCATCCCTCAGGCTGTGCTAACCCCTGTTTCTTACACTGCATGCTAATGACATTGATAGTAAAGAAATTTAAAAATGTCTGTTTTGAAACTAAGTTTTTTAATGCAGATTCAGATTTTATTTCTGTTCTTTTAATTATTTCCCACAATATAAGTTAACACAAAGGAGCTAAAACATTAGGCAGTAAAAAAGTTAGAAAGTGTTAGAAAATTAGAAAACATTAAAAATCAATCTAATTAAGACATTAATTTAAAAACAATTAAAGCATATTAATAACAAGCTACATTTAAAAAGAATCTGTTGTGCATCCTTCTACCCCATCCAGTTAAAGACTGAAAGTCTGTTTGAACAGAAGTGTCTTTGCTTGCTGATGAAAAGAGAAAAAAGAAAGGGCCAATAAAGCCTCCTGTAGGACGAGGTTCCATGGTTTAAAAACAGCAACAACAATCATGGTCTTTCTGTACATGCTTTGGGTATAGTTATCTGAAACAAATACAAAAACAAAAACAAAATGATTTATTTAAAGTCTCCGTGGGACTGATTTATACATTCCCCATGGTTATTATTTCACAAACACTTAAATTTTGAGGATTAAAGGGTTGTGAAGAGTTTAGAGCGTACTGATAGAAGGCTGCTCTTTGACCTAGTGAAAGTTTCCATCATCAACACAGAAGGAAGCAATTCTCGCTTTCTCCTACAGTTTTCCACACTGCCATTTAGAATCTGCTCTGGTGGGTTAAGAGATGAGATGTGGACCATTTCCGCACTACACTGTTATAGTGCTATTATTCCATTTTCAACATCCTATGGAATCCTGGGGCTTGCAGTTTAGGGAAGGGCATTTAGAATTCTCAGCCAGAGAGCTCTTGGGCCTTGGTAAACTACAAACCCCAGAATTCCACAGGATGTTGAAAGTGGAATAATAGCACTATAACAGTGTAGTGCGGAAATGGCCATGGTGAGAGAGGCAGTTGTTGTTTTTTGTTCTATGCCTTCAACTCTGATTCATGTTGATTTTATCATGGGGTTTTCTTGGAAAGAGTTATTAAGATTTACTGTATTCTTCTTCTAAGGGTGAGAGAGTGTGACTTGCCCAAAGCCACCCAGTGGGTTTCCACAACTGAACAGGGATTCAAAATCTGATCTCCAGAAGTCCTATCTAACACCCAAACCACCAGGAATTCTATGCCTTCAAACCATTAGTTCTTCTACGCCTTCAACACTGACTTATGGTGATCCTAGCATAGGGGTTTTCTTGGTAATATTTGTTCTTTCTTGGTAATATTTGCTCAGAGGTTTGTTGTTGCCTTCCCATTTTCTGATAGAGTGTGCTTTTCCCAGTGGTTTTGCATGGTCGAATGGGGATTTGAACCCTAGCCAGAATGATTTAGTATTTTAAGTGTTGAACTACAACCCTGGAGACAAGGGTTCAATTCCCCACTCAGCCATGGAAACCCACTGGGTGACCTCATGTGCATGATACACTCTCAGCTGCAGTAAACCCATGATAGATTCACCTTAGGGTCTCCATAAATCAGAAATGTCTTGAAAGCACGCAACACCACCTCCAGAATTTAGTCCAGTACTGAAATCACTACACTACACTGGCTCTAGATACTGTTATATTTTGAATATATATGCAATTTAATTCTATTTTTGGAATAATAATTTCTGACAGTAATTATTATCCAGTTAATTAATATTTAATGGTCATACCCCCTGAAGACCCATGTATGTACCGAAAACCATATCTCTAGAAGGCCTTTATGGATCCCCTCATACATTGCATACAGGATAGATTGCAGAGCATTTCCAGTAATTTTTCAATATATATGCCCACAAACTGAACAGCAGTCAGATGGTAGACTTAGCACCACTGACATATTGATTTTGTGCAAACTTTATTTAACACAACTCGTGGCACATTAATTAGGCTGACTCTGGCAAGCCAGCTGATTGTTATGGCATGTAGATGGTAAATGGATAACTTTAAAGCTTAGGCAGAAAAAAATTAAAAAAAAAAACACCCCTGTGATATTGTAAGCTTCAAAGCAAGGTTCAGAGGCAAAAAAAGAAATTATGACCTAAACATTCTGATTTCTCATTCCTATGATTTACAATTATTCATTAAATTATCAGTCATTATTTTTTGTTTAATGAATTACCTGAGCATATTATAAATGGCTGAGGTAATTGTTTGGCTGAGGTAATTGTTTCTTCTCCTGAATGGCATGTCCCCAGTATTTATTCTGAAATATTCATTCTCTTGAAGCCACAGGGAAAGCCTGATTAGGTATTTTATTTTAAGAATCTGTAACACTAAAGGTCAGTGGACAGCTTGTTTGGTTCAGGTAACAATTTCCAAATTGCTTTCTCTGTAATAATCCCATTTAAAGTTCTCCTCCTAAAGCAATATAGATAGTTTGAGGACAGTGAAAGTAAGGCATGCTTTTATACCTGTGGTGAACATTCTGATTGCTTACAAATGAACCAATAGAATAAGAGGAGAAGAATGGATCAGATCCTTACCACCTATTAAGAACTGTCATTTATACATAACCAGAAAAGAGGACAAAGCAGTCATGGATTTGAATAAAATGTGCATATTACAATATATATGCATAGTTATGAATTAATAAATATTTTAATTTAAATAATTTAGTTTAAATAGAATCATACAGCACTGTATTGAGGAACTGAGAGTGACTGAGGAGAAGATTGAGGGCAGCTAACCAATTCTGTTCAGTCTAAGCATTGCTTGCTGTCAACTTGCAACTTCAAGATTTGTGGCCACTCTTCCCCTTGTTCTTGGTTATGGTCTAATTGTTTTATTCTCAGATGGAATACCCCCATTAATTCAATCAGACCATTCATTCAATGCTACACTAGTTGAGACTAACAATCAAATTAAGCTCGTTATTTTTATACTGGACTATATCTTGATATATCATTAAAATGAGCAACTGCTACATTATTTTGTTTTCACTTTGGGACTTTTTCTGAAAAAAAAAAGTCATTTCAGAAAAAACGTTTTTGTCCAAAAGATATGAGAGATAAAATGTTCTGTGCAAAACATTATTTTTGGTCTTAAACAATTGTTTTTACACAATTTTTCTCACACAAAAGTCTCAAAATGTTAAAAATCATCAAAATTACCAAATTCTTGGAATTCCTTTGTTCTTGTATACATGAATGAAATAAATTGTCATTTTGGTTTACAATTATAAGGCCAGCTCCACAGTAGTTATTTATCACTATACTTATAATTTTAAAATAACTGTTTACTTTCCATCTTTTCAAAAGGAATGACAATATTTACTTTAGTTACTAAAAAGAAAAAACAGTATTCTCCTCCATCCCCATTTGTGTTCCCTGAATACCCTTATAAAACTTTCAGTCAAGTGACTGGTCATGACAATAAGTCTTTCTCATTTTAGACAGAGGGTTAAATATGATTTGGCAGGATAGTGGAAAAAGAATGTCAATACCCATTTGAAGAATGACTGGAGATATGAAGGAAGCAAAGGGATTGGTGGCAAAATCTATAGAATGCTTTTAGATAATCAAGTTAATTGGGCAGAGGATTTATTAGGAATATAGGAAGCAGATATTAGAATTAATAAGAAAGAAATGCAACAATGGCTACAAGAAATAGTTGAAAATAAAAATAATAAAGTTAGAGAACAACAGATGAAATTAATAGGAAGATGGTACAGAACACCACATCAACAATCTTAAATTTATAAGAGAATGCCATCTGAATGTTGGCATGAACATGGTTCTAAAGGAACTTATATTCATATGTGGTGGGAGTGTGAAAAAGTACAAAGATTTTAGAAAGAAATTGAATAGGAAATCAATAGAATTATAGGGGGGAATTGAAAATTAATAAAGATGGCTGATTATTAAGGATATTAGGGTACAAAAAGAGGAGGAATATTTAATTAGACAATTATTAATAGCAGCATAGGCATAATTGCCTGTGGGCGAGAGTATGAAGAAAAGTGGGATCTTAACAGATGGAAATACTATATAGCAGAGTATATGCTGTTTGATTTTATATTGGAAAAGGGGATGTTATATTTAGGTTAACTGAGAGGAGAGAACTGTTCCAGGAGATAGAAGAAATTAACTGTTTATAAAGGAGAGAGAGGGCTTTGAGGATGTGGATGATAGAGTTAAAATGATATACCGAATAAAAGGAAAAAGAAAATAATTATGAAATACCGTTCCAGGGTTGGGTGGGGGGAGGGGGAGAAGGGATTAAATATAAATGTTGTACATAATTTCTTTGTATAATGAATAATTCAAATAAATAAAAACATCAAAAAAATTAAAAATATGATTTGGCAGCATCTGCTGAGCAGTAGTACTTTCATTTGCAGTACTTGGGGAAGCTAAGGATGGCCTTTCACACTTGAGTCCCTCAGTTTTTGAAACACTTCAGTACTAGCACATACACATTATTGATTTGTGAGTACTTTTTGTTGTTTAATAAATGTGGGTTTTGAGGATGTAGAGATAAATGGAATGAAAAGTTGGATTTCTCTATTATGCCCAATCAGTGGATTGTAAAGCTGTCTTTTATATTTATTATGTCAGAGGATCATATGTACTTATTTATTCACTAAAAAATTTTGTGTATCCTGGGACCTCAACACCATTTCATTACAGATCTGACTAACTTCTTGTGCAACAATTTCCCACCAATATTTTTTAAAGGTATGATTCAGTATCTCTAGCTGTAATTGTTCCTTTTTCTTCTCCTTCTCCTTCTCTTATGAATCTGCAACCACAATACAGCATGCCAGCCAATTAAATTAGCGAACATGTTAAGACACTTGTAATTTAAAAAATCATCTGATTAGAAAATCTGTGTAAATGAAAGACTGCTTGCCTTCTCACAAAAGGAGAGCAGACTGAGGAACAGCTTAGGCTCCAGTACAATGAATTTCTATGACCTGGGAGTAACTCCCCCCACCACAAATCCTCTCTCATATCTCCCCACCAGATGGGCCTGTTACAATGATAGGGTTGCAAGAAAGCTTTCTTCCAAGGATTTTAAGACTTGGAAAAGTTCATAAAGGGAGATGCAATCATTCACATAATCTGGGCTTGAGTGTATTTCTGTTTGTTTGCTTGCTTGGTTAGCTGCTTGCTTTATTTGGTTGTCAGACAAAAATGAATGAAATAAGGAAAAGAACCACCCACAACAGAGTACAAGGCAGCAGTGCAAATGATTTGATATGTTGCTCCACCTATTTAGTGGAGCAAAACCTCCATAACTATAAATATTATAGATAGGCCACAACAGGTGTAAAATTGCTATTCATTTAGTTACAATCATGTTCCTTTTCAACACTGGAATTTCCTATCCCTTCCACAGATCATGTCTTCTTTCAGTAAAGGAGAGTGCTTCTCCTGAAGCTTGCAATGGTGAAGCAAACTTCCTTTGGATGTAGCACTGAGTAATGTATACCAACAACTCTTTGGGAAATACTTCTGAGTACAAATGTGCTGTGCTTCTGTGCCTGAAAGCTGTTGCAGTGAGACTTGCACCTGGAAAAGTCTATAAAGAACTGAACTCAGTTTTACATACTTTAAACCTCTTGCACAAAGTAAACATGCCTAAAATTAACCTGTGCTCTGTATGCCTGAAAGCTGTCACACTGTGAAGCAAGTAGCTAGAAAAGCCTGGGTACAACCAGCCAATCACAGTTCATGGCATGCTGTAAGGTGAGAGGGCTATAGGTGAATATATATATATAACTCAGAGGCTAGCCTGTTAAAGAGTTACATAGCAGCCTGATGAAACAGAGACCTTTTCCACATTTTATATTTAAAATGGGATGGCACGTCCTCCAGCGAGGATGTTTACACTTGGGGGCGAACTGGGTCCGGACTATTTAATGTTTGTCTGGACTTCAGCCCACTCCAGAATGCCCAGAACTGGTGGTTCCCCATGCTATTGAAAGACCGATTAAAAGAGGACTTTCAATAGCCCGGCGCACCCCAGTCCGTCGCTGCCCTAAGTGTAGATTTGCAGGCTCGCGCCAGGCTTCCACCTGGCGAGCTTCTCCGGTTGGTGGAGAGCCTTCGCCAACCAGAAGCCTCCATTTTCATCTCCGGAGAGTGTGTAGCACGGGTGTGCCCTGCTCCGGATCGTCGTGGATCATCAGGGGGAGCGTGCCAGTCTGGTGAGTAACGGACTGCCCTGTTTTCCCCCCAAAGTGCAGAAAAGTCCTGAGTTAGGGCAATCAGAAAAATAGAGAGGGCTGGCTAAGTGAAGAGGAATGAAGAAGATCTGAGCTGGGTTTTAGGGAACTGAGAATGGAGAAGGGATTCAGGAAGAACTGTTATTTTGTCTGAAACTGGGGTGCTATTGTGTACTATGTGTGGAACCAGCCTATGGCTTGAAGTTTATTTTATTTATTTATATTTATATTTATTTATATTTACTTTCTACTGGTCTCTGATGTTTTAGTTTGAAAATTAACAAGGAAAACTGGTCATGCTTTACCACACTGAACCCACTGATCAGCACAACCACTTGTCCAGTATAGAAATCAGCTGGTCAGAATACCAGATCCAGGGAGAGATTCTGAGAATAAAAGGACAAAGTGACTGATAGGAACCTTACTGCTGGAACTGCAGGACAAACATGGGGAGGGATTGTCACAGACTGGCTTTCGCTTCTGAGTAGGCACGCACAGGGGTGTGCTATGTTTTTCATGCTTTCTGGCAAATTACTTCTGATCCACCTACTTTGTTTTGCTCCCATCTATTGTGTCATTGGCCCACTCCATGCCTTTAATATAGTCCACAACTGGAATTCCATCCCCGCGGCCATGCGAGGGCACTTTAAGGTGTAGAACCGCACCTTTTCAAGCCTCCCTAGCATACCCCATGGTGTAGATGACCTCCTGATGAGGTCGTCCCAGGGTGGGCTATATCCCCGTGTGGAAATGGCCAGTGTTTTGTCTTAGTATGAGTCAGTTTTCTCTGTCTCTTTGACACTCTCCCATTTCTGGTTTTGCTTGAGACTTAATGACTATACAGGAAGCAGTGTTCTTCTCCTTCCCAAAAGACACTTAATACCAACCTTAGATGAATTCTGATCTCTCATATTGGCACAATGGCTTTGACAAAGATTTGATTTTTGAACATACAACACCATTAATGTTCATCTGGCTAGTTACCACCCAGAACTAAGAACCTGTTCTTTGAAATCAATTTCTTATTTTCTGAAGATTTGGAAGAGTTTGGAATGAGCATCCTGACATTGCTATGCCTTTTTCAGATGTATCTTTCATATATTTGTATCTTCCATATGGTACCTCTCTGTGTATGCATGTACACTTTTTTTTCTGGGCACTTTCTTTTAGGATGTGAGCTCTGTTTACCACAGTCCATTCTCAAAGCCTGCAGGAATTTATTTTTCATGGCCTCATCCTGATTCATTAAATATGGCTTAGGATAAGTCCATAGAAATAATTACAGGAAGAATGACAGACAGGTAGGATGGATAGATGGATGGATAGATAGATAGATAGATAGATAGATAGATAGATAGATAGATAGATAGATAGATAGATAGATACAGAAAGATAGACAGACAAACAGACATACAGATGAGCTGCACATTCATCACAAACAAATGAAGTTATGAAGGACCCCTATTTCACCTAGAACTCTGCTATTATGTTTCTACCTGGTGCCCCCACTGCGTATATACTGAATTTTTGAACAGCACCAAGCTTTGAGTCTGCTCAATGGGGGAGAGCAGAATGCTGAAGGCAACAATCACTGTAAATGTCCTTGCTTTGTTGAGGGTGATTTGAAAGGTTTTTATCATGGAAATGGGAAGCTGGGCAACCTACCTGTTTCTGAACAGTTTTTGAACTTTCATTCATGCTCTCTCAACACTTCAAAAGTGACTACACACAGAGAGAGACAGAATTCTGTTTTGAAGCTTCATTGTTTTGCCTGTTATAAGTGAAATAGTTATTTACCTGCTGTTCACAAAAAGCATTCTTCCTCTACCATCATTGATTCTCACAGGGGAGAAATATTTTTAAATATATTCTCTCACAACCTAGCACTACTTGTTCCCCCTTTCAGTTCTCACATCAAAACTTCATGCATGTGCTTGAACAAGGACATCAGGCAGCATGGTGTGTATGTGCACCTCACTATGCCTACCTGTGGGAAATTCACAAGAAAACAAACCTTTAATTCTAGTAGTTGAGTCTGCTCTAGCAATCTGCTTTCTCACAGTTCAGGTTTAAAGATGTTCATTATTATTTTAGAAATTACATTATTACATTATATAATCAGTGCTAAATTCAGAAGGAACTCAAGATGGAAATTAAGTGCCACAAAAAGCAAACTGAATTGGGGACAAAATAAGTGTGTGTGTGTCTTCTTTCAAGTTCCTTGCCAACTTATGGATGACCTCATGTATTTCATAGAGTTTTCTTAGGTAAAGAATAGTCAGAGGTGGATTTGCCAGTTCCTTCCACTGAAATATAGCCCACAGTCTCCCTTGCAAGTACTATCCAAGGCTGACCCTGCTTAACTTTCAAGATCCAACAAGATTTGGTGCCTTTAGGGTACTTAGGCCTATCACAGAATAAATACTGAGGCAAAACTAAACTGAAACACAATTCAAGGTTTTAGCTATTATGCTGACCAAAAATCAGTGGTACAACACTGAGGCCATTTCTGCGCTACACTGTTATAGTGCCATTATTCCACTTTCAACATCCTGTGGAATTCTGGGGTTTGTAGTTCACTGAGGCCAAAGAGCTCTCTGGCTGAGACTTCTAAAGGCCCCTCCCTAAACTGCAATCCCCAGGATTCCATAGGATGTCAAAAGTGGAATAATAGCATTATAACAGTGTAGTGTGTAAACAGCCATAGTTTACATATAAAAGGTCCCAGGTTCAACAGCAGCATTTGCAGGCAGCATTATAAAACACTCTGTTGTAGTGAATTATACATCTGAATAGGAGACCATCTCTTAAACAATCAGATTTCTCACAAAATTTGTTGTTGTTAATTACCATGAGGTCAGCTTTGACTTATGGTGACCCAATTAATGAGAGCCCTCCAAGCCGCTCTGTTATTAACAGTCTTGTTCAGGTTTTACTGACTCACAGAAGTGGTTTCCTCAGTTTAACCTCTCCACCTTCCACCTTGCCAAACATTATTGTCATTTCTAATGAGCCATGTGTTCTCATGATATGCCCAAAGTGTGGCAGTCTCAGTTTGGTCATCTTAATTTCTAGGGAGAGTTCTTGATTTACTCTTGGAGTCATTTGTATATCTTTTTGGGAATCCATGGTATCTGCAGAACTCTCTGCCAGCACTACATATCAAATGAGTTGATTCTCTCCCTATCAGCTTTCTTCAATTTCCAGCTTTCACAACCATACATAGAAATGTGAAATATGATGGCACGAATATGGTATGTAATTATTTATCTTTGACACTTGAGAAACATGTCTAGTTCCTTCATGATTGCCTTTCAAAGTCCTATAGAGCACCCAAAAGTTTTTCCAGATGTAACAGTACAGAGACTTCTTGAGAAATTCAATGTTCTGTGCCTGAGAAAGAGACAACTAGCCTTGCACAGGACAGAGTTTGCCTGGACCTCAGTAGAAGTTACTTTGCTGCCACCAACGGATTTGAAATTTTGTTGCCTGTGTTTTACTGCCCCTTTTCCTAGTTCCCACATGGCCAAGAGTAGGAATGGTCTCTGCCTGCCTTGATATCTCTCCAGACCATCGTAACTGACAACAAAATTAACATCTGAGACAAAATGTAGGCCTGTGACTCTAACATTGTTGCTTTTGTTCTCCTTTATGATTTTTAACATCTTAGCCTAATGAAGAAGCCCGTGAAACTTCAAAAGCTTACATGATGTATTTTGTGCTCTCCCAATCAAACTCCTTACTAACGTGTAAGTAAATACAGGAGGTACAAGTAAAATGGGAAATAAAAACATGAATTTTTATTCAAGTACAGTAGAGTCTCGGTTATCCGACATAAACGGGCGGGCTGATCATTGGATACCCGAAAATGTCGGATAATCCGGAGACCCGTGGTGGTCTGGGAGCGTGTCTGGGCGTGTCTGGGGGCATGGAAATGCCTACAGCAACGCTGCCAGGCAGCCACGACGTTGGATAATCCAGAATGTCGGATGAACAAAGGTCAGATAACCGAGACTCTACTGTATTTGGGGTTTAACTGATTTGTTCAAAAATATACATGTCTTATGGTTTTAAATTGTTTGTCCTTTTTTGCCTCTTTTAAAACCATTAAATTTCCAATATGTTTTATTCTGTTTAAATTGTTTTCATTGTTTCACATTTTAAATTGTTTTAACTGCTTAAATTGATTTTACTTGTACACCACATGGAGATCCTGAGATAAAGAGTGGGGTATAAATATTTTTTATAAATAAATGCAATCATAAATAAATTGTTTTTAACCACAAGATAGACTGCAAAACTGTGTTTTTTAAAGTCTTGTAAGTATGCAGTAAAAAACATAAAGGAGTCCATAAAAGTGAAGTTAGAATGGAAATGGTAACCAGCTGATCTGTCTCATTGAAAAAGGAATATGTTCTCTTCAACTTATTATTGTGTGCCTTCAAGTTGCTTCCAACTTATGGCAACCTTAAGGCAAACTCATCATGGGGTTTACTAGGGCTGAGACTCTGTGATGCACGAAAGATCACTCAGCGGGCTTCCATGGCTGAGCAGGGAATTGAACCCTGCATCTCCAGGGTCATAGTCCAACACTCATACCATTCCACCATTCTCTCCCTCTCTCTTTTCAGCTAGCACTTGTCAATAACCCAGTTGCTGCTTTTCTGACCTAGCTGAAATCATGAATATCTCGTAAGAGCTGAAATATCTTATAAAGATTGGGCTATGCTGTCTTATCGCTGTCTATAGCTGATTGAAGTTTTTCCCTTCCAGAAAAACTTAGGGTGCTACCTGCCTGCCCTGCAGCATTTCAAGAATAAATATGCAGGGGGGAAAAGTATGTCAGTACCATTTCTGCCAGGATCAATCACACCTGTAAAAGCTGCTGGGTGATTTAACAGCGCTGACAGGAGCATTTTTGTGGCTTTGGAATTGAGGGACTAAATTGTTTGGGGCTTTTTAGGGTCTGGACGCAGGGAAGCAAGCTAAAAATCCTTTCTTTGTAGGTGCTAATTATTTCCTCCACTTTTCTGGCAAATTTACTGCCACAGTTGTTTAGAAAGACATGTTCTATCAGACAATGGCAATCTGTAGCATTTTAAAAAATACTCACACACAGGACATAGAAGGGTTTACCACAAATTTTTGCCTTAATGGAACAAAGACCAGGACTGCTAAGGGGCTATGATATAACAGTGCTTTTGAAGAGGCCCTGTTTGGACACATCACACTATTGTAAGACTAGGGGAAGAAAACCCTGATCAATAAAATATCTTGAAACCTGGCAAGCTAACTGCAGATTAGCTTTTCCAAGGCAGTGGGCTACAACCACACTCATCCTCAGCTCTTGCGGATCACCCTGCAGAGAATTGTCTTCTTCCTTCTTTGGGATTGTTGGGTCTGTAGTTTTACAGACCCAACAAGTTTCCATTGACTGCCTGAGCAAATTCTACTCTGGTGAGTCCTCTGGCTTCTTACAACATAATATTCACTCCTGTGTGGAGTTTGTCCATACTTAAAGTGACTGCAGGTGAACCACTCTGGATTGGAGCTGCATCTTGTGGTGAGGCAAGACCAGTTCTGCACTCTCTGGGATTGACCACTAGTCCTCCAGCACCCTTTGGATGAGGCAGTTAGTAGGAGTAACACAACTTTCATTCCTGCCAGTAGATCCTATTTTACTCTTTGTAATTGCCACATGAGGATGACTCATGAGGAGGGAAATACAGCCAGAGAGAGACAGATTAAACCTTTCTGCCTTTTATGCTGTGGTTCCAGGCAACTTTCTCCCATACTTATTCTCCCATAGAGAGATGTGTAGTACAGTAAACAAAACATTTGTTACTGATGCAGCATGAGAGGAAGGATAATTCTGAAGAAATTTTGAGCTGGTAAAAAGAAAAAAAAAAGCTCTCGTGTGTCAATAATAAATAAGAAAGTCAGCCCTAAAATGAAGAGCTGTATTGTTTTGTTTTTAAATTATACAGTTTTCCAATACTTCTATATTTTTTGCTTTTCATCACTGATGAGGCCAGCTTTTTAAAATGAGATGAATGATTCAAATACAATAATGCCAGCAAAGACATATTCCTACTTCAAGGAAGTTGGATTTCACAGAATGGCAGTTGAAATGGCTTCTTTGCTCACATCTCTGATTCCTGAGTGCAAGTCAGCTGCTGAATTACTTTGCTACACAGAAGCGATAACATCTTCAGGGAGAAAGAGGAGGCTCAAGACAATTGCTAGGTGAATATCATACAACATAAAACTCAAATAACATAACACTCAAATTGTACAACACTGTTCAAAAAACCTCATCAAGCAGCTCACAAAACGAGGATCTTGAGATTCCATAAGGCAGCAATTTTAACTCTGATTACTGAAAGTCACTTCATCTGTCTCATGGCATCAAATTGCCTGTAACTTCAGCCCTTTCTGTTGATGATGTTTGACACACACACACACACTTTCTTCCTTTAAGAGTACTGTTATATTTCCTCTACATTTTCAAAGCAACTCTTTTTCCTGGTTAGGCCTGCTGGATGAAACAGATTGCTTCTAAACCCTCTTGATTCTAAATAAATAGCATTTTCTTTATAGCTTGTTACAGTGGAATTACAAAACAAAACGAAACATAACATGATGAAATTGTTCTAGCTGAGAAACATTATGTTAAAGCCATAGCTATGTTTGTTTCAGACACATGGGCTATAGATTCTAGAGGAATAACAGAGCATGTCTTCTTCAACATAACATATCCAGTCTTAGTATGACATGCAGACGCCTGTGCATGTGCAAGTTCAAGTCGTAAGATCTTTACACTACTAACATTGGATGAGCAGAATTGCACATGGAGCAACCACACTGAAGAGTATATTCTTAGAATGGGGGGAACAGCATTCTCTACAACTGGGACAGGATCTTCTACTACAGGAAAAATTTCCTCGGCCCAGTTGAACACCAGAAATGAACACCTGTTGGCACAAGCTAATTCCTATGTCAGGGTTTGTTTCTTTGTTTGTTTTAATTTTATTTGGCAATAAAATAGCAAATCTCCTATGTCAGGGTTAATTGGAGATGAGATCCCTACTCCAGTTTCTCTCTGTTTCTCCCTGCAGAGGAATGAAAGTAGGTGTTCTGTCATCAGGACCACTGCCCTCAGTTGTATGTCACATTGTTTATAGTACTGCAACATATTTCACTCATACTGCCAAGATCCAGATCTGGAAATTTAAAGAATTAAGAGTTTCCCTCCTCAGCCTCATCCACCTTCCAAATCACCATATAGATACAGCTATTAGCAAGAGTAAAACAGCTTCCGTCATGCCTGTTGGAGTTACATCATTTTCAAGTGAGCCAACTGCATTTTTAAGTGAAACAACCTAATCCATAGTTCTCAGAGTAATATGTGGATACAATTCCATTAATTTTGGAGTTCTCTGAATTTTTAAATAACAACAATGTCAGTTTCACAAGACTACCAAGTGTTAGTGCCTGGAATTTTGGACCATCAAGTATTTTGATCCTTTCCAAGAACCTAGGAATCCATATCAAGTTGCTACCCACTGATGAGAGAGACCAGGGCAGGTAAAATATCTAGGTACCCTGGCATACTTGCCATACACCAAGAAAAGGCGATAGAGTGAAGAGGCTTCATAAGTCTGCTCCAACTTGGACTTTCCCTCTTTATAACTGCTCAGTTCACTCACCCACCCTCCATGCAGTGAAGACTGTTGCTTATCACCTTGTAAGCTGGGGAAGCATTCAGAAGCATGTTTAGCTCCGGGGACCTCACCTTTCAATCACTCTCAAATGGGAAGGAAGACATGCAATGTCATCATTTCTGACTTATGGCAACCCTTAGATGAACCTGTCCTTTTTTTTTTTTTTTTTGACAAGATTAGTTCAGAGTGGGTTGCTATTGTCTTCCCCTGAGGCTGAGAAAATGTGATTTGGCTAAGGTTACTCAGTGGGTTTCTATGCCCAAGCAGAGATTTGAACTCTGTTCTCCAGAGTTGTAGCTGAATGGTCAAACCACAATGCCACACTTGGTTCTTTCTTACATCCAAATGCATTACATATACTGCCATCCTAAGGGCATCTCCAGTACGCATGTTGGAGTGGGGGTTCACTGGTTGAGAGGCCAATGTACCATCGCCACACGCTGCACCAAAACTCTGATAGCTATAACCAATAAAAATGTGGCCATTTCAATTCCAACAAAGTGTTTACATATTGTGTCCTATAATCTCTTAAATGCTGTCCGCCTCACCCCTCATCAAGCAAGTGTATTTTTAGGCAATATATGTGCAGATGTGTAATTTAGGACAGAATGCATGGAAAATCTGTAAAGTAGGGTAAAATATATTCAAAAATATTTTTTGTGCATTTTCTAAAGAAATCTTGTGTACTGGTTAGGAAAGAAGATGAGATGGACTTATCTATGAACACCTGTGAAATTGACTCAGACTGAAATAGACTGATCCATCAATCCCTAACCTCACGTTTATTGAGTTTGTCAATATATTCTTCTAAATAATCATTGGTATTTCAGCAGCTATATTTGTGAGAGATTAATACTTTGAATAATTAATACAGTAGCTAGAGCCCATTTCCTAGGCATATAATTTAATATTTACTCATAAATTATTGTTTAACATACAATGACATGCTCATCTAACCTTCTGAGCAAGGGGAATAGACTTTCTCATTGCTTGTGTTCAGTATCCACTTTTCTTCAAAATCAAAATGTTGTGTATTAGGACAGAAAAGGGCAATAAGAGTTCAAATCTAATTATTATAGATGAACTAGAGATCTGATGGCTTCCTGCAAAAAATAAAACAAAATAAAATAAAAATCCTGCTTTGCCATTATTATCTCAGTGGTTTTATGAAGTTAAAAAAAAACCTACATGTGCCCAATTACCATTTTCATTGAGTGAATATGTCAGTTTTTCAAAGAGCACACAAATAGTTTAGAGGTCTTTGCAGGATACAGAATGGGAGTGGTCACAGAAATGGTTTTCAGTAACAGAGAAGAGGAAAAGTTCAGCATGAATTTTTTTTTTTAAAAAAAACACTTTTGGATGCCATATCAAAAAACTGATCTTAAGAGCACTTGGTATGCTTTTTGTTGTTGTTTTTCACATCATAATTGCTATTGATTGATTCATTCATTCATTGCAAAATGGCATACCCAGCCCTATCAGCTTAGTTGTCTATGCATCTTAGAGTGAAAATAATGTTAAATGTCAACTAAAGAGAGCCTTTTAAGTAAATCCTATATTGACATATGTCTGTATTAGGTATGCTAAGCTAGCATGCACAATAATACAAGCCTTGCAAATACTGGTCATTGATTTCATTCCCTTGAAATCAGACTGGTGCTTGCAGCAGCAGTGTCTTTCCATGCTGAAATCAAACTGTGCCAATCCAACACACTCTGGAGCTGGTATGAATAAAACTGATTAACGTCATTATTTGGATGAATTGTTTGAATAGCATTATTTGGATTTTGGATGAATCTCTTGCACATCTCTATTGTGAACCCTTCTCACTAAAGCAATTTGAGGGGATGAGGCATTTAAACTGTGTGATCTATCTGCTACCACTATTACTACTGCTGCTATTTACAAAGGGATTCTATAGCTTTTCCCCAATTATTTCATTTGTGGCTTCACTTGTAGTAGTATATGCATGCTATGCTAACCTTCAGATATTGCTGGACTGCAAACCCCAGCAGCCGTACACTGCCTATCCAATGATAAGGAATACTGGGACTTGTAGTCCAGAAACATTTGGGCAGTGGCATAATTCCCATCCCTGGTATAGACAAAAAGATAATTGATCTTTTTTCAAAACTTCAAGTTGCTTGCTTCTGGAAAGGAACAAATATGTTAATGGGTATTTACATAATCAGCACCCAAAGGTATGGGAGAATAATACCTGCCTTTCAGCTTATGTATATTTTATTTTTCTGAAGAAAACATTTGACATCTTGCCATAATCTGGATATCAGATATGTTCTTGCTGCTCCAAGAAGGTGCCCTGCCATGAACAGAGGCTCAAGTGGAATGTGTCAAGCAGCAGGTTTCTGACTTTCAAAATTATGACATTCAAGCCAGAAGAGATGTGAAATACTTTATCTTCAAAATATAAACAAACATGTCATATGGAGCTTTCAGAGGTCCTGTTATATATGCTTCTGTTCCTAGACACAAGATGATATTTACCACACGAAACATTGAGTGACATTATGTGAATGCAATGGTCCTGGAGAAATCAGATCAAATTTTCACCTCCATTGCCACCACAGTAACGTCCAAAGTTAGGTCCATCCTTCTGTTTGGTCTCATTCATTTAAATGTTCTACATTTTCTTCTTTAAACACCAGTGTAGTAGCTCCTTTTCACTCGGGTCTTCCATATATTGAAGAACTGACACGGTTGCATGGATGGGAGGACATTTGCATTTGTTGAGGAGACAAATGCCTCATTGTAACAGCCAACTGGAGGAGGTCTTCTAAGGATCTCAGAAAATGAATTTCATTCATTGACCTTCTAGAAAAAAAAATCATTAAAATCACTATTCCACTTCTTACAGATGACCAATCAATCAGTAAAAATCCATCCATCCATCATGATCAAGTAAGTAGCAACCTGTCCATGACAAAAATGACATGGCTAGGTTTTCTGTCAATAGATCATTCTGTGCCAAATCAGTAGAATAAATTATGTCTAACAGGATCTCATTCACATTGTGGGTCCAATATATTTGGAAATGTCCTGTGGTTTCTGTGAGATTTTGAAGTTCCTAGCTGATCCATGTCAGTATTAAATCTCCTAGTAACATCAGCCATAAGGTCATAAAGGTCACTCATAAACTATCTCTGTAAGCTTGTATAGGCAGACTGTTAGGTGGTATACTGTTAGGTACACCAGAAGTCCTATCTTGTTTTTGGTTCCTGACACAACGTGAGTGACCTCATTTTGCATAGAGTCTCTAACCTCTATTTCTTTCCGCTCAAGATCCCCCAGAGTCCCTGAGCACCCCAAAATTTTGGGGGGGGGGGGGTAGGCAACAATCACCAAAATAAAAATATACCTCAAATACCACTAATTCATCTCCAAACACGGTGGTTTACTGTTCTCTATAATCTTTGTTGGTGGTGTGTGCCTTTGAGTCATTTCTGATATACAGAAACCCTAAGGCAAGCATGTCCCAGAGTTGTTACTCCACTGGAAAAACCCTATCCTGGAGGCTACTATTTTGATATTAAAATATGATTCAATGTGCCTGAGAGGTCACCTGGATGGGCAAGTAGGCGGCAATGGTCAAACAATCAAAAACCAGGTGAGGTCAGTAAAATCTCCAGTCACGTAGCCCAGGGAGACCTCAAGCTGTGCAAACCCACAATAAACAAAGGGTCCCCAGCCCCTGAGAAGCTGACTTTGGGGGATTAGCATGTTTGCCCCAAGTTGAGCAAATATTCCATCAGGCAAGGACCATTTACATGAAGTCACACCACAAACTAACACAGCCGAAGATCCTGAGACTTTGGCAACACCTTGCAATCCCATCACACAAAGGAAATTACCATGGTGGAGCTTTGTTAGCATTCCAACACCCATTGTTCTCCCCAGGAAAGGATTAGTCCTCCAGCTACTCTTTCCACTACAAATAGTCCCAGTTTTTGAGTGGTTCTTTGGATCACTCCCGGTCACCCCAGATGACACCGTTGCTCCGTCCGTTGAGTGATCCCCTCAGCCCTCTCCATGCTGAGCCCCACTTCTCTGCTGCCTTCCCGGACCCAGGACTTCAGGAAAAGGTACAGTATTGCCCCAATTGTACCCCTCCAATACTCCCCTATCCAATTTCCTCTCTTTTGTTTCTTAATAGCTCTTGGGTGTGTGTGTGTGAGTGCGTTGGTGCGTGAGACTTGCATTCAATAACATCATTTATTGGACATTCTTGTTTGGTTTTTGGCTTGGCCTGACCCCGTAAAAACTTGGTAAAAAGACCTTGCTTGGTTACCCTGCCTCTTGCATTGCTATAGCTCATGCTCTGGCTAGTTTCCATTCCCCATCATGTGGAGCACATTGAGGTGTCCCCCAAGGGACCCCAGAAATCAGGATAACAGAGATTTCTTGGTAGCATTTGTTCAGAGTGGTTTACCTTTGCCTTTGTCTCAGGCTTAGAAAGTGTGACTGGCCCAAGGTCACCTAAAACTGCCAAAAATGAAACACACACAACTCAAAACAAACAAACAAAAGTGGCAAGAAATGTCATCAGTTCCAAGAAACTAAAACTGAAACTAGGTTCTGGTCATTTTTGTCTGATTTTTCCTGAATTTTTGGACCGTATGTATTTTGGCATAGATAACATCATTTTCTGAAAGAAAAAAAAGTTTGAAACATAGAAGGGGACTGACTGATGATAATTTAGGAAAAGAATGTGTAAGAGTGGTTCAATATATGGCAATGGCAGCAAGAATACTTTTTGCTCACACATGGAGAGAACCTATGATTCTATCTCAAAATGATTAGGTTTTGAAGTTACTTGATATGGCAGAGGTGGACAAATTGACATGTTTATCCAAAGACAGGTCTTTGTCTACATTTAAGAAGAAGTGCTAGAAAGTTATAAGCTAACGGTTGCTGGGGAAAAATAGCAATGATAGGATAAGAATAGTTGAGTAAAAACAATTTGTGGAACATTGTTTTATTATAGTATAGTTTTAACTTCAAGTGTAGAAGTGACTAAAAGTATATAAGTTTATCGTTATTTTAGAATTTATCTTCGGATTAGCCTTTTATGTTAATGGTAACCTTGAGGAAGTGTGTGATGATTCCACCTAATAGCCATTCTCTGGAGAGTTCAAAGTTTTGTGTGTAACCTATTAATCTTTTGACATTTGTTAGTGCTGTTTCGAGTTAAGATTAGTTTTATGTTTAGGTTGTTAGTATTCATATATTGTTTGTCCCCCCACCCCGTTTTTTTTAATATACTATATTGTGATATGTATTTTTTTTTAAAAAAAAGAGTACATCATTGTCTGAAGAGGAAACAAATTTCTGGCACAAAAAAACATGTTTCCCGTGCAAAAGCCAAGTTTCTTGTGGAGAAAATGATATATTTTAGTGCAACTTCCCCATAGCTAACTTGGAAAGAATTTTGTATCAAAAACTCCTGACTGTAAAAAGCAGTGTACAGGTTTTCTAGGAAGAATTTCCTGTGAGTTTAGAAAACCGCCAAATGTTCTTCATATCTGAACTAGTGGTCCATTTAAATGTATTTGCCAGATTTTTTTTTAACTTGGGAGTTGCTAAGTTTCTTGGTGAGCCTGCTTCTAGCCTGCACAGGACCTGTGTGCTTCAATTAGATGCAATCAAGGGTTCAGTGGGTGACTGTCAGCCCTTTGTCTAAAGTCTGGGTGGACAGAGAAACAATGAGGGAACTGATACCAATATATTACAGTTACATAGATATCATTACTTCACCATCCAGGTGGGATACTTTTTTATTTTTAATTTTGCTGTTTACGTTCCCACCTCAACCCCTCACTCTTGAAAGATGGGTGAGGTGCAAGAGTACATAGAATCTTGCCTTTTTAATAATGTTTTAAGAGCTCTAAAGGTGATTCAAGAAAGGTTCAATGGTAAAGGTACTACTGAACTCTTATTTTGGATTTTGCTCGTGAGCCACATTCCTGTGCTGATTTCTTGAACCAACCTGGAATCTGTTCAGTAAATTACTTTATTCATTTTACTCCTATGAATTCCTACTGAAGCTACTTGCCCTTTTTGATCTTTTGAGATAAGGGACTCCTGTGTGGTAAGAGAAACACTTAAGTCTAGTTCTGTATTTGTTAATATAGGTGGATCTTCACAATTGACTGGTTTAGGAAATGCAGAGGAAAGGGCTCTGGTGGTAATGAGTCTATAATTATTTCAAAAAATGAAAGAGGAATTCTCAGAGAAAAAAGAAATCTCATGGAAAGACAATATTAATAGACGTCTCAGAGTGACTTGTGAAGTTTATTCAAAGTTGTGTAATGAGGAGAGAGGATTAAGAGAGGAATTAGAGAAAGCTGAAACAAATGTTATTCACGAGTTAAGAGCATTAGCTGAGCAAGTACATTAACTGTGCTACCATTGATCTTTAATGTAATGGAATAGAAACTTTATCTCATTAACTATCAAGGAAGAATTTGTCAGGCTCCATGCAATACAATCCCTCAGCAACTTTTCAACTGCTGCTCAGAAAAGAAGTTTCCTTTTTTGAATAGCTCTGATAAAATGACAGAAGGGAGCATGTGTCTGTGTGTGTACCTGTAGGTGCATATAAAGAGAAATTCATAGCTATTGAGCTTTTCTGTAAAACTTTTACAGAATGCATTGATAAGAGCTAGCCAGAAAAGAAAACAAGAATGGACATATAAAGTCACTTTGGTAATATAAACAATTATGTAGCATTCCTCTTCACCATAGCTTGGAGCATGAGCTTTGAAAATGAATATGTTAATGTTGGAAACAGGGACATTAATTCATTGCCAGTAACAATGAGAACTAATAGAGTATATTTAGTTGACTAGTACAAATTAATTCATTTTTTGATTTGTTGTTTTTCAAACCTGTTGCTAATACCTGAAGGCATGTTTTGTTCTCGGTTCCTTCAAAAGTGCCCCCCCTTTTTGTCATTTTAAAGTTGCCTTCCCCACCTTGCACTTTATAGATTTGTTGCATTATAAATGGTTGAAGGTCATAGGGTATATTGTACATTGCATTGGAGGAAAAAAAACATACTGGGGAAACCTGTCCTAAGACATGGAATTTACCAAACTCTTAAATCAAGTTTCATCATTTCTCTTCTTTCTCCTTCTGTTCTCCCCACTTCCCTACCTTCAACATGTGTTCATTTTATTCATCCCTCAAACACTGTGAGTTGTTTTTTCTGGATAGAAAAAGGTGAATAAAGAATCATGTGTCCATTCTAGCCAGAGCAATGCGATGAGTGGCAACAACTTCAGCTGGTGAATCAAGGGTGGAGCACTGTTAGAAATATTTTTAAATTCTCCGAGCATTTAAATTCTCCAAGTATTTTTACCTACTGTCAAATAACTGCATCGTTTATCTCCTCACTCACTTAAAATTACAAAGTGTGGTCTCATTCAGGGATAGCCATATTGGCCATGCAGCAAAATACGACAAAATCCAAAAACCATAAATATGCTATACCTTATTGGCCAACCAGAATGTATAAAATACATCATGCAAGCTTTCAAAGCTCTACTTACTTCATCAGACCAAAGATGTTAAAAAATCATACAGGAGAAGAAAAGTAATGATGTTGGAGTTATAGGCCAAGATCAGAAAGCACATGTTTTGTATGTACTGTCTAGGAGCCCAAACTCTAATCCCTACCATCTTCATTTTCTAACAGCCCCAATCTTCTTCAGCATCCTCCTCCTCCTGAGATCAGCTCAGCAACGTATAGCGAGGGAAAAGTTCTGATCCATTACACCCAGGAAAAGTGAACAATATTAACCAACTACTTGCAGTCTCTGATACGGAGCATGGTCAAATTCATATGTTAAGCCTCCTTGGGGAAAAGGTAACTAATTATCACAAAACTAGTTATATTTTACTAGTTCCATTTAACTAGTTGTTGTTGTTTTTAAGTTCTTGTCAAACTTGGACCATTCCTGCACTACACTGTTATAACACTATTATTCCGCTTTCAACATCTGTGGAATTCTGGGGTTTGTAGCTTATTGAGGTCAACGAGTTCTCTGGCTGAGAATTCTAAATGCCCTTACCTAAACTGAAGAACCCAGGATTCCATAGGATGTTGAAAGTGGAATAATTGTACTATAACGGTGTAGTGTAGAAATGGCCTCTGTCTATCAAGCTGAAGCAGTATTGGCCGCAACAAAAATGAATAACTGTTATAAATTTTATAGGCATAGATTATACCCATTTTATGAGAAATAGCATGGTGCAGTCATCTGGATGCTGAACTAAGGCCGCAGGAGCCAAGGATCTGAATCCTTGGTCAACTGTAGAAATCTACTGGATGACTCTGGACAAAACATGTTCTCTTGCTCTTAAAGGAAGACAATGGCAAATCTTGCGAAGAACACCCTTTGAACAAATCTTGCAAAGATAACTCTGTTATATTCCATATTCCATAAATTTCTCTTCCATGGTGAAGGTTCATCCAAAGTTGCACACTAGAAATATGACAGGAATGAATGAAGAGTTAAGCACATACTTAAGGATAAAGTACATGTCAAGGCTGGGGGAGTGTGGTTTTTCAAATATTGTTAGACTGTACTTTCTATGCTCTGCTATTGTTAAGCTGGCTAAATCTGATAGAAGCTTTACTTCTGTAACATCTGGAGAGCTATAATATCTCTATCTATAGTCTATGTGAAATAGAAGACAGGATATCTGGTACTAGGTAAATTTTTGTCTTTTAGATAATGTTTCTAAAACAGTTTGAAGCAGTAACATTGGGGAAGAGAACTTAACCTGTTCTGTTGTGATAGGCTGTGCTGCTTTTCAGAGTTCTCTTTGTTTGAATTTGTTTGAATCTGTTGTGCTTGTGTATTAGATAGCAGTATGACAATGTTTTGTGTGCCTTCACATCATTTCTGAATTACGATGACCTTAAGGTGAGGTTATCACATGGTTTTCTTAGCAAGATTGTTCAGAGGAGGTTTGCCTTTGCCTCTTCTCTGTTTTGATTCAATGAGATAACGCGGGTGGTGTTGATCTGTTTTAGCTAAACAAATGCTGAGGGGAGTATAAAATAGTAGCTTTTTGAGCAGCAAACCACTAGATGTTGCTCTCAGGAAAGTGGTCCACCCCCAGGATGCTACTGCACAAGGTGATTGCTGCATAATGCAAAACCTAGAGGAATATTTATGCAAATTTTTACCTTTTGCCACAATTTGGCTAAAATAAGACCCTGAGCCAAAATGGCCACAACCCAATTCAGCTGTAGGAGCTAAATTCTGCATAACATTGGATGCTCCCAATAGGGACATACCTATATAAATACATCAAAGGACAGATCTAACAAGTTCAAAGAGATCTGACTGAGAAATATACTATGGGTCTTCCACAAATATTTGAAAAAAATAATAAAAACAAACAAAGTGGTTTCTCAAGTATTAGGAAGCCATGGCAAGAATGAAAGATGGGTAATATTTTTTTTCAGTTCAGGATTTATTCTAGGAAAAAAAACTCAATTGATCAGCTTTATAGCTTGAGTTCCTGCTCAATTCCCTCATGGTCTGTTATCAGGGCTCAGGAAGAGTTAATATCATGCAGCCAGACAGACACTGTGCTTCCAGGTCTGACACAACACCCTTTCTGCTGTAGGGATACTTGTGATAACCTGGTGATTCTTGAGTGTGGATGGGTGGGTGAATTGGTCCTTCAAATGTGCAGTCTTTTTGAACACAAAATCATTTAGAGGAGTCCTTTGAAGGAATGGGTGTTTGTGACTGATATCCACTGACTCTCACCTGAAACCTGTAGGAATTATGACATCGTTGGGAAGGGTTGCTTAGTTCTGAGATGATTTGGCCCGAGCAATAGTTGGGACACATTGCCCCTCCACTTTTTCCCAACAATGGCCATTTCCGCATGGGGTATTTGAAGCGGTGCAGTCCGTCCTCCAGGGAGGATGTCTGCACCTGGGAGCGGACTGGGTACGGACTATTTAATACAGATCCGCACCTCATCCCACTCCGGAATGACCCCAAGTGGTCGTCCAGCATGCTTTTGAAAAACCTGTTTCTTTTGTTTTTTCAAAAGCATGGGGCGCGCCAGTGCGAGCCTGCTCCCTTGTACAGATTTGCAGGCTCGCACCAATGCAAGCCTGCGATCTGCCGGGGGCGGGCTTTAGGCTGGCGGGCTTCAGCAGTTGGTCGAGACCCTCGACCAACCAGAAGCCACCATTTTTGACGCCGGAGCGGTGTGGAGTGACAAGCACGCACTGCTCTGAAGCAGCCTGGACCAGACCGGGGAACCATAAGACCCATTAAGTAGCGGCATGGGGTGACTCCCTCGTGCCATGCAGAAATGGCCAATATTAACAGACAGTTTATTTTTTAAAAAAAAAAAAATCAGGTGTAGACTGTGATATGCCTCTGCTTTGAAACAAGAATGGAAATGGGAAAAGACTACTTTGTATGCAAGTACAGTTTATTAAATGAAGAATACCAAGTATATCTTGATGGCTAATGCTTGTCTTGATGTTTCTTTTATTACTATAGTATGTTATTAAGGTGTTTTGCTAACGTTCTGGCTATTTATTTCTGGGCTGTAAGTCACCGTGAATTCTCTAGTAGAACAACAATGGGCTAGAAATATTTTAAATTCAGTAAAAGGGGAAAGGAATAAAAGCAAAAGGAAAAGAGATGAGTGGGGGAAGACTAGGCAGTTGTTAGTTTGGGCAATATGTGAAAACTTCAGTATCAATTACTCTGCAGGGATAAGGTAGGTAAAATCACACCTCTCTGCCTTTCTGGTATCCATAGTTATCAATAGATATAATTATCATGAAGTATTCAAATGCCTATCCTCCAACTGTCTCGATTTGGCAGGCACTGTCCCATGTACTCCTCTGGCAGCCCATTTTTTCAGCTGCTTTTAAAATATCCCACTTTTACTCTTTTCCTCTCATTTTCTCCCTTTGTTTTCAACTTATTTCAGTTGCTGCAAACTGAGTCCAAAGGCCAATAGTAGCTTGTGCTCAATTAACTCAGCAAAGGAAGAGAGGACATGAGAGGACAGAATCTTGCTTTTCCCAGCTGGTGCCAGGAAAAAGCAAACAGCAGCAGCCTCTCCTAACTTTTCTGTTCTTACTCATTGATAACTTTTGCCCGCTTGACCACACTCCTGTGTTGCTTGTCCACACGTGTCCTTGTTTTCATTTGTGAAACACTGGAGGGTATGCACATGTCTTGGACACTTTTGACCCATAAAAGTACCAAACATTGGCTTGTATTGTTAGGTTGTCTTTAGTGGGCCCCGCATAAATAGAAAAGCGTCTAGCTATGTCAAGAGAGATTTGAATTGTAATCTGCTGGGAAACTCCAGGCTGTATGTCATTTAGCTGCAGGAAAATTATGGCCTCAGAGTGTCTGACTTTGTAAATCCCCTTTAAGCCCCTGTCAGAGATTTTTAAGCTTGTCTGTTTATCAAACCTGTATCTATAGGGGAAAAAATGGCCTATCTTATGAAGTCAAGAAAAGGGATTTTATTCAATAAATTGTCTCTCCTGGACTATTTTTCATCTTTTCTCTTGACTCTCCCCAGTTAATAACATCTCCTCCTTTACAAAGAATTCACGAGAACTCAAAAAAAAAAAAAAATCTCCAGGCCAGAATGATGTGAAAATAATAGACTACTTGTCATCTCCCTTATAAATAGCAAACAATTACTGAGCTATTTAATATCTTTAATTTTAGTGCCTGTACATACTCGTACGCATCTGTGTTTTTTAACAGAAAGTTATCTCTGGCGGGAAAAAAATCCTATGGCTTGGGCCATTTCCGCACGAAACTGTTATAGCGCTATTATTCCACTTTCAACATCCTATGGAATCCTCTTCAGCCCCTCCCGAAACTGCAACCCCAGGATTCCATAGGGTGTTAAAAGTGGGATAATAGCGCTATAACAGTCTAGTGAGGAAATGGCTTGAGCCTGACTGAAGAACAATAATTCTCCTTAGAAAACGTTCCCAGAATGGTCCCTAGAAGCCTCTTTTAAATGGCAAATATAACTATATTAAACTTCAGTCTGATCTGGATGGCAGTTTGAACAGTTTGAGAAGTGGCATTCTTTTTCAGTACAGTGTCATTATCTTGCCCCTTCTGGTTAGCATGGTATCAGTTTGCACAAGCTAGAACATCTTTGTGACTACTACTGCTGCTGCTGCTGTTACCTCTTCGTTTTCCTCTCCTCCTCCTCATTTATATCTCATTTTTTCCCCAAGACTGGGATTCAAGGTGGCCTACAAATTAAAATGATTAGAATATAATTAAAAGCCAACACTAAGTTAAAATTAAACTATTAACCATATTCAAACCATTTAAAACATACACTTAAAAAAACTAGTCATGCAGTGTAAGTTAAAGCAATAAAGCACCTTCTAATAGCCCTTTCCTTAAAAATCTGAAGGACAGCGAGAAAGAGGCCACTGCAGCCCCCTATACCTCAAGGTAAGGGCCCTTTCCGCAACTTACCTGTTCTTGGTGTTGGAGCACAGGGATCGTGTGAGTAGCCTCTTGCAAGAGGCACTCATGTCCCTGCTGCTTTGTCACCGCAGCTGCTTCCTGGTCACGCAAGCGCCCGCCCCGCCCCTTCATACTGCAGCGCAGCCTGGGAGTTGAAGGCTAGCGCTGAGGCAGGAAGCATGACCAGTGCAACTCAGGAGGCTGCGCACGGCAGGTAAGTGTGCTCCAGGGCCCTGAGCGTTGCACGACCGCGCAGCATTTTTGGCTTGAAGCTGAAAATAAGAAAATCCGTTAGTGGTTCACGTCACGCTCTTGAGAGTTGCATAAATGTGAGTGTGTCATGCAGACCGCTCCTCACATTTACGTGACGCTCAAGGGGCCCTTTCACTTAAGAAATGCCGTGCGAAAAGGGCCTAGGTGGCGCCACAGAGCAGGTCTTCTCTCATGTTCCCACCAATTGTACCTGTGGAAGTGGTGGGACAGAGAGACCTACATGAGACTTCTGGAAGGAGTACAGGTTGGTAGGAGGGGATTTGGTCAGTCTTCTTTAAGATGCTTATCTAGCCATGTTTTTAGGATTTGGGGAAAAGGCAAGCTTGACCAGGCCAAAGTACATAATATCTTTAAGTGGCATTGTGTCAACTCGGAATTACTGAATATAGATTCTTTCTCTTATTTTAGCCCTGGTACATAAGAAACCGGAAAGCACAACATTGCATACTCCATTCTAAGCCAAGGAAGGAAAACAAAATATGGCACTCCAGATATTGCTGGTCTATAATGCCCATAACCAGTATGGGTAGGACTTATGAGAGGTGCAGATCTGGAGGATGACACTTTCCCCATCCCTGATGCCTGACAAAATAGTAGCATGTAGGAAGTTATATTTAGATAGCCATCTGAATATGGTATACCATTTTAAATCATTTTAAAAATTTTAATCAATTGCTTTATACCAAGACTGCTAAGGACCCATTTCATATTATATAGTTATAACACAAAAATAGTTTCAAAAATTAACCTATGACCAATAAGGCTTCCTTAACAGCATCACTAATTGTAGTCTAGTATTTAACAACAGGGTGAATAAAGTGTAGACTTTTCTAGTTTCTGTCTGTAACTATCCTTATGACCCAGCACTGAAATCTTCACATATCTAGGAATCGGAAGGAGAATCCTTTAGTTGTTTGTCCTTCTCTTGCTTTTCTGCTCCCACCAGGATTCTTGTTTTTAGTGAAATTTCAGGCTGCAATTCTGTATACACTTACTTGGAAGTAAATTCCACTGAACTTGATGGGACTTACTGCTGAATAGGCAGGTATAGGCCCATAGCACCTCATATTCCCCAAATCAAAGAGGGGAAACATGTAGCCCTACCTTTGTTGTTCAATTACAACTCCCATAATCCTTCATAATTTACTATACCGATAGGAACTGCAGTTCAACAACAAATGGACAGTTATCTTGATTCTAGCTCCCATCATCCCTCAGACCTGGATCTGTTGGTTAGGGTTGAAAGGAACTGAAGTTGAACAGTATCTGGAGAGTCATACAGCACACCTGCGCCTGTCATAAAAACCTGCCTGTATGTTACAACCCTGGCTGTCCTGCATGGTTTTGATGGTCTTAAATTCTAATAGACAAAACACAGTGGATTTTAATCATGTACCCTATAACTTATACATTAATATTGTAGCACTACCTTTTCGTCCCCCTGCTTTTGCCACTGGAAGATTTGACAAAGAACAAAAGAAAGGTGGACAGTTACTTACATTTCCATGTCGGATTACAATAAATCTGTTATAGAAAAGTTCTCAAGAGTCAAAAAGGAAATATTAAATAATTCCTCTACCACAATTGAAAGAATTAAGTCATATAATTTCCTAAATGAGAGAGCTCAACCTTTCATTTTCTATGTTTACATCTTCCTTTTATTTATTGGCTAGAGTTTTAAATTTCCATTTTTACTGAAAAGCTTTTGCAGCTAGCTAAATAAGGAAAAACACCAACATCACCTTAAAATAAAGCAATATAGATGAGGCTAGTAGTTTCTCCAGTATGAACATTCTTGGTCAGTAAATATAATGCCAGTTTTTTTTATCTGAAAATATTAACCTTAGAACATTTTTCAAACAAATTGTTTAAAACTAGATACTCCTGCAACTAAGAAGAGATATACTCCTATTCAGGTAATATAATAACAGTCAGGAGTTATAACATGCATCACACACAAATTCACTGTATAGGTGTATTTGTAAAATGAAGAAGAAAAGGATATTCATCTCAATTTGAAACAGGCTATTCCCTTTTATAACAACCGTTTGCTACCAACAGAGAGAAACTGAGAGTTAAAAGTTTTACTAGGCCTTTGTACCTAAGTCTCGTGCAGTGGAGTCACTAACTGGTGACCTTGAGAAAGGATGGTCATGCACTTATTTGCATTGCTTATGGCAGCAAAGTCTGGCAAATATGGTATAGCACTATGCAGAGGTATCCAAGAGGGCCATGAACTGATGCTGGAGACTGCATTAGCCTGTGCTGGTTACTTTCAACTGTTAATATCAGCTAGACCAGACTGACCATCAATGGAACTAACAGAAATTGTAACTTACCAAATTCCCCAAGAGTTAATGGATCTATTCTAGTCGGACAAATTATAAGATGTGGACTACTGCATTCTAACCTTCTTCTTTTGCCACTGCCAGTGCTGGTAAGTTAATGCAGCTGCCACTGGTACTCCGGATGTTGCTGTTCCTGGAAAGATTTTGATTACTGCGTGAGAAAGAGGGACAGATTCTTTTCTATTTTCTTTTCATCCAGCAGACATCTTTTCAACAACAAAAAGCTATCATTCTTGGTGCTTTTTCATTTAAAAATGGCATTTGACATAATGTGATAACATAAGAACAACAATAGGAATCACGTGGAGAAACTGGATAAAAGATGTATCACTCTCTGTTTCTTTAAACTTAATTTTAGAGTCCAGGGTTACGTATATGATTTGGAGATTTGTGGCAGTTCTTTGCAAGACAAATGGCTATTCATGACCTTCCAAAAATTTAGAGTACTATTGGCCATTTCGGGGCAAGAATGGCTCCCACGGGGGGCGGGGGCAGGAATGCTTGGAGGCTACAAAAATGGTCTCTGTGGTCCTGAAGGGTGGGGGCTAGAACCAAACAATAAAGTATGGCTTTTGTTTCATGTCCATGTGAACTCCTTGCGGAAACATTTGGCTCGCCTTGGTGGAAACACAGTGCCGAGCTACTTGGGCTAAATTTTGATCTTATCACACCTGCCAACCTTGTTGTTCTTTTAGGCCATTTCTGCACTACACTGTTATAGTGATCTTATTCCACTTTCAACATCCTTTGGAATTCTGGGTTTTGTAGTTTACTGAGACCAAAGAGCTCCCTGGCTCAGAATTCTAAAGGCCCCTCCCTAAACTGCAAACCCCAGGATTCCACGAGATGTTGAAAGTGGAATAATAGCACTATAACAGTGTGGTGTGGAAATGGCCGTAGTAAGTTAAATAAGCAGTAAGTTGTAAATCATGAATTGTTGCTGTGTGCCTTGAAGTAATTTCTGACTTATAGTGACTCTAAGGCAAATCTATCACAGGGGTTTCTTTGCAAGTTTTCTTCATAGAGGATTTGCCGTTGCCTTTCTCTAAGGCTGAGAGAGTGTGACTTGCCAAAGGTGACCTAGTGGATTTCCATGAAAGTGGGGATTCAAACCCTGTTCTCCTAGGATCCCAATCCAATCTTGAAATCATTGCACCACACTGGATCTTTCATAAACCATGTAGACCAATTGAATGGCAGGTACCACTGTGCCAAAAGGTCAGAGAGTTCTAGCCACAGGTGTATCTACATGAAGAAGGCAAAATGAGGACATTGCCTCTGCAGTAAGATTTCTGTGCACCTAGATGAAAATTTGATTCAGTCTGCAAATTTTTAGTATTATAGAGTAAGACACTGAAAAGTGTTCATATCTGTTGGTATTATATTTTTTGAGTTCACGTTCTCTTGGGAACTTCACTTGCCCCTTTTCTTTTACTGCCTGAACTGTATTTCTAAATTGTCAACTGAAGTCTTGAATTACTGCAATGCTAGAAGTTTGGAGACTGTAGGAAAATTTCATTGGAGAAGGCAGAATTCTTACTGGGGAACCCTCCCCCATTTATTTATTTTATTATTAAAATAAATGAAATTATTGTTTTAAAATTATTATGATTGTTATGACTATGTATCTTCTCTCAACCCGCAAGGGCTCCTAAAGCAATGAACAAATAAAAAACAATTAAAACAATACAGGGATAAAAACATGTTTAAAACACACTAAAATATGTTTTAAAAACTCCTAAAAGCAACCAAAAAACAATCCCAGAATTCAGTTTAAAACAGGAATTTCAAACGCTGAATGTCATGTGGAACACGTACTGTTTTGGCTGCTCTCAGAACCTTAAAAGAGATGAGACCAGCCTAACTTCCCTGAGTACGGAAGTCAAGGCACTGCTACAGAGAAAGCCCTGTTGCATGTACCCACCAACCCAAATTCATTAGTGTTGGAGTGTTACCCCCAAACATGGGTGAATCAGGGGTCCACCTGTGATGCCAGTACCTCCATTCAAAGGTAGGGAATTATTAGCTCAATTAGGAAGACTGTAGGGGAGGGGTAACTTAATAAGATCTTTGACACCAACGTTTACTGTGTCTTCTGTAGAGAAGAACCAGCCAGAGATTCAAAGAGTAAACTAAAATGTTTTACTGTAGGAAATTTAATCACTCATACACAAGATCTCAAACAGTCACACACTCATACAAAGCTAACTGAAGGAAAGGAGAAGAAAGACTGATAAAGAGACTTCAGGGAGTGGGCAATATTCACCTATCTAGAAGAGCAGTGAAGAAGCAGCGATGTGGCTTAGACTTGCATCTAAGGACAATACAATTGGGAATGAGAGTGACAGACTGATGTTAAGCAACCAATGTACTGCAAGCTAGCTGCTCAAAACTGGGAGCGGGGGGTATACAACATTTCTGCCTGGAGGGCATGGGTGCAAATGGCTCTCTGACTGAGTAAACAATGGAGTTCGCAGAGTGGACAACGAGGTCCAGAATGAGCTGATTGTTTTAACATTAGGTGGCAAAGGGCCTAATGGTTGTCTAATTGCTCAGTGTTCGTGGATAGGTCTGAGCATAATGTGACAGACTGCAGGGTGAAGAGAAGAGGACTTGAGACAAACAGTGGCCTGGTGGGAATCTCCCAGTTGCTACTGTTTAAGAAAGCAGAGTCATTCGGCAGTTCCTGGTGATTTGCTGACTATGATCTCACCATGTTACAAGGTGTTTTTCTGGCCTAATGTCATAACATACATGTTCAGCCAGCTTTCCTCTTGGCCAGCCTGGTTATACGACCATAGCAGGGTACATTTCATATTTTATAACAATTTTTATGTATGCCAATTAAACCATATGAAAGCATGGGGTATATGGCTGCTAGGGGCACACAACAGGGCCTCCCCTAAAGCTCTCAAATTTCTGGATGGAACATATGGCAATCTTTCAGATTTCCTGACCCCAAGTCATTTAGGGCTTTGTAGGTCAACATCAGCACCTTATATTGAGCTTGGAAGCAAACTGGAAGCCAGGACAGTTCTAGAAGACCAGTATCTTGCTGAACTCCTTAAGCTGGCTACAGTGGATAAAAAGACCATTTCTCCATTGTCCAGTCAGGTTAGCTGATGCTGTCTGTTCAGTTCAGGTAGAGAGCTGAGGCAACCAGAAACAGCAGAGCTTCATCATGTGGATGAAGAAGAGTAGATGGAATTAGTGAGCGAAAGCCATGAGAGTTAGGAATGAGACAGAAAAGCATCTTTCTATGAGAACCTCTGACCAGAGGAACAGCAGAAGGTGGTTGGCCTCAGGCAGCAATATAGTTTTGGTGGTGCCAAGGTACTTACTTTTCTTAGTTGTGTCCTTATCATCAATATTCTGACCAGAAGGAAGATTGAAGATTGAAGCAGGCTTGCCAGACAAAGCTGAGAGTGCACCATAACAGACCCTAGAAACCATATTTAAAAAAAAAAAGAAAAAGAAAAAAAACATATATTTTTGTCATTCCCTAAAACTCTAGGGAAACTACTAAACATAAAGAGATCTTTTCAGAGAGAATGAATTTACGCAGCTGAAGGGGAAACCTTTCTAAACAAGTTATAATTTCAAACATAATAACAATTGTAACATACTCTTACACATTGATGTAAGACACTCATGTTTATGATATCCCCTCTCTGACCCCCCAAAAAGAAAAAAAACACTCAAAACTTCTTGATTTCATCCAAAACACTTACATGGCTATTTAGAACCTCTTGGTTCTGATTCACTCCAAGAAGTCTTAATACTGTATAAGAGATCTCTTTAAATTTGTATTAAGGATTTTACCTTAGCTAGGAAATCCTATTTGCATACATTCTTCTAGTGAGGATTCCTCTGCAATTGAGAATTTCTTTACATTGCCAGACTGGTAAAGCACTGTGATTTATATCCTCAAAAAGTGATGGCTGGTGATTCTAAAGTTAATGATGGTGGTAAACCCATTTTGGGTTTTGGTATGAACATTCAAAAAACTACTCAAGATGTTGATCTCATTTGGAAGGGGAAATTCTGCACCTGGCTCATTTAAAACTGAAACTAAAATAAAAAGCAGATTTAATATCCAGTGACATGGAAACCACTGGTGACACTGATCCAAACTCTAAGGCCCTTTTCACATGGTATTTCCGATGCGAAAGGGCCCCTTGAGCATCGTTCACATGTGAAGAGCGGTCCACATGACACATTCACATTTGTGCGACGCTCAAGGGCCTGACGCGGACCGTGCGCACATTTTTTCATTTTCGTTTTGAAGCCGAAAATGCTGCACGGTTGCACATTGCTCCAGGGCCCCGCGCACACTTACCTGGCGTGCGGAGCCTCAGGAGCCAGGCTGGTCGTGCTTCCTGGGAAGGTCCCAGGCTGCACTGTGAAAGGAAGAGGTGGGGCTCTCGCATGAGCAGGAAGCTATAAGGAAGGAAGGGGAAGAGGAGGAGGTGGAACCTCCCTGGGTCCCAGTTTTTGGAAAAGGCAAGGTATAAATGAAGTGATAGAATATAATGAACTATATGAAAATGCCTTTCTATTTATTCATTCATATTTTAAATATTTTTCTCATTGGTATTTTTCTGGTAAATTTTAAATTTGATTGTGAGAGCAAGTTTTGCTACTTTCCTCTTCCATTCCCTCAGTGCTAGCCTATGACACCTCTCCACAGCATTACTTTCTGGAATGGCTAAGAAGGTAAAATTTTGATCACACTTCCAGTGGACCACATAAAGATTACCATTCTCAAGAACCATAACATCTTTCCTCTAGCATAGCTGTTATGCTGTACTATTTCTTGGAGACACCACTTTCTCTCATCCCTGTCTACCATTTGTGTGCGAGGGAGGATTGCTGAGGCAAGGGAGGAGGGCTGGAAATTCTTCTCTGGTTCAGATTTTAATCTGAAGACTTTGAGTCAGGTTGCTATCATTGTTCCCTTGAAAAAGTGCTGTTTTTGACATATGTGCACTTTTCATGTTGACGTTTTACTTTTGGTGAACATCAGTGGCAGAGCTTGAAGCGCGCAGAGGGGGGACAGGTGGAGGGGTGGGGGTGGGGCTGCAACACGGAGGCAGGGCTACAGCACACAAAGGTGGGGCTACAGTGTGTGGGAGTGGTGTCATGCCCTGCCCTGGAGACCCTGGCAGTAAGGAGGAGGATTTGGAATCTGAGGCAGAGGCTTCTCCAGAGGCAGGAGATTCCCCAGAAGCTTGCTCAGGAGAAGATAACAAGCAACAGCAGGGGCCTGAGCAGGAGGAACAAATATTAGAGGATGAGGCAATACAAACTCCTACTGTGCAAGAGAGATGATGCCAGAAAGAGGGCGCTTCTCTGTGCATTTAAGTAACAAGCAAGCCCTAATGAAGGAACACCTGTGGCAATAGCATGAGTAAGAGAAAAGGTTGCCCACTGACCCTTCCCTTTCAGGGTCAGCAACTGATCTTTCAGTAGTTGAAGCCTTGCACCATGTTCTCTTGCATCCAGAATTACTTTGAACCTCTGACCATTTGACAATGTCATGGATTTCCCCTTTGGATTTGTTTGCTCTGGAACTTGAACTCTGTTTGGACATTTCCCTGCTCTTGCCTTGTGAGTAAGCCCTGTTCTGCCACTTGTTGATTAATTGTCTGCTCTGCCATGGACACAACAGGTGGGGCTACAGTGTATTGAGGATGGGGCTACAGCACGTAGGGATGGGGCTATGGTGTGTGGGGACGGGGCTACGGTCTGTGGGGAAGAGCAAGCAAGGAGCTGCAGCATCCCTAAAAAATTGCCACCAGGGGTGCACTGCCATCACACCCCCCCCCGTCCCTAAGCAACTGGTGAACATCTTATTGATATCTCTAAACATTTTGAAACTTACAAGAGTATGATTTTCTATATATTTATCTTGACTTAGTAGGCAGTGTTACGTGGCCCAGTTTATCTTGTCAGCCTGACAGACCGTGTCTTATAGCAGCAAAAGGAGTCCTATGGATTGCACATCCCAGCAGCCTTAGCCACCAGAGCCAATATCAAAAATGGTGAGACTTATAGTCCAATGATGTTTGGAAGACTGCATGATTCCCAACCCTGTCATAAATATGTGTGGCCGTAGAATGATTGTTATTTGTTTTGTTCATTTATATCCTCTCTGTTTCCCAAAAATTGGATTTAAGGCAGCATGCAACATATTTAGAACAATACGGACTAAAACTATACAAAAACATCAATAAAATATCAAACTGTAACAGTTATTGAAAAGGCAATTTAAAAAATTATGAAGTTAAAACCATTGAAATTCAGAAAAAGACTATATACAGAAGAAGAAGAAGAGTACAGCATACCTTTAAAAGCCCATCCCAGTCATTTTTTAAAGCCAGTTGGCATAACAGTGTTTTGACTTGCCAGCAGAAGAAGAGCAGATAAGAGTTCCAAAAAGGGAGAGAATCCTAAAGTCTGAGATTAGTTACTAAGAACACCCTCTCCCTCCCCCCCCCAAAAAAAACCAAGGCTGAGAGGGCAGTGGGACAGAGACAAGGAGCCCTCCTGAAACTCTTAGAGCTCTAAGAAGAGGTTTACAAAGACCTAAAATGCAATATAATAATGTTTTTTCCTTCTTGCTCTATGGCACACATTATATTTAACTTGCATTGTCTGGTACTATTCTGAAATGGATTTTTTTGAACAATGACTTCTAAATACATTAAGGTAACATGTAGTCAAGAAGTCTGTGATCCCCACAGCACATTAAACATACAACTTGACTTAGAGTAATTGTTCTTCATAATTACGTACATAAAGAAATAGGCTTCTTGTAATAGAGTATTACTTGCCAATGTGGAATGAAAGGGAGTTCGAAATATATAATGCATTCTGAGTGACTTTGTGTGAATTGACTGCTGAGAATGGCTGTCATAGACCAATTTTATAAATAGGTTATACTGATGCCCAGCTGGGGAACACTATAGTACATATAACAAAAGAGTACATCTTGGAAGTCTTCATTTTTCATGGAGTGTTTGCTAGTCACTTTGTACCTACAGAGCTTCTTATTACAACTATTTTTGTGTGTTATTATAGTTGTAACATAATGGCATCTTCCTAGGTCTCTAATTTAACATTATTGTGGTCCTACACATTCAATATTTTTTTTCAAAGCTGAAAAATAAACAAGAGAAGAAAGTACAATCCATAGAATGAAAAAAATGTTTTGTAATTCAAAAAGATGAGTTGTTTCTTCAAACATAAAGGTAGGGGACATTGAAGTTCTGTCAGAAAGTCAAACATTTACTTCTGCTGATGCAGAATTCTGTTGAAGAACCAATAGTTTTACCTGCTTCAAAATAACTACAAAATAGTAGATCATAGTGGGTTGTTAAAAAAAGTAAACTACTAGGGTTTGTTTTGTTTTAAAATAACTATTTCATTTGTTCAGAGCTAGGAAAGAAGTTATTAACAAGATACTTGTAATAAATTGCTCCCCACTCCCAATAATAAATTACATCATGGCTAAGTTACATTTCAACTGTAATGCTACAAGGGATTACTTCAATTGGTTTGCGGCATAACTATTTTCAGGATTTTTAAAAGTTTATTCTAGCACTACCTAACACAGGCGGAGGTCATTTTTCCTTGTGGCCTGGTGCAAATATGGCCGGAATGATGGTGAATTAGCACTCATCCTATGTTAGAGACAAGTGTGTACTATGTTGATGGCTGGGACTCTAGTTTTGGAGTGGAGTGTGTACTTTAATGCCTTTTCTTCATCACAGTCTCATTTCTTTCAGCACAGTACGGGAAGAAGATACTACACCATACTTAGCTTCAGGAGAAGTGTTGCAGTAGGACTCACTACTTATACCTTTGGACAAAGTTTGGACCACCAGTGTAGTCACAACAGTGTGTGGCTGTACTCTGGCAGAGACATAATTCACCCTGCTGCAGCACTGCCTGGCTTAGTCATAATGCTGCCCAGTTGCAAATTTAAAAGGAAAATGTGGAAGAAGGGAACAACATTAACTACATTTCCACTCTAAATTTGAAGAACTATAGCACAATAAGCAGAACTCAGCTATCATAGACACTGGCTGTCTGTTGTCAGGCAATGGAGTGCCAAGAAATTCAGCAGTTAAATGGATACAACTTAGAAGTCCAAATAAGCTTGCTTGGTCACGGCGAAGCAGAAGCAAAGTCCAGTATCAGTCCAAAGGTCAAGAATCTAGTGGGCAGCAAGGTCAGACAGTCCCAAGGTCAGAGAAGGCAGGCAGATGGTGAGCACAGAATCTGTAGCATGCACCAAGACAGGGAACAGCAAACATACACATTGTCTCTGGTATTGAGCCTCTGCCTTTCTTAAGAAGGCAGGAGCCAGCTGGCTCTCATCCCAGTCTGATGTGCTTGCATCTCCTTGTCCTCCTTCAAAGCTGCTGTTCACCTGAGGAAGTCAAGTACTGGCCTATGACGTCAGCTGAGCATTGAGGAGGCGCTACCTACCTAAGTTAGGCTAATAGACATCAATATATTTTAAAACAATATGGTATAAAAAAGCAAAATGGAGCATGAAGAGCATTGAGGGTCTGCATATTCCAAAGGAAGAGCTGCTCAGCGATTTTGCACCAATGAGAGGGAAACCTGTACATTTGGCCCAGAAGCAGCTGTCACAAGACCTTTCCTCAGGTGAGGTGGGAAGTCTCTAGGCATTAAGGCACTGCTTGAAAGAAAAAGGAAATCACGTGAACTTCAGATGTTGTTGGACTGCAAGTTGTTAAGCTGTACTGTTGGGCTGCAGATGTTGTTGCGGTTCAAATGTCTTGGCCAGCAAGCTGGTGGTATGGTATGCTGAGAATGGCAGTCCAACACAATTTGGAGAGCCTCATGATTTTCACCTCTACTTTAAACCCTTGAAAAGGGTGAAAGAATTGGGGAAGCTGAAAGCTGAAGCCAGGTCCACATATAAAACTGCACAAGAAAATCAACTAAAATCAATTTCTGTTGGGTTTCAGATACTGGAAGCCCTGGCACCGGAGGAACGGACTGGATGTTACGGAATAACTCTGGCAAATAGCCCATCAGTTCCACTGAATGACAAAATGTTACTAGCTGATCCCATTCAACTTAACTGGCATTAGAACAAGAAACTGCTGTGCCTGACAGTGGTGGTATGAGGAATGAGCCACAAATTGACCCAGCTAGTACCACAGACATGGTTGTAACTATGGTCATATAATAGAACTGCATCCAAAAGATGTTACTGCACAATACTTAGTACCTCTTCCTTCTGCCAGAAAGTTAAAATAATTTTATGCCATCAGGCTTTTAGAACCTAACTGAGATAGGTTTTTAAACTGTGCTGTTTTTAAGGTTTGTATGTTGTCTTTTAATTAATGGTTATGCTTTTAATGTTGGATGTTTTTAGCTTTATCAATTGATTAATTATTTTTGATTAATTTTTATACTTATATTGAAACTTCTGTAGAGTTTTAACTGTATTGTTTAACATGTTCTTAGCTGCCTTAGGTCTCATTATTGGGAGAAAGGTGGGATATAAAATAATAAGTATATAACAGCAGCAGCAGCTTGTGATATCCAGGCCTAAGAATCATCAGAATGGTAGCTATATTAGCCTATTTTAGTATATAAGGAAAGAAGGATTCCTGTGATATCTTTAAGATAAACCAATTGATTTCAACATATTTCAGAGGAAGTGGGCTGGAGTTTATGAAAGCTTTTGTTGAAATAAATTGGTTAGTCTTAAAGGTACCAGAAGACTCTTCTTCTTTTTAGACCTAGGAATGTATGAAGAAACTCATTTTCATCTAAGGCCATTTCCGCACTACACTCTTATAGCGCGATTATTCCACTTTCCACATCCTATGGAATCCTGGGGTTTGCAATTTCGGGAGGGGCCAACCGGCCCCTCCCAAAACTGCAAACCCCAGGATTCCATAGGATGTGGAAAGTGGAATAATCACGCTATAAGAGTGTAGTGCGGAAATGGCCTAAGTCTCATTACACTTGTCTCAGACAGCACTTTGCAGATTGTGCATGGTACAGATTTGTACTCTAGAACCCCCATGGTAATGAAAGGCCTTTGAAACATTTAGTACAGTTTTAAACTGAGCTCAAATCCACACACGCTTAATAAAAATGATAACAAATAGACAGATTTCATTGTATTATTTTTAAACAGAATCAAGTACAGACTGGTTATAGAGATGGAAATTGAAGGATACCTGTGAACGTGAAGGATACCTATGAACGTGAAGGATACCTGTGAACATGGATTGATGTGCACGTCCCTATTCAGGACTGGATGTTATTAGAGGTATAATGTTAAGGGAATACTTACCTTTATTTGCAAGTTTTTGCAGCAGTGAAGGCCATTTCCACAACTTGTCACTCTGATGTATTCCTTTAAAAAAATCTAAAAGATATTCAGCAGTGAACATTAATACTGATAGATTTGTTGTGCAGTCTAAAACACTCGAGTTGAATTTAAAGCAAAATGTGAAATGCACCTCTTAAATGTTCTGGCATGCATCCCTATCTATAATTCTGTTTTACTTCTTTACAACTACCTGCACGGGATATTTACTAAGCTACTAGAGGTATGTGCAAAAAATAAAAATGATACGTTCTTTAAAGGAAACCCTGTATCTTATACTACTCAAACCTTTAAACCAGGGTTAAGTGAGATATAGATCTTGAGGTAGCCTTTTGTGCAGCAGGGGAGAATGTAAAGGGCATTCCAAGCAGAGGAATAGAGTTTGCTTCTGAACAGAAAATAGAGTGGTATCGCTGTAACTATGCTATCTCAATAGTTTACTTGTAAAGTATATGGCAAGGGGGGAAAAAACCCTATAGAAAATGCAACGTGCAGTATTCTACATCAGCAATTTAGTTAAATATACTAGGAAAGTATATGACCCACTGCATTATTTTGCTCCTCTCCGAAAAGCGATTTTCCAAATATAATACAAATCCCATATCATAGCTATATTTTGTGTTGTAGCTCATATTCTGATCATATTTGGCCACACACACAGAAGGTGAGGGAGTTCTTCAATTGATGTAGGCTGTCTGGTGATTGAAAACTGGCTTCTGGAGTTTGTCTGTGGGGAGCAGCTGAGAGCTATTGTGGTGTACTTGAACTCTGGGATACCAGAGTCAAATTCCTCACTTGACCATGGAAACCCATTGGTTGTACTTGAGTAAATTATATTCTGTCAGCCTCAGAGAAAGGCAATATCAAACCTATCCTGAACAAATTTTGCCAAGAAAACTCCCTGATAGGTTTGTCTTAGGGCCTCCATAACTTGGAAATGATTTGAAGGCACACAACAACCATAACAACAACACCATGGGAAATAGGGGCCCATTATGGAACAGAAGTAGCACTGAAAAAATGTCATTACCACCACTGAGAGATTATAATTGGAAGGTCTTGTCAAATAGTTCTTAAGTTTTGTACTCTTCAGTACTACTAAATCATGACTGCCAACATTGTTAGAAGCAACTGAATTATGACAAAAATTAAGTATTAGGTACATTCCAAACTTGGCACACAGGAGCAACTGCTTCATATATATTCAGACACACTGAAATCCTGTGGTATATGAGGCAGATGCTCTGGAGAGCCAGTATGGAGTAGTGATTTGAGTGCTGGACTATTATCCTGGAGACCAGGGGTCAGTTCCCTGCTGAGCCATGGAAACCCACTGTGTGGTCATGGATACATCACACTGTCTCAGTCCCAGAAAATTTTATGATAGATTCACCTTAGATTTTCCATAAGTCAAAAATGTCTTGAAGGCACACAACAACAACAAGTTGGTTAATCCCAACTAGAGTAGACTCGTTGAATTAATTGTTGATTGGTAATTCAACACACAGTTAAATCTAATCGATTCAATAATTCTACTCTAGCTGAATCAATTCTGGTCATTAAAAATGGAGGTAGTGTAGTTTGAGCAACATTATAAGACAGAATTCTAGATCTTAGAAGGAAAAAAAAAGTGATTATATATGATTATATGCTTCATTTTCATTCCTAAATGATTCCACTTGTTTTGTTACCCATTTGCCAGACTGGGTTTTGTTTCATTGCAACATTTTGCTAGCTTTCATCATTTCCATTTGTTTTTGTGTCCATTAATTTCAACAGATAACCAAGATGTTCTTCTTTTCATTCTTCTTTATATAACTTTTACAGTTCCAACTGGCTTTAACTTTTCAGCCTGATTTCAGATTCCTGGGGTGAACTGTATAGAAGCATGGTGTGTTCCCTCTGTTTCTTCAAAGGCTATTCCCAAGTTGTTGGCTTCCATCTCAAATGGACAAAGAATGGTAAATATTTAAGGCAAGAAAGTATGTTATCTGAAGCATGTGTGGGAAGGGGCATGAAGAGGACAGGCAATTTGATCCTTATGTTTCAAAGGCTCCCCTCAGAGTTAAGTTGTTGTCTCAGATGTCTCCATGTTCAAACAAACTAGCAGTGATAAATATTCAAAGCAGAAATAACTCTGACCCTTTTAGGTTACTAAGAAGAAGATGATGACAGAAACAATATTCTTCTGTGGGTTTTTTTAAGACTGCCTCAAAATTCAATTGCTGCGGGCTTCCATAGTGAACAGACTAAGAAAGTGAATTATTGTTATATTCAATGTAGAAGCATGAGAAACACTGAATCTTTTATTTTTGATCCTCATGCATTGATACCATATTTTTTTCAAAGCAATGTTGGCGCCCAAACAAAACAGAGTGAAAAACTGAATTATGACACATTATATTGTAGTAGAAATCATTCTGACCTTCCTTGCTGATGAAAATTATTTCACTGGCTGGTGCTATATTTTTAATTGGATTTAATTTAATTATTTTAATATTATAACCATGGACTGAATCCTGTTATCTTGACTCAATTCACCATTCAACAATTGACCCAGTGGATCTGCTCCAGTGAATGAAAGAACTCCTGGATCCCCAGCCATCAACTGCTCTGCTCAAGTTCTGCAAACTCAGAGCTGAGGATTCCTTGGTTATATCAATCCACCTGTAATGTGATCTCCATCTTTTCCAATTGCCTTCCACTCTACAAAGCATCTCATTTTTTAATTAGTCATGTGATCTCATGGTATGTCCAAAGTATGACAATTTTATTTAGTCATGTTTGTTTCTAGTGACAGTTCAGGCCCATGATAGCTATAGAATTCTTCTTTATCACCTTTCAACTGAGATTTTTTTTTTCTATGCAGCTTTCTTCCCTGTTTTAAGGGGGCCTCCTTAGGCTCCAGTACTGGGGAAAATGGAGAGAAAAATAAAATATTTTTCTCAAGTGCTTCAGAAATCAAGTGCTCCTGATACCATGCCAAATGAGCTAAAACAACAACAACCCTGATTTAATACATTTAATTAAAGGTAGAAATAATTCTCACTCACTTGTGAAGGTGTTTGGACAGGACATTTTCTTTTACATTGCTATACCTGAAATGTCACGTTCCTCACCAAAACCAAGCAAAAATATTTCTCAGATGATGTGAGAAAATGGCTGCTCTAATAAAAGAAAAGAGACGTGTGATAAATGAAGGAGGGAATGACCTGATTTTACAGGATAAATGTCATGCGGTCAACATACTGATAATAAAGATCAGATCAAAGTAAACATAGGAAATTAAAATACCAGGTGCAAATACAAAGAAATGAGAGATTGTCCTTTCAATTTGCAAACACAAGTAATCAAGCAGAGAATGAAATGTTCTTTGTCCCTCTCCAAAGACTGAAGGGACTTGGTGTAAATCAACAAAGAAACACACTGCATAGAGAATTGGAGAGAACATGGCTAAAATTGTTGCTTTGACCAAAGAAAGAGAAGCATTTTGGCCTTCAGGAGACCATTTTGGAAAGGTGTGTGTGCTGGAGTGTTAGCACCACCAAACAGAACCATGCCTTGGATGGAGAAAGGAGACTTTGATCTGACCACTGCGACCCTGCAGCAAGTTGCTAACCAAATATTAGTTTAAAAACCAGGGAAAAGTTGCTTTTACGAATCTCACAATAAGTGCCATCTTTCTCTAAATAAAACATTTTTGGGCCAAACAGCAGTCACAGCAAAATATTCATTTGAAGGGGACATTTTAACTCAGTCTTCTTTGAAATTGGTTGGAAGTTCTGGCATGGAAAGAAGATCCATCAGATTGAATGACAGTTTTGCTACCATCTCTAAGTTGGTGACTATAGAATTAAGAAGGCCAATTTCTTCTATGTTCTCTTTTGTCCACTCATGCCCTCCTTATCTTCTCTACCTTCCTCAGACCTACCTGTAGCCCACGCAGTGCTAGCTTGTGTAATCAGTTGTCCCACCACCAACAAAGGAGGTTGAACAATGCCAAATGAAAGAGTAAACTCATTTAATATGAATTTCTATAATGTTAAGTGACAAGCACAACTAAATACAGCATTTTTTTCAGCTTTCTATTCATCCTAAAATAAATGCCCATCCCAAAAGTATCATGCTACGCACGCAGAAGCTGAACGTCCCACATAGGAAAGAAGAAAAATCTAATCCATCTGGAAATAGAAATGACTTTGCTCCTTTGAAAGAGCATACAACCAAACAGGCTATATACGCCAACTACTAGATTACAGGTAGTCTCTGTACTGCACAATACTGAGATGAAAAAACAACAAGATAAGAAGCAACTGCACATAGCCCACTTTTGTCTTCTTCTTTCTGACAGGGTCATTCAGTTTCCTTAGGAATGGAAGTTAAGCTGAATATGTTTGCCTTTCCCAGAAGATACACACACACACACACACACACACACACACAAAACTATGGACCGTACTTTGTTGAGAAAACTTAACTAGAAGTTCAAAGAATATTCATTATTCAAGAGGAAAAATCTCACTTTGTTGCTGATGAGTGTCAGCAGGTTTCTGAATTGTTACAGCAGATCAACAAAAAGTGCCTTGGGAAAGGATCATGGCTCAGTGGTAGAACAGTGGCACTCTATATAGAAGGTCATAAATTCTGTACCTGATATCTGTTGAATGAATCAGCTATAGTAACAGGTGAGAAAAGGACCTGCTGGAGACCCAGGAGTACATCTGTCAATCATGATAAACAAACACTGGGCTAAATGGGAGAAAAAATCCAGTCTAGTATAAGATAGCTTCCTGTGTTGTATAATTAAACCAGATGGTGAGCATCTCCCTGTTTTTACCACATAGATAAGTACCCTCTGTCTTGTAGTATCAGTTTTCAGACAATGTGCAAGAATTCATACATCAGAAGTTTTTTATGACTTTCCTCAACTGGGGAGACCATTCCACAGAAAACTAGATGATAGAACAGTATAATCATACTTCAGACTAACATTCTTGTATGGGATAAATGTAATTGTAGGTGATATTTTAATTTCAGTTACCTTAAAAACAGATACTTCTGTTCCACACTGAACACTGTGTTAATTTTATTTGGCTCTCAGATTGTTGTGAAGCTATATACTGCATCTCATAACAAATTCCTGTTCCTTCACCAGTTGATCTTCTGATCTAACCAGTTTATTGCTAGATTTGCAATGCTTTTTTGCCTTTTGCCTTCAGCATCACAAATATCCCTAACCAATCTACAGTGCCCTTGATAGTATTTCTTCTTGATATAAAATATCCTCCTCTTCTGCTTCTTCCTCCACCTCCTTCCACTATGCATTATTTTTGTACCCCCCATTTTATAAGAATAAAGATATGTAAAGTCATTCATTGCACATTTTCACCAAGCACGCTGTTAGTAATGCAAATGTGGTAATTACATGATCATCTTCATTATCTAAGCTTCAAAAAAAAGACATAAAATCTGTTTGCAGAATATATTTTGTTTAAATAAATGAAAGTCCAATGTTCAAACCCAGCAATCAAAAAAAGAACCTGTATTAATGATGGAAGCCTAGAGGAAAGAACCACAACTAGTCCCCGACCTCATCAAAATTCATTTTAAAATGTGTTTTATCAGCAGTGAGCATTTAGAATGAAATTATTCAGACCTGAAGTGATGTTAATTCTTCACATTATCCAAAACATCATTCATGTTTCTATTCTGAATGTCTCCTTTATATACACTATGCTATTTGGTCAAGCTGAATATGCTACTTACATGCCTCCTCCAGACTTGAGTTCAGTGCAGATAATGACCATTCTGCACCACACAGGAGATTGCCTCCAAGTTGAAATGCAACACTTTTGCTTGTGAAAATAATCTGTTAATTTCAGCCAGTAACATCACAGCCCTTCTTAACAAAGAAGAGAATATTCACAGTTTTGGATTTACTGGATAGAAATTGCCAAATGCTCAAGAAATGTAATCAATAAGAATAACAGAATGGTGAGAAATGTATGCTTAGTATTTGCACATACCAAAATATTTGGGGAAATCATTATGTAAAAGTATACTCATGGGAGTTTTGTGTGAAAATCATTTTTCACACACACACAAAATGTTTCCACAAAGCTACTTTTTTTTTTGTCTAAGACTGCTCCCCCCCCCCAGAAAAAACTTGGCTGAAAAGAATGGGAGTTGGGAAAATCTTTTCCATAAAAAATGATATTGCTCACTTTGTAATTTTGATAATACTCATTGCAAAGTGAAAAAATATTTTTTCCACAAAACATGACTGCTCATTTTATAATTTTGACTTATACTAATGAATAATCCTTGCTGCTTGAGGATATCTCTTTCAATTTGAAGAAGAACAAAGAACCATCTCACATCACTTCATTGTCAGCATATACAATAGGTTACAATTAATTTAGGAATATATCGTGTCTGTGGTTGTGTGTTTATGTGTGTGAGTGAGGGAGTGAGAGAGAGAGAGAGAGAGAGAGAAAGAGAGATTCATTGTTCCAAACTGTAAAAACTAGACTACTGAAACTTTTACCACCCTACCATTCACAGATCTGAGGACATGCAACTCAAGTTCTCTTTGTTTTCAAAATTGATTAATTTCAATTTATTTAAAGCTATCCATAGGCTGCAATGATGATCCAGCATGATGTAGTGGTTTGAAGGTTGGACTCTAACTCTGGGGACCAGGGTCTGAATCCACACTCAGCTATGGAAACCCACTGGGTGACCTTGGGCAAGTTATACTCTCTCAACCTTAGAGGAAGACAAAGGCAAACATCCTCTGAATAAATCTTGCCATGAAAACCATAGAATCATAGAGTTGGAAGAGACCCCAGGGGCCATCCAATCCAACTCCCGGCCGTGCAGGAACACACATCAAAGCATTCCCAACAGATGGCCATCCAGCCTCTGCTTAAAAACCTCCAGTGAAGGAGACTCCACCATACATTGAGACAGCATATTCCACTGCCGTATAACTCTGACTGTCAGGAAGTTTTTCCTGAGGTTCAGGTGGAATCTCCTTTCCCGCAGCTTGAATCCGTTGCTCCTTGTCCTAGTCTCTGGAGCAGTGGAAAACAAGCCCGCTCTCTCCTTGACATGACTTTTCCTTCAAATATTTAAACATGGCTATCATGTCCCCTCTTAACCTTATTTTCTGCAGTCTATACATACCCAGCTCCCTACGCCACTCCTTATAGGGCATGGCTTCCAGACCCCTCGCCGTTTTGGCCACCTTGTGATAGTTTCACTTTAGAGTCACCATATGTTGGAAATGACTTGAACAGACACAACAACAGCCAGCAATGTCACGTAGATTAACCAGGTGCCATTCAGGCACTGCATCTCTAGACACCAGACTCCTCAAGGGTAAGAGGTCTAATCAGGTCTACTGAAGAGCAGGAAGCATGGTAGTTTGGTAAAAATGCTTACAGCTTGCTCTATTTATGGAGACAAAAGCATTTATAATACATACTCAGGCAGCCTGAGATCTCTGGCTATTAGCCTGAAAATAATGAGCTTTAAATAAAGGGTTTTGGCCAAGAAGATGAATTTTAGAAAATAAAGGGTTTTTTTTAACCCAGATTAAGTGAGTAATTTGCTATTAAATAAATAAAAAGAAAATTACTGACACAAAATTATACAGAAAGTGAACTAATAGTATTCTGAGTAGTGTTTAATTCAAAATGTAAAACTCTTGATTCTTGAAAATATATTTTCCACCTACATTTTCCATTTCCCATTGTCATTCTGATAAATTTCAATTTTGGCTGTGCAATCATTTCAGATAAATCCTGAATTTTGAATAGAATTGGGCTAACTCAAGCCAATGTGGATGAAGAATGGAGCAGAGTGGTTATGGTCTATTCATTGACAGCTTTAGCTTCCAATATGGGAAAAGAGCCTTACCACAACCCTTTAATCATAATGTTTGGGGTAAGGGATAATTAGAGAACCTAGATCTCAGTCTGGCTACCTCTGATTCTCCTCCACATTGCCTCTCATTTTGAACATTTACGGTGACTTCTGATATTTAGCTGTGATTGACATTGCATCTGTCTTTTCTCTTTATTTTATCTCTTTTATATTCCTGTACAAGGCATATTCATCTACACAAAGAGACATAGAGAGTAACAATTCTACAAGCATCAAACTTACCACATTGACACTGGAGTACAAAAAGCAACACAAACTATCCTGATTGGACACTCAAATGATAGCACATTCTTTTAGGAAAGAGAGAGGCAGGGGGCTAGCATAAAAATCTCATGTCTGCAGTCTGACAAGAGCTGCTTGCTCTAAACGTGTTATCATGTCTCCAGATTTCATGCACTTATATAAATATTACAGCTATTTTTTGTTTCCCAGTGCCACTCACTGGGAGACTAACGATTCAGATTGAGATCTGAATCAGGTCAGACTGGTTATGAAACAGTTTGCAACAGATCAGGGGCCAATCTGAATTGTGGGCCCTAGAACAGCCCTAATTTCAGCTGTGTGGTGGTAAAAACTCCCCATTCTTTTTCCTTTAAAAACAAGTTATATACTTCGTTTTAGAGAATATATGCTTTGTTTTAGAGAAAATCACACTGCTGAGAAGCTTCTAAAAGTGCCTCTCTGCTTTAAAATGAGAACTCTTACAAAAGAGAACTGTTTTGTTTTCTTTTGTTGCTACCACCACATCACTGAAATAGTGTGTGTGAGACCCACCAGCTCACTGTTGCCTATTCCTGGTTTAACAACACATACTTCATATTGTCTAACATTTTACAGATGAAAATTAGGACATATGTGTCCAAGCAACATCAGAATGTGGTCAAGATAGCAAAAGTTATTAATGAAGAAGAACATCCAAGCTAGAACAGGTGTCAGCAGTTTGCTTTTGCAAGTCTACAGGGAAAGACAAAATTCTAACGCTCTTCTTCCCCATTGCCGAGTTGATTGAATGCAAACTACTTTTGCACTTTAAACTCAGTTGCACCAATGGAAGTAAGCTGATCTCAAAGGGAAAAGTAGAGGAAGGAGAGAGAAACTGGGACATTTTAAAAGCAGCTGAAAAAGTGGGACAACAGAGTATTAATTAAGTGTGCCTCTGCCAAATCAGGATAGTTGGAGGTTATGATACATGACAAGACATTTATAGAACATGAATGTAAGAGAAGCCATATCCTTAATGGGGAGAGATGCAAAGTGATGGGCTGAAGGTGCTAACTTGCTGACACAGCATTGTGCCTGCCATACATCTGCACAGTGCCTACAGAGCCAGATACCAGAGATACCCTTATATGTCATTTTGTATCCTTCTCTAGTGGAAATGGGGAGTATGAACTAAAAAATGCAAGGCAAAACTGTCAAAGGAAAATTAAGATGGAATCAAGCAGTTTATGAACTGATGCAGGTGTACTGTGGTACATTACATCTTGAGCATGAGAGAATGTGGAATATACTGACATTTAGAGGAGAACCATAACTGATGGAGATGGCTAGCCAAGCCCACACAAGGTCAGGTAAATCTTTGCTGGCACTGTATCGTGTTGTTGTTGTTGTGTACCTTCAAGTCATTTCTGACCTATGGCAACCCTAAGGTGAACTCATCATAGGGTGTTCTGGAACCAAGAGTGTCTAACGTGTCTAAAGTCTTGGGGTAGCATTAAAACTGGATCTGGCATCTTGCTTGCTCCTTCATTCCACTTCTCTGCCCTTTGATTCTTCTGTCATCAAATAGCTCTTTCAGCAGAACTCTGAGATCAAAAGACAGAAAGGTATTTCTGCCTTATCTTACCCAAAAGCCACCCCACCTCTTTGGGTTAGGGTTGCACAGTTAAGCCACAACATTGGCTACCTTGCAGAAGATGCTACTGTTGCTTGGGCTAGTCAATAGTGGAAGACTCTATCAAGAGCAGTAGCTGTATTTCACCTCTTAAAAAAAGGAAATGTTCTTGGTGATTCCAGAGAAACCTAAGAATACAAATAAAGGGAACATGAAGAAATAGTTACAATGTTTTTGATTGTTTGTTTCTTGCAGAATTGAAATAGCATTCTAAAACGTCTAAGGAGAAAACTACTATACAGCAAGTTGGGTATAATAAGTTTACTGTCTCTGTTGGGTAGCCCTCCATATTTTAGTTATGGGACGTGTAGTAGGAGTTAAGAAGCAGCTTGCTTGTAACAAGGTATGAGAACCAGAGACGGTTAGATAAAAAAGGCTAGAAATGTAGTGATAAGCGCTGCCAGGCTAAACCAGAACTCCAAGGTCTCTTGTGGGTGGGATGAGAAACTCTTTGCCTTTAATGTTTTGAATTTTGCTAATTGCCTCCAGTTTGCTCACTGAAGTCCTGTACTGTGTATCACGCTACTAATAAATAGTGTATTTACACTGTTACATTTGTGTGTGTGAATTCAGTTCCTGACAGTCTCACAAGTCATTATGCGGAATTATCCCTTTGATGAGGCATCAGTTAATACCCATACTTTGTTTACAGGATTCCTCTGAATTCATCATACATGTATTTCAAAATGCTCTACTTTCTTTTATATAACTAACTTGCTTTGTTAGTTGGAGGAGAGAAAAATGCCAGATGAATTGGAAAGACTCCAGGGAGTTTCATATAGCATTAAAGATGAAGATGCAGCATTCACCTTCCTATAGGATGTATTAATTAATTCATGTTGTTTATAAGGAAAGTGTGCCAAACACCCCCAGCAGAATGTTTCTTGCTGATGAAATCAATATTGTACAAGAAGAAGATTCCTTCTGTTTTCTTTTATTCACCTAGACCAGGAGGCAGGTAGGCAAGCACAAGCTACCACACAATTCACAATCCATTATCATAACTAGATCTACTGACACTTGAAAGATAAAAGGCAAATAAAGGTTGTGATATTAATTATTGGAGCTCAGGAACTAGAGGAATCTGTCAGAGGTGTTTTTGTATGTGGTCTGTGATTCTTCTTGTTGTTTCTTTACAGAAGCAAATAAATGAAATCAAATTTCAGGAGGTATGCTGTTTTTGTGGCATATGTTTCAGGGATGTCATAGACAACTTGCCAAAACTCATCAAGAATACAGATCAGTACCCCTTTCTCCTCATTCATGTGGGCACCAATTGTACTCTAAGAACACATTTGAGGAGATAACCTAGAATTATGAAGCTTTAGACAGGAAGCTGAAGGAGTTTGAAGGAAAGGTGATTTTCTCATCAATTCTGTCACTGTAGGATAAAGAAGTACATAGGGTCAGAAAGATACTAAAAGTGACTAGCTAAGTAGATAGGGTAGACGGGAGAAATTCGGCTTTTGGGACCATGGTCTTTACCTCTTAGACAGAAGACTACTGGCTACAGGTGGACAGCACCTCACAAAGACTAGGAAGAATGTATCTGGTAGCAGCATGACAAGTTTGATCAAGAGGGCTTTAAACTGTGAGAGTTGGAGATGATAGTTCAAACATCAGCCCAAAGACATGCTCCAAACACAAGGATATAAAAGCAAGAGGAGAACCTGAAGGAGAGAACTGGATCCAGAGAAAAACTGACAGTAAATTAACAGATAAGAACAAACAAAGCTTCAGATATCTACACAACAGTGCATAGAGTCTGATAAACAAACAAGAAGTCCTACTGCAGGAAGGTAAATATGACTTTATAGGCATAACAGAGACCTGGTGGGATGACTCTTATGACTGGAATATTACAATTGATCACTATAACCTATTCAAAAAGAGCAGATGGCAGAAAAGAAGAGGGAAATAGCATCACATTATATGTCAAAGACAAATTGTACAGAAAACCATGAGAGTGATCCAAGTGGACCAGTGGAGAATGTTTGTGTAAAAATTAAAAGAAAAAGAAATAAAAGCAACATTGTGTAAGGAATTTGCTACAGGTCACAAAACCAAACCAAACCAGGTTGATGCTTTTCAGAAACAGATCTCAAAAATCTCAAAGGTGTAATAATTAGTAGTTATGGGGGAGCTCAATTGCCCTGTCTACTTGGAGACTAACTTTGCTAAACATAGGCTGTCCAACAAATTCCTGATATGCCTTGCAGATAATTTCCAATTTCAAAAGGTGGAGGAAGGAACAAGAGGAATAACAATCCTAGATATAATTATAACCAATAGAGAGAAATTGGTCACTGGAATCAAAGTAGGTGGTGCTTTGGGGGTGGTGACCATGTATTGCTAGAATGCACAATTGTGGGACAAAGCTGATTTTGACAAGTTCATAGAAATACTGGGTGGAATCACATGACTACACATGCTAAAGGAAAAAGACTGAGGATGGGAGTTCTTGAAGCAGGAGCTGCAAAGAACACAATCACAAACAATGAGTGAAGAATTAAAATGCAAAACATCTGAAAAAGTCAATGTGTCAGTGCAGCAAACTCAAGGAGGAGGTTTAAAAAAAAATAATATGTACACAGAATGGAAGGAAGGGCAAATCACTTTGGTACAGTACAGACGTGTTGCCCAAACTTACAAGAATGCTGTAAAGAAAGCTAAATCTCACAATGAACTGAGACTGACTAGGCAAGCAAGGAACAACAAAAAGGAGTTTTTCAGATACATTTGAGGTAAGAGAATGGGACAGTGGGACTGCTGTTTAGTAAGGATGGCTAAATGCTAACAGATCACAACAAAAAGGCAGAACTACTCAATACCTATTTTGCTTCAGTCCCCCCCCCCCAAAAAAGAGAACTATGTGTTTTCATGCAGCAGGGTAGATATTAGTATGTTACTATTTTCTTGTAACTCTTCCTAGCTCAGGTTTCCTTCCACCACACTGAAATCTTCCAGAGTTGGTTTTCAGGAAGCAAAGAGGTTTGCAAGAAGGAGGGCAAAAAAGTTTCATCATGCTTGGCTGGATACCATTGCAATGTTGGCTTTAGGCTTATTATTCTTTCATACTGAAAGAATGAAATTCTTTCATGTCATTCATGGACTGGCCTAAAGCACATATCCAGTATTCATGGGATTAAAAGAAATATTCATTTTTATATATGTTAGACGATGGCATTTCTTCTATGAAAGCATGAAAACTACTTCGAGATATCTTCAGCAGTCTAGTGCATTGTGTGTTAGTCAAAGTAATACTTTTTCGATGGAGAACAAAGATTCTTTAAGCCTAAGGACAACTAGTGCTGGTTCTGTATTTTTAATAATTATATTAGTGGTAATCTCTCCTTATCATTTCATAAAGAATATCAGATTAGGGTATATGAATGACCACCTTGCCCTTTCACATCTTGCTTCAGTTTAAAATTTGTTTGGGAGGCCTTTCTGTATGTTTTACCACCAACAGAGGTTAGGTTGGTGAAACCATGAAGAAGGGTCTTTTTGTGAGAGAACCTTGATTTGAGAATTCTTTCACTATAAATAGTAGACTGGTATTTCCCAGTTAACATTTGGGGCAGAAGTGTTTGGACTTTTTCATCTGCAGAGCTTTGGGTGATTTTAAATGTTCCAGCTCCATGCAAAACATTGGAGATTTTTTTTCTCTCCTAATCTTAATTTTCCTTTGCTATGTAGTTTCAAAGAATAAATGAAATATGGATCTGGCTGGTGTCCATTCAGGTAAGTTTCATATGATCTGAAATGAATGCCTGTAGAAGCAAATAGCTACATTTTTCATGACCCCATTTCATGCTCATCCATCCCTTGCACCTAATATTCAGGATGAGAAACTGTCACCCCTCTGTGGCCATAATCACAGAAAAGCATATTTCAGCAGGTGATCAACAATACGTTCACCTCCTTCTCTGGTTTTTGTGGGCACCAGATACTTCAGAGTACTGTTATCGAAATGTCTGAAATGTTTCAATTAATTTCTCATGAAGCTGATATTATCATGTCCTGAATCCTATTTTTGTTGTTGTTGTTGTTGTTGTATCTGCTTTCAAATTGTTTCCTATTTATGGTGACCCTAAGGTAAACCTATCATGAGGCTTTCTGGGGCTGTGCAATGCACCCAAGGTCACCCAGGGCTTCTATGACCAAGTGACGAATTGAACCCTGCTCTCCAGAGTAGTAGTCCAATGCTTAAATCATTTCCACACTAGACTGTTATAGCACTATTATTCTACTTGCAACATCCTATGGAATCCTGGGTTTTGCAGTTTAGGGAGGGGCTAGCTGGCTCCTCCCGAAACTGCAAACCCCAGGATTCCATAGGATGTTGCAAGTGGAATAATAGCGCTATAACAGTCTAGTGTGGAAATGGCCTATACCACACTGGCTGTCATTGGTTAGTCCTAATCAGAGAAGATCAATTGTTGGATCAATTCCAAAATAGTTAGTCAACACATATAGTTATACTGGCGTATAAGATGCACCCCATTTATACACCGGAAAGTACTATTTGCTGGCATATAAGACGCACCAAATTTTCAAAAAGTATTTTTTAGGGAAAAAAATGAGTCTTATACACTAACAACTACAGTAATTCATTAGGTATGCTCTAGTTGGGACTACCAATACCACTGGGGCTGTTGCATTGTAACTGCAACTATGTGTATTGTACTTAACTGGTTTTGTGATTTAGTTTGAACACAATGTGTCATGAAAAAATGTGGTATACATATAAATTGAGTATGATTATGATTTACTTGCACTTGAGTTCAAACATGTTAATAATACAACATATGGAATGTTTCATGAAACCACTGATGCTGGTGCTTAATTCCATTCTTAGACATTTTGCTAAAAAGTAAATCTTACTTATGTCATTACCTTTCAATATCACTAGAAATATGCTAAGCTATCATTACCATAAGACTCATGAGTGTTTTCATACTTGCATGCCAACAAATTCTAGGTTAAATCAGTCATCTTTAAGGAAGAATAATATAAAACTGTGCATTGAAAACTAGCATTGGCTAACTGTCTCTTTCTTTTCTCTTATAGCAAGTTTAAAAGTCCTTGACTGCAGTGTTTGATTTGCCATGAAGTCATTTTTTTTAAATGCCTGTGCATTCAGAAACTATTTGATAATTCCCATTTTATTATTTCACTGAAGCTATGACATTGCTTGCTGATACTTTTCATGCTGGCTACAGCATTGCAGAGATAGAGACACTCACCGCAGTATAGTGGAATGGTCAGAAAAGGGATTTATAAGAAAAAAACAGCAGCTTTCTCTATAAATAGAAATGACCTCAAGAAGTATACCATCTCCAGTTCTCCTGAAGCAAATAAATCCATTTATCAAAGAAAAGAAGAAAACATTGCTCATTTTAGTAAGAGTATTCACAAAAGAGAAATGAAATATTTTGATTGCATCCATAATTATCATGTTTGGGGGTTAAAAAGAAAACCTGAATCATCCACTGAGAAGTTGCAACTGGGAAAAATGTGGTAAGAATGAGAGTACATTGACTTGTGGTGCTAGTACAGTATCACAACTTTTTACTAGCTCAGTGCTATTGAAACTAAAACCTTTTCTATCACCAGCTATGATACAGCATTGCTGGACATATTCATTATGCGGTCTTGCAAAAAATAAACTGGTAATTTGAGTGGGGGGTGAGGCTCATTTATGGGTACAGCGTCCCTATGCAGCATGGATAATTCCAATCTGAATTTGACAATCCAGGCTGAACTTGTTATGTAGAATGCTTCCCTCTCATATGCCATGCTTTCATCTTGTATATTCATATTTATAGACAGAAATGACAGGGGTTTGTGTGTGTGTGTGTGGGTTTAACATTTGCTCACATATACTTTAGTGTCATAATCCTTTGGGCAGCACCAGCTCTCACTGTCCCTGGATCAATCTTATCTCTCATACTAACATAAAAGGACTTCTAAGACTGGTAGTTTCTTGAAAGACAAATTCTGCATTTCTGGCCACATGGCCTAGATTAACTATAAAACCTCTCTGTTCTAGACATGGACCCAACAACAGCAAGAAGGTTCAATAAAATAATCCATTGCCTTGGTTCCCATCCTGAGAGAAAGGCAGGAAAATGAATAAATGGATGGATGGATGGATGGATGGATGGATGGATGGATGGATGGATGGATGGATTTATTTGTTTATTTGTACATCACCTTTCCCTCCAAGACTTATGTGGCTTGTTCAGCTCTAGCGTACCTTCTCTGACTCCTCCAGTGCAGGATTAGGCACAAAAGCACAAATAGAAATAAACACACACACACACACACACACACACACACACACACACACACACCCCTATATGTATATCTATCTATTTATTCAGTAACTTAAGCCTGAGTTTCCCCCTACCCTAATCTTTTTTTGTTTTGGTTTTTTAAAGTGTATCTTCCTCCACCCATACTTAAATCTTAGGTCATTTTCTCACTACACTGTTGTTGTGATATTGTTCCACTTTCAACATCCTGTGGAATTCTGGGGTTTGTAGTTTACTGAGACTAAAGAGCTCTCTGGCTGACAATTCTAAATGCCTCTCCCTAAACTGCAAATCCCAGGATTCCATAGGATGTTGAAAGTAGAATAATAGCACTGTAACAGTGTAGTGAGGAAATGGCCTTTTTCACCAGATCAACTCTGCAATCAATAAACTTGAGACACTATGGGAAGTACTGGTAATGAGACTCAAAAAGCATGGAAACTATTTGTGTTTCCCCATTATCCTTCTACAAGAAATTTCTTGGCAGCAAATGTTTGCCATCCTATATCAGGAGTTGGCAACTGCAGCGCCAAAGTATTGTTTTCACCCTTTGCTTTCCAGTGGGCCCCACTGGGGTGCAAAACCTGAAAGGGATATAAACTAACTTCCAGTTTCATTTTCAGATTTTTTTTTGTCCTTTGTCAACTTTGGCTTGCTTTGTTTTGTTTGCTCTGGTTGTTTGGAGAAAGAAAAATTGGCATATTTTGCAGCAATTATGAGCATTTTCACCATTTGGCAGTGAAAATATTGCCCTTTTGGAAAGTTTTGGTCATATGTGAAGGAGGCTTCAGGAATCTCTCTCTCTCTCTCTCTCTCTCTCTCACTCACACTCACACACACACACACACACACACACATGTTGGCTAGCCATCTATGGCTCACTGGTCCTATTTTCCCAACTCTGCTCTGTATAGTAGAGATATGAGATGTACTTTTGCCACAAAATCAGTTTTGGATCCCAATTTGGTACTTCAGAAAAGGGCCCAGGTCAGATCAGTCAGAATCAGAGGCCATCCAATTTTGGCTTGGGTCTTTAACCCAGTTGAAGATTTAAATGTTTGTAACTCCCACTGACTGTCTCTGACAAACAAAGTAAGTAAGGCTGATAACCTTTTCCATTTGTCAGAACTAGATGAGACTTTTGAGGATAATAGCAATTTAGCAAGGGATGACAGTTCTCAAATTGTAGATAAGTAGATTTAGAGGTTTTGTAACAAATGCCATAAGTTGCTTTTTTTTTTTACAAAAAACCTGGAATAGATAATAATCTTTCTATTGTCAGAACTGAACGAAATTTGTAGGCATAGTCTATTCTGAAGGAATCGTGCCTTTAAATTGGTTCCAGCATTTCTGTGGGAAAACTTTCCATAGTTTTGTAGCTCCAGTGTTGTGAGATGTAACAGATTCAATCCCGTCCTTTGAGGTTTGGAGGTATAAGAAGGACAGAGAGCAGAGAAACATACAATTGGACATACTTCTCAAGAATATTTATTGATCTGGTTGTGTTGTATAATTGTGAGCAGTGGCCTTCTGTGACATTAGAAACTTCCATCTCATGAAGCCTGTGCCTACCATCTAATGCAGGTGAAGTATCACATATAGTAATGAAAAGAAAAGAAAAGCACCCCAGACAATATAGCTAACATTTCAGCAACAAAGGAAACAATAAATGAAACTAGATAGGATTAATCCTTTGAAGTATGACTGTATCAACAAACAAGCAAATGAACAAAAGATGCCATTCACTGAGAAGGAAATTCATGGAACGCTCAAGAAAAATGTCATGCATAAATCTTAGACCATTCTTTCACAGTATCCATTTATAACGTGCTAACCCAGGCTCCAGCTTTTTAAAGCTGCTGAAGTGAGATATATAAAAATCATCCTCGGCTCCATTCACCTGCACATGTTCCATTCTGTGGGGGGAAAAAACACCTTAATTTGACATCTAAATCATGAGTTACAATCATTCTATGAGAGGCAGTTGGAAAATGATGTGCATTGCCAATGAATGGCTTTTTAATATATGGGTAGAGCAGTGAAGACTCCATTATGGAATATAGATAGGGGATAATGCTGAATGGCTAAGCTTTTAAGGTGGCCTCCAAACATGTCACCTCCAGTTTTAAAGCTATCCAAGGTGCAGTCTACTTGGTATGATGCAACATCTCACCTCTTTTCTTGACATCTCCTTTTATTTCATCAGCAAAATTGCAGCTCTTTAGTCATCTTGTACTCAACTGTCATGCTACCATACAGTGAAAGTGAAGTTGAAGAACTTTTCATATTGTAATTTGTTTCTGGTCCACAGAAGTACTTTGAAGGCTTGGAAATTTCACCCACAGTCACTTGGGAAATTATCCTAAGAGAACTCCAGAGCAAGAAAGCTACCTCAGTCCATAAGAAAGAAAGAAAAAAAAATACTAGTGTATACTGAATGGTGAAGGAATTATGACAAGAAAGAGAAGGAAAATCCTACTTATTTTAACACACCAACTCAAAATTTCAATCTGCCATGTTCTTCTTTCTGTAGATGTGATGGGTGTATTCATCTCCTTTCATCACAGGCTTTGAAAAACATTTATAGATGAAAATGTTGTTCCTTGTGAGGCAGTGTGGTATAGTGGTTTGAGAGTTGGACTACAACCCTGGAGACCAGTGTGCAGTTCTCTGCATGGTCATGGAAACCCACTGAATGACCCTGGGCATGTTGCACATGTTCAGCCCTAGAAAAACCCATGATACCTCAGGGTCTCCACAAGTCAGAAATGACTGTTACCCTAAGAGGTGGGAGACACTGAGGTTCAACTGCAATGCCAACTTCTCCTTAAAATTTGGGGAAATTATAACCGAAAGGAGACCTGCAGGAGAAGGGTAACAGTAGGATCTTTTCACCTATATATACCAGTACTAAGTACAGAGAGCATTCCAGTTGAAATTTTTTTGAAAATTGAAAAAACAATTTTTGTTTTCTGTTTGAATTGACAAACGAACAAGAAATCAGACACTCTCAAGAATCATACAAGGCTATTGGAAAGTGAGGTAGGAAGGCTTAGTAGATAGAGATTGGGGTGGAAAGGATCCTAGTTACCAGTCTTGAAGAAGGAAGTGGGAGCAGAGGGGCTCAGATAGCATTTGAGTGTAGCACGGAGGAACAGCTGTCTGGGCACAGTGTGATAGGTGATGTGTATCAGACCAGCCAGGCAGCTGGTCAAAGGCCTCAAGAGATATTAGCAATGTGCAGGCTGTTTGAGCAAGGCTCTTACTCACAGCACAGAGAGAGAGAAACATTCCAAGTCAAGTCTGAATCAGAGCCAAAAGTCCAGAGTTCTGAGATTTCAAATGCAAAGGGGCAAACCAGAATCATAGCCACACAAAGGTGAAAGTCTAACTGGAGACAGAGTTCTTGGCAAGGAAGGAAGAGCCAGTTTCAGTTGTCAAGAAGAGCAGTTATCAACCCTGATGAGAGAAGCCAGATGCTTCTCATTTATAGTCTAGCAGTATTGATGCTGGTGTTCTCTCATTTGGGCTCATTTGGTATATAAACAAGCAGAATGACTGAGTCCTTCTTTCTCTTGCCTTTGTTCTGCCAAGGTAGGTACCTTTGCTGGTTCTTCTTCTGACTCATGTTGATACTGGTCATTCTGTTCCCCCTTGCTCTGATTCCAGTTGCTGCTGGTTCTTTTGTTCCTCTGGCTCCTGTTGCTGTTAGTTGTTCTGTTCCTCTGGGCTATCTTCTGTCTCTAAATCAGAACTGTCCTCCTCTCTATCAGGGTCTCTAAGGAGGTGCATGGCACCAGGTATGTCCAATATAACTACAGTTGGCTAGGGTTGAAACTAGGGTTTTTATACTCTATTTCACACCCTAAAGGAGTGTGTTGACAAAGCAGTAATGGCTTTCTTACAGGACAGACAAAGGGGTCTGGAATGGGTGGATTCTCTTAACTCTGGAGTGAGAAAACATTGATAGAGTCATGACAATCTGTTAATGTTTGGTCAGTTAGAGGGTATAGGGAATATTTCTGTAGGGTAAGAATGAGGGATGGTCTCTAAGCTAGTCAGCTTGTCCTCCACTATATTTGAAAATGCAAAAGAGCCTGAAGTGGTAAAGGGATTAACACAGACTATTAGCATTGGGGTTTTGGCATAATTCTATCTGAATGTTCATGACCCCAAACATATCTCCAGCCAATGAAACCCTGAACACATTCTCTGGCCAGCATGGCCCTCATTGCTTTCTCCACTCATTAAGTCCAATTTATGAAAACTGCATATCTTCTACAAGGAGTTGTAGGGTATGGTAACTCAACTTGAAGACACACCACCACCACCACTACCACCACCACCACCACAATAACAACAAAAACAATAACTCTTCCTTATTGGACAAGGGTTGCTGTTTCTCTAATTTGAAACATGGTGAAACATTGACTGTTGTTTACCTTTCTTCAGACTTAAATTTCAGGACTCTGAAGCACTCTCAAATTTTTCACACATTCAAAATGCACTTAAAATTTTATGAATCCCAAATCTATACTTTTAATGCTCTTCCAATACATAAAAAGGAAGAAGCCAAGAACAAATAGAAGAGCCTGTAGGAGCTGGCAGCTGTGAATATAAAAGTACTGGACAATTTTTAAAACTGATTTTTACAATCCAGAAGAATTCTATTAAATACCTCAAAATGTATGAATACAATTTCATTAGTATTATTTCTTGCAGACACAAGACTGTCTTAAGTAAAATCTTTTCATACAGAAATTTTCAAAAAACAGTAGGCATAGTAAGCCCATTGATGACCAACCTTGAAATACAGAGATCAAAGACAGATAATTAGGTTTTAATAAGAGCCACTTTATTTAACGTAGAACCTATTTAATTGCATTGAACCCAGAAAGGGGAAAGAAAGAGGAACAACCTGGCACAATATCAGCTGAGTCTAGGTATCATTCCATGACTGTTACCACCATGTCCTGGCCTGGCCTTTGGTGAACCAATGATATCATTTTGATATCGCAGTTCAGCCCTACTCTGCCACCAGCCAAGTGTTTGTGAGGCCCGCCGAACAAGCGTGAAGCTAGGCATGGCTGTTACTTGTTGCTCTCACCAAACCAAGCCAGATATTGCCAGATCTGCTTTAGGGGACCTTCCGAAACAAACACCTTCATTACAAATGCATGCTACCACAAAGAGACCCTCTGCCCTGAGAGGGCACCCTGGTGAGCTAAGTACATAACTGCCGAGCTAGCCACGTCTACATACCGGCCATACCATTGTCAATTCGGACTTTAACTCAATCATGCAAATTCTGACCTTTCGGAGGCTTTGTCTCCAACCCAAAACTTATTGTTTTCACCCGAGACCAGACTAGCCTGCAGTTGTTCTTTCTCCAATAAATATCCCCTGCTCTGAGAAGTCCTTGGAACTCTCGCCAGATCGCTTGGACTTCATTCTGCCTTGCTGCTGCTCGGTTCAGCAGATTCCCCTCGGCCACCACGCAGGGCTTCCTCTTCTACAATTGGCTTCTCCAGGACTGCAGGACAGGTGGCGTATCACCCATTCCCCTTAAAACTCTATTTTCCTTTTCTAGTTAGGAGTGTGTTTGTGCTTTTCTTTAATAACTGTTTAATAAATCTTAATTGTTGTTTGAACCATTTGCCTCCTCACTGACCTGACGCTGTAGACATAGGGTAAAAGATCCTGCTGTGTTACCCTGCCTCTCATTAGCCAAGAGAGTGCTCCAGCTAATTTCCCCATCTTTGCTTGGTTTGGTTTGTTGTTTGGGTGCCCCTCCCGGGACCTCCAGTTCACAGGGTAACATGACTTACTGCTCAACTTTCCCCTGGACAAACCACCTGAGCCTTGAAGGCAACCCAATAGCTGGGTTGCTCCCCATCTGGACTTTTACTGGAAGGTAGACCCACCCCAAGTTGCAAGACTTAAGTGAGGGCAAAGGCCCCCAGGCCAGCCACAAGAGTAGTCTCCTTCCCCACTTCCCAGGTCTCAGGACTTAAAGTGACAATCCCAAAGCCCACCCCTTCCCCCAATAGGATGCCATGGTGTTCACTGTAACTCTTATCTCACTACCTACCAAGTGACTTCGTATTTAAGGATTCCACCCCTTAGCAAAAATGTCAGAGTCCCTCAGATACAGTGTAGATTGGGGGGGGGGAACAGGTCAAAAGGGAAAAATTCCTACCCAGCCCTAAAATGACCAGCAAAGCTCACACTGTACTTATTGGAGACAGGAAGGTGGGTTGAATTTAGGCAGCAAAAGAGATGCAAAGGGGGAGGGAGGACCTTAAATATTCCCCAGCTTTGACTCCCGCCCCCCATGCTCACTGTCCAAGCACAACTGCACCTGATGTAAAAACACCTGGCCTTTCCCCACTGTAGGCTAGCAAGGGTGGTCCCTACCCTACAGTGTTGTATTGTGCAGGTCCTCATTTTATCTAAACAACTTCAGCTGCCAATCAGTCAATTAGAATGTAAAAGCAAGAGGGAAAGATTACTAATTGAGTTGTCTTCTGAATGAAGAATACTGCAGCGAATTGACATCTGATTAACCAATACAGGAGAAGTAGAAACTATTCAGGCAAAAGCCAACCATATGGGCTGTTGTGACACAAGGCGGAAAATAAATCTACATTGGATCTCACAATTTCAGAATGGAAATCATAGGATGAGGACATTTTACTCATCTTAAAAGAATGGGCTGCCATTTTCCCCTCTGTTCTTTCTCTGTGTCTTTCAACTATAATTTATTCAGAAGCATTAAAAGGCATGCATTCATAAAAATACATAAAATGCATACATTAGGAAAAATGGTTAACTAAATTACACATGAAATTCTGTGCAGAAAGAAAAAGCAAAGTCTTGCAACCCTATATGAAACAGAAAATGGTAAGAAAATGCAATTGGCAGTCGATTCTCCCAATGCACCCAAAATATGTCTGCCCACCCTGCATGCTTTTGGCACAATGTTGCATTCTCCTTTAGTATTTAAAATCCTCCATACTATGCCTTTATGCTTCTATAACCCTATGTAGCCCATCCTTACCAGCTACTAGATATTTTCCCCCCAATCTCCTTTCAAAACAAAATTAACTTTGTTGTAACAAGAACTTGAAACTCTGGCCATTTCCTCACTGCACTGTTATAGTGCTATTATTGCACTTTGAACATCCTATGGAATTCTGGGCTTTGCAGTTTAGGGAGGGACATTTAGAATTCTTAGCCAGAGAGCTCTTTGGTCTCAGTAAACAACAAACCCCAGAATTCCACAGAATGTTGAAAGTGGAATAATAGCACTATAACTATGTAGTGTGGAAATGGCCTATGCTCAATCAACTTCACCAGGTAAGACTGTGTTTTTGGTATTAGGAAAGAGAAAAGAAAATCTCTATCCACTTTCTTTGCACCTTGAAACAGAAAAGTCCTCATCTTACCAAGCAGATCCTTTGCAGCAGCACAGCTGGAAGACTGGAGCTCTGGCTAGCAGCCTCTTCTGCTAATCCACTAACTTCCATTTTGGGAAAATATTGAAAAACCCAGCCAGCAGGAAGCAACTGGTTGAGCAGCAAGAGACAGAAACCTTTGAGAAAGTCAAGTTTCACTCCAGGCTGCTCACTCAGCATATCTTAAGGCTCTGGGTACAAGCAACCCGCCCCTAGGATTTTGTGTGAGTATGGTTTGTTATGTTGGATGGGCATGACATTGTTTTTATACCCATTCTCTTTACTGACATATTCAGTAATGGGGAGTTTTTATCTATCCCACCTTGATGCCTTGGGTATCAAGGGCAGGCCAGGACTGTACTATTTCAAATAGGTGGTCATAACAGTAACAGGAAGTGCAGATCTGGATTTGCAAAGATAATGAACAACAAAGAGGGGTAATTTTGAGGAAAGGTGGATCTCTATGACAGTTCCTTGATTGATCGGAGTTAGGGTCTGGAATGAGCAACCAACTTGAGACATGGCAGGTATAGTATGAGAGCCTGGTTACCCCTGGAGAAATAGCCAATCAGTGTCAGCCTATGTTTTTGTTGAGTAGGGGACAGAGGAAATAGGCCTCTGTTCAATATTCTGCACTTCACTGCTTGTTAAAAGTTTAAAGTTGTGGTCCTGGTTTACCTCATCACTTATGACGTGTGTTTTATTTCCAAGTGGGGAGCAGCTACTCCCCTTTCAGTTGGAACCACCAGTATTTTACACACTATTCCAAATGCAACTACACCTCAGGTTTTCTGATCTGTACAATGGTAACTAATGAATACAGCACAGTATAGTACAGATACCAGAGTCAGTGTAGTATAGAAGCTTCAGTTTGGACTAGGATGCTGGGAGAAGAGGGTTCAAATCCCTGCTCAGGAATGGAAATCCACTAGTGACTTGGACAAATCACATTGTCTCAGCTTTAAAGGAAGGAACTGGAAAGCCTTAGGGTCACCATAAGTTGAGAATGATTGAAAAGCACACAATGCCTTCTACAAATTCTTGGAAGAAACTATAACTTGATTTCTTCAAACTAGCACTTTATTTATACCACCTGCTTCTCACCTCTTTCTCTTTTCACAGTTCTCACACCATAAAGGGAAACGTTCTTGAAATCGCCTGGGCAGAATACAGTGCTGAACTTCTGGTAGAACAGAAGAATCCAGTGGAATAATGAGAGAGGCAATCCTTCCTCCCAATCTGCACTGCTTGGAAATCTTCTGGAGACATTGGTATGAGAGTCATACAGTCATTGAATCATAGAGTTCAAAAGGGCCTCATGGACCAGCCAGTCCAACTCTTTGCTCAATGCAGGTTCTCCTGCTAAAGCATCCACAGCAGGTAGCTGTCCAGCCTCTTTTTGAAGATGTCCAGAGAAGAAGACCTCACCACCTCTCTACGCAATTGCTGAACTGTTCTTACTGTCAAGAAGTTCCTACTAATGTTCAGTCAAAATCTACTCTTCTGTAATTTCAAACCATTAAACCTGGTCCTTATGAGGAAAGGTTGGATAGAACCTAAGTCCAAATAAAATATGCATGATGTACATTACGGTTTGCACCTGGGAAAGACAGTGGATGATGCAATCCCGTGCAATACCTGAATGAGACATTGGGTTGTGTAACCAGGGCAGGAAGGTTGCATCATACATCTAACAAGGTTTGCTAGAGTTACATCAAAAATGTCTGTATATAAGGGGGGGGGGTGTTCTAGCCAACGGTGCCCTCTTGATATCTGAAGAAGTGGCTGGAGGCTATCTTCTCATGCTGTTGAATGCTGAAACTCCGTTGGAGCATTGTATATACTGTATGTATTGAAACTCAAGAGTAAAGGCCTCCTGTTGGAAGATAACATTGCGTGGAAGCATTTTTCCTGGCTTCAGGGCTTTGCTGCTAATGTTTATACTCTGCAGGGACGCTTCTAAGCTGTGTGAGTAAACTCTGCTATATGGTGATTTTTCGAACACTTGACTCTGGTAAGCTGTTTTGCCAAAGCTCCGTGCTGGAGGGAAGTGCTACCGAGGTTTTTGTGTTGCTCCCATCATCCACTATCCCTCTGACAGTCCTTCCCTTTGAGGCAGCAGAGAACAAGCCTGCCCCTTCTTCTCTGTGAACTTCTCTGAGGATTTAAAGAATATGATCACTTCACACCTCAGTCTTCTCTTCACCAAGCGGAGCATGCCCAGCTCCTTCAATCTTTCCTCATATGTTTTGTTCTCCTCATTGCCCTTCTCTGAACCTGCTCCAGTACATCTATTTCTCAAAAATAGGTCATGCCAGACTAATCTTATCTCTTTTTATGATAGAGTTACTTGCTTGATAGATGAAGGGAATGCTGTGGACATAGTATATCTTGATTTCAGTAAGGCCTTTGACAAAGTTCCCCATGACATTCTTGCAAAGAAGCTAGTAAGATGTGGACTGGACAGGGCTACTGTCAGGTGGATTTGTAACTGGTTGACTGACCGTACCCAAAGGGTGGTCTCCAATGGCAGATTCTCATCCTGGAGAGAAGTGACTAGCGGGGTGCCACAGGGTTCTGCCCTGGGCCCGGTGCTGTTCAATATCTTCATTAATGACTTGGAGGAAGGAATAGAGGGCACGCTGATCAAATTTGCAGATGACACCAAATTGGGAGGGGTTGCTAATACGCCTGATGACAGGATCAAAATTCAAAAGGACCTGGACAGATTGGAGAGCTGGGCCAAGGCTAACAAAATGAACTTCAACAGAGAGAAATGTAAGGTCCTACACTTAGGCAGAAAAAATGGTATGCAGAAATATAGGATGGGGGACATGTGGCTGGCTAACAGTACGTGTGAAAGGGATTTAGGAGTCTTCATAGACCACAAGCTGAACATGAGTCAGCAGTGTGATGCGGCAGCCAAGAAGGCCAACGCAATTCTTGGTTGCATCAATAGGAGTATGGTGTCTAGATCGAGGGAGGTATTGGTACCACTTTATTCTGCATTGGTTAGACCTCATCTTGAATACTGCATCCAGTTCTGGACACCCCAATTCAAGAAGGATATGGATAAGCTGGAGCAGGTCCAGAGGAGGGCAACCAAAATGTTGAGGGGCCTGGAAGCCATGCCCTATGAGGACAGACTTAGAGAGCTGGGTATGTTTAGTCTGCAGAAGAGAAGGTTGAGAGGGGACATGATAGCCATGTTTAAATATTTGAAGGGATGTCATGTCGAGGAGGGAGTGGGCTTGTTTTCTCCTGCTCTTGAGACCAGGACAAGGAGCAATGGATACAAGCTGCAGGAGGGGAGATTCCGCCTGAACCTCAGGAGGAATTTCCTGACAGTCAGGGCTGTCCGACAGTGGAATGTGCTGCCACAGAGTGTGGTGGAGTCTCCTTCTTTGGAGGTTTTTAAGCGGAGGCTGGATGGCCACTTGTTGGGAGTGCTTTGAGGGTTTTCCTGCATGGCAGGGGGTTGGACTGGATGGCCCTTGTGGTCTCTTCCAACTCTACATTTCTATGATTCTATGATTCTATGATTCTATCTGACCCTGTAGACTTCATTCAGGTCTCCATCCAAAGATATTAAAAGAATCAGCAGAAGTCATTTCAAAACTATTCACAATAATCTTTGGGAACTTTTGGAGAACAAAAGAAGTCTCAGCAGACTGGAAGAGGGCAAATGTTGTCCCCATCTTATACAAGTAAAAAAAAAAAAAGGACCCAAATAATTATCACCTGGTCAACCTGACATCAATACTGGGAAAGATCCTAGAGCAGATCATTAAACAGTCAGTTTGGAATTACTTCGAAAGCAATACCGTAATCACTAAAAGTCAACATGGATTTCTCAAAAATAAGTCATGCCAGACTAATCTATTCTCTTTTTACGATAGAGTTACAAGCTTGATAGATGAAGGGAATGCTGTGGATATAGCATATCTTGATTTCAGTAAGGCCTTTGACAAAGTTCCCCATGACATTCTTGCAAAGAAGCTAGTAAAATGCAGACTGAATAGTGCTACTGTCAGGTGGATTTGTAATTGGTTGGCTGAACAAACCCAAAGGGTGCTCACCAATGGCTGCTTTTCATCCTGGAGAAAAGTGACTAGTGGGTGCCACAGGGTTCTGTCCTGGGCCCAATGCTATTCAACATCTTCATCAATGACTTAGATGAAGGAATAGAGGGCATGGTGATCAAATGTGCAGATGACACCAAATTGGGAGGGGTTGCTAATATGCCAGAGCAATAGCATAGCATGTGTATTTCTATACTGCTTATCAGCTAAGTGCTCTCTAAGTGGTTTACAAGGTGTCAGCTAACTGCCCCCAACAAGCTGAGTACTCATTTCACCAACCTGAGGAAGGAAGGAAGGCTGGAGCCCAACAGGATCAAACTCACAACCTTGAGGCTGCAGTACCGCTTTTAACCACTGCGCTGCCAGGGCTCTGGACAGGATCAAAATTCAAAATGACCTTGACAGATTGGACAGCTAGGCCAAAGCTAACAAAATGAATTTCAACAGGGAGAAATGTAAGATCCTACACTTAGGCAGAAAAAATGGAATGTACAAATATAGCATGGGTGACACATGGCTGGATAACAGTATGTGTGAAACGGATCTAGGAGTCTTGATAGATCACAAGCTGAACATTGAGTCAGTAGTGTGATGCAGTAGCCAAGAAAGCCAACATGATTCTTGGTTGGTTGCATCAACAAGAATATGGTTTCTTGTTCTATTCTACTTTGGTTAGACCTCATTTGGAATACTGTGTCCAGTTCTGGGCACCTCAATTCAAGAAGAATATCGACAAGCTGGAGTGTGTCTGTGATAAATGAAGCCCCTGTCAGAGCTGCTGATGACGAGCAGCAGCTGTTGGTCCCTGTGGCTCTGGCTGGTGATGAATCCTGCAGCTGAAGAGCTCCCCCTGCTGCCATGGACCAAGCAGGCTCGGATGTTCCTCTGCCTGTTCCTTTAGGACAACAGGGATCCGATTCTGAAGATGCTTTGGAGCCTGTGCCAATCAGCCCACAAACAAGGCAGAGACTCAAGAGAGCTGAGCAAAGGGAGGCTTCCTTGATTAAGTTCAAGAAGCAGTGACCGGCCACACCTGTGCCTGGGCTATATAACTGCCTGCCTGGAAGCTTGCCTTTGCTTGTGGCAAACTTTCTACAAGCCCTCTCCTTGCCTGTTCCTTACTTCCAGCACCTGGCTCCTGATACCTTGGATTGATTTCTTGGCTTCTGACCCCTAGATTTTGGAACTCAGACTCAGGCTTTTACTTGTCACTCTGGCTTAGGTAAATGGACTTCCTTTGAGTAGTTGCTTGTTTGACTCCTCCCAGCAGGACTCTGCTAGCTCTCCCACTTCCTTCTCTGGGCTGGCTCACTGCCCGGGTCTCTGACCTTGACAGTGTGCTTAGGAGGGCGACCGAAATGGAAGCCATGCCCTATGTGGAGCGGCTTAGGGAACTGGGTATGTTTAGTCTGCAGAAGAGAAGGTTAAGAGGAGACTTGATTGCCATGTTTAAATATTTGAAAGGATCTCATGTCGAGGAGGGAGTGGGCTTGTTTTCCGCTGCTCCAGAGACTAGGTCAAGGAGCAATGGATTCAAGCTGCAGGAAAGGAGATTCTACCTGAACCTCAGGAAGAACTTTCTGATGATCAGAGCTGTCTGGCAGTGGAATATGCTGCCTCGGATGGATGGAGTCTCCTTCTTTGGAGGTTTTTAAGCAAAGGCTAGATGACCATCTGCTGAGAGTGCTTTGATGTGTGTTCCTGCCTAGCGGGGTGTTGAACTAGATGGCCCCTGTGTTCTCTTCTAACTTTATGATTCCATTTCCTTCTGTACAGTAGATGACCTGCACATAATGTAGTGGGACTATTGCTTTCCTTGACTTGGAAACTATAATTCTATTAATGAAGGCTAAAATAGCATTCACCTTCTTAGCTGCATCCTCACACTGCCGGCCCCTGTTCAATTTATGATCAAGAACAAATCCAAGGTTCCTTTTACGTGTAGTACTGAGCCATGTATTCCCCATCCTATACCTGTGCATTTGATTTTTGTGCCCTAGGTGCAGAATTTTCCATTTGTCTTCACTGAATTTCATTTTAGTAATTTTCTAGTTTATTTAGGTCCTTTTGAATTCTGTTCCTATTTTCCAATGTGTCAGCTACCCATCCCAGTTTTGTGTAATCTTTGCACTTGATAACCTAAGTTGATAACCTAAGTTAAGTTAATGACCTAAGTCATTAATAAAAATGTTGAAGAATATTTGCCCTAAGATGGGACCCTGAGGCACTCCACTTTAGACCTTCTTCTAGTTTGAAGCACAGCCATTGATGTTGACTCTTTGAGCATAGTTTTCCAACCAGTTATGGGTCCATCTGACAGTGTTCTCACCTTTTTCAAATGTAATCAATTTGCTAATAAAAACATTGTGGTGGACCTTATCAAATGCTTAACTGAAATCCAGATAAATGACATCCACAGTATTTCCACCATCTTCTAAACTCATGAACCGATCGAAAACAAAATGATAAAAGATTAGTTTAGCAGGATTTGTTCTTGACAATCCCATACTGGCTCCTACTAATCAGTGTATTGTGATCAAGATACTTGCAGACAGACTCCTGTTCTAATTTTTTTTCCCCTGACATTGAGCTCAGACTGTCTGGTCTGTAATTTCCTGAATCTTCTTTTTGCCCGTCTCTATACTTCAGTATCTCACCTATTCTCCACAGTTTCTCAAAAGTGATGGCAAGGGGTTCAGAGAATACATCTGCAAGTTCTTTCCATACTACAGGATGCCATTTGTCTGGCCCTGGAGATTCGAACTCATTTTGGTTAGCTAGGCGATTCCTGACTAACTCCCCATCGAGATCTTTTGCCAAGGTCTCTGCTGCTGCATGGATGTACACAGTTTTCTTTTGGGGTGCAAAATACTTCAATTCTGCTTTCTGAATCTGATTAATCTTTATTAGGCATACTACAACATATACATTTACAATAAAACTTTAACAATCATTTAGAAAATTTAAGCCATAAGTTTGTTACCTCCACCAGAAAGTTGGCCATTAGCCTAGCAATATACGGATTCTGATCTTCCAATAAGTATTCCACTGATAACCTATCCAAACAGATATTCCTTTCCAATAACCTCCTTAACAACTTTTTCCTTGGAATTATATACAGTGGGCAAAACAATACAATATGATGGAGAATATCAGGAGACTGAGCACAATGACATATATGATTCAGAAAACGGGTCTGTAGATATCTACCCTTAGTCACATTTGAGGGATGTGCATTCAACCTTGCAAGTAAAAAGGGCTTCCTTGCCACCAACAATGAGAGAGTTTGAAAGTAATCCAGAATCCTACCTTGCAGGGGGGAATACCGAGCATCGACGGGGAGCAAACCTTAGGAGGTGTTGGATATGACAGCTGATATTCGCTCTTTGCAAGGCAGGCCCTGATAATTTCAAAACACTCCTTTTCGGTTGATAAGAGGAGAGAATCCATATTTAAACCCATAGACATTATTTTGCTTTCATAAAATGTAGCCCACCTGGAATAGTAAACGTCAGATTGAAGGAAGCATAAAAGGCCAGCTCTATTAGGCTTAAAATGAATCTTAAATCAAGATCTATAAGTCATCAGCCAGGCTTCAGTTTCAAGAGAATTCAAGCCCAATTCTGCATAAAGAGTCAGATGGTGTACACATGGGGGAACAGATAATATTCTCCTGAAAAAAAGTGTCTGCAATTGTTCAATCTCCTTATTAAAGGCTGGAATCCAAGTGAATATACTATAAAGTAATTGCGGTCTTAATTTGGTTTGATAAATTTTCAAAGCCGCCAGGACGTCCTGGTTGCCTTTTTTATAGTAGAAAGATTGTACAACAGGCAAAGATCTTTTCCCTGCTAAAATTACCTTATCTCTCTGTTTGCACCATTGCCCGTTAAAATGGAAAAGGACACTGAGGTAAACATACTTCTTGACCTGTTCAATTGTCTGGTTACCAACCTTCCATGTTCTCGGGACAAATCTCTTAGAAAATACCAGTATTTTGGATTTATCAAAATTTACCAGCAGGTGAAATTTATCGCAATATTCAAAAAATCTTTTCAGGGCTCTTACCAAACCCACCCGAGACAGGGAAAGTAACAATGTATCATCAGCATACTGTAGTACAAATAGCGGTTGATTACCCAGCGAAGGTGGGTACGAATCTACTGTGGCCATAAAGGCAGGTAGATCAGTCACAAATAGATTAAACAGGTGAGGAGCCAACACACACCCTTGTCTAACTCCTACATCTGAGTAGATAGGGTCTGTTAATAAGCCGGTTTCAGAAAATTTCACTCTGCACTGATTATTTGTATGAAGTTGGCTTAAAAGAAACAACAGTTGGGTATCTATATTAAGCTTACCAAGCTTGTCCCATAATAAGGGCTGGTGAATTGAATCAAAAGCAGCCTTCAGATCAATAAAAGCTGCATATAGTTTGCCTTTAGGAAGCGACAAGTATTTATTTACAAGGAATGAGAGCACTATTATATGATCCGCAGTGGACATATGTCTTCTAAATCCCGTTTGCTCCGGACCAATCAAAGCCTGGGTATTCATCCAACTCAATAATTTCAAATCCAAATAACTAGCATAAAGTTTGCCCACTACCGATAGAAGACTTATTGGGCAATAATTGCAAGGGTTCCGTCTATCTCCTTTTTTAAAGATAGGAATTATGATGGAATCCTTCCAGTCGGCTGGAATCTCACCAGAGTTATTTACAAGAGTAAATAAATTAGCCAATGCCTTTATCCATTGCTCAGGGCAATATTTCAAAATTTCTGCCAGGAGGCCATCATATCCTGGGGATTCACCAGATTTTAGTTTAAGGATCAACTGATGGGGTGCAAAATAGGTATTGAGTAGTTCTGCTTTTCATTGTGATCTACTGTTGAAGAAGGTTTGGACAGGGAGGAAAAGAAGAAAGTTCTGGATTTTGCCACATGACTATGTTTTCTCAGGTACCTTTGCTATGATGTTTTCATCCAAAGCTTTTTAGGGTTTTTTTTTCCTTCATGTTGACTTTAACTTATGAATAAGAATCTTCCAAGAACCCTGGTCTTGCAAATTCAGGGCCATGGCTTCCCTTTTTCAATCAACCCATCTGTAATGTTGTCTTTTTCTGTCCATACTGCCTTCCCCAGCATGATTATCTTTTCCACTGATTCATGTCATCTCATGATATGTCCAAAGTTCAATAGCGTTAATTTAATCATTTTGGATTCCAGTGAAGATTCAGGCTTGTTTGCTCTGGACCACTATCTGTCTGTTTATTTATTCATATTTAATTATTTATTGGCATTCACAGAACTCTCATCCAGCATGACATTTCAAATGAGTTGACTATCTTTGTGACAGCTTTCTTTACTTTCCAGCTTTCATAACCATACATAGAAATAAGAAATATTATGATAGTAATGATTCTGACTTTGATATGTAATAATGTTTTTTGTAGTTAATTGGTCTCAGACTACAGGCCTGGAGACCAGGGTTTCATTGTCCTCTCAGTCATGGAAACCCACTGGATGACCTTGGGCACATCACATACTCTCAGCCCCAGAAAACCCCATGATAGTTTTGCTTTAGGGTCATCATAACTGAGAAATGACTTGAAGGCATCTAACAATAACAACTTTTTTACATATTTTTATTAAAATTTCTTAAAAAGATATGAAATGGGAACATTTCTTCTAAATGTTCCCCCTGACTCTTATAACAAGTTTTCTTCTCCAGTTTTGCCCAGCTGAATCAAACAAAAGGTACAATATAATACAATACAAGGAGTCCACTTCACTATATATAGAATCTTTGGCATAACAATCATAATTTGTCTTTTGACCCGTCAATACATTTTTACCTTTTTTATCCAATTAGATCATTATCATCATTGGCTTGACAATTGAAGACACTCTTTTATTTTGCTCCGTTCCCTATCAAATCATTGAATAGATTTGTTCTTTAATGCATTTGTCAATTTTTCCATCTCCATCATATTCATAACTTTTAATTTCCATTCATCTAAATTTATTTTAATATCTTGTTTCCAGTGTTGAGCATAAGCTTAATCTAGATATAACATTATTTTTTATGCTTTCTAATTTCTGACTTTATATTTATTGAATGTAATAAAATCAATTCAGGTATCATTTCAAAATTCATTTTGAATATTTTTTGAATTGTCATGTATTTCTTTCCAAAATTTCTTCACCTTTTTACAAGTCCACCACACACGATAAAATGTTCCCTCTTTTTCTCCTCACTTCCAACATTTCTAATTTCCATTCTTTGTAATTTTTTGTAATCTCTCTGGCATCATATACCATCTATGCAACATTTTATAATAGTTTTCTCTTAAATTTAAATTTAATGTAAATCTTAAATCTGTTTTCCATACCATTCCCCAACTCTCAATATCTATTGAGTGTCCTATATTTTGTGACCATCTCACCATTGTTTCTTTAATTTCTTCCTGTTCCGTTTCTCTTTGTAATAACAATTTATAAAGTTTGGATATTCTTTTCTTTTGATTTTCTTTCATGAGTACATCCAGTTCATTTTCCTTCTTCTCAAATCCAAATAATTTTAGGTCCATTTTGTATCTTTCTGTCAGTTTTTTTCCACGGAAACCAATTCATTTCATGTCCAGCTTCCTTCATTTCATCCATCGTTTTCATTCTTGGTTTATTAACAACAAAAAATTTTTTGCATACATGCTTAACATCTGTGGAGAACCCCAAATGATGGTGAGGCAGAACTTTCAGTTCCTTCTAGAAATTTCATCTTTTTCCCTAGTTTATTAGCTTTCCTAGGTTACTAGCTTTAGAACAAACAAACAGATTCACAGTGAAAATCACAGCTACAGCCAAAGAAATATAAGTTCACAGAAACAGAAAAGGAACTAAAAGTGAAACTAAAGCAGAATACCAGCGCATTAAGCTAAAACATTGAACACTGACTTAAAAACTAGCCTACTAAAATACAAAAGAGTTCTGATCCCACAGACCAAAAAAGGAACTAAAAATGAAACTAAAGCAGAATACCAGCACACTAAACTAAAACATTGAACACTGACTAAAACATTAAACACTAGCCTACTAAAATACAAAAGGATTATGATCCCACAGACCAAACTGTTATCACCATGAACTGGCCTGACCTTTGGTAAACCTTAGATATCATTTTGATATCACAATTTGGTCCTGTTCTGCCACCCTCAGCCACGTGTTTGTAAGGCCTCCGAACAAGCACGAAGCTAGGCATGGCTATTATATGCTGACTCATACTCGTTTACACCAAGACAAGCCAGAAACTGCCAGATCTGCTTTAGGAGACCTCCCAAAACAAACACCTTAATTAAAGATGCACGCTCACACAAAGAGCTCCCTTCCCCGAGCAGGCACCCTGGTGAGCTGGATACACCAACACCCAGGCAAGCTGCATCTGCATATTGGCCATCCCATTGTCAATTCGAACTTGACTCAATCATGTAAAATTCTGACCTTTTGGAGACATTGTCTCGCGCCCAAACCTCATTGTTCTTCCCAAGTACAGACTAGCCCACGGTCATACTTTCCCTAATAAAAATCCCCCAGTTCCGAGAATTCCTCGGACCACCTTGGAGTGCCATCCCGCCTTACCGTCTCTTCGTTCTGCGAGCTCCCCTCAGCCGCAATGCCGAGTTTCTTCTCTTCAATTGGACTTCTTCAGGACTACGAGAAAGGTGTCGTATCACCCATTTTCCCCCAAAACTCTCATTTCCTATTTCTAGTTAGCTGTGTGGTTGTGTTTTCTTAATAATTTGTCTGCTTGTTAATAAATATTATTGTTGCTATTTTAAACTGTCTGACTGCTCACTGACCTGAACCTGTATACATAGGGTAAAAGATTCCCGCTAAGTTACCCTGCCTCTCGCTAGCTTAAGAGAGTGCTCCAGCTAATTTCCCCATCTTTGTTTGGTTTGTTTGGTCATTTGAGCGCCCCTCCCGGGACCCCCAATCTACAGGGTAACAAAACTATGATGAAAGAAAGTTAAAAAAGAATGAAAAAAAATGTTATTCTACCATTACAAAACCAACTAAGTAATCCTACTAGAATTGCTAGTGATCACAGCTACTTACCAGTGATCACAGCCATTTGTTCTCTCTAAGAGTTTCACATTTTTCTCCAGCACCTGCATGTCTATTTCCCTTCCCCACGGGGTTAAAAGTACCTAGGGCCAATTTGGAAGTAAAAAACAATAAGAGGAAATGTTAATGTTGCTCCCCACCTTCTTTCTCTAATTATACTACCCCTGAATTGCACCTGGACAAGTGGTTTGCTGAAAAAATAAAAACACTAGATGGAAATCACATGTTCATGTGTAGTTTGAGCCTTTATTGCAATTTTGAAGAAAACATCCCCTTTTTGGCTTACACTATGGAGGATGTAACTGCTTATTGCCCTTGGTGAATCACCTCCTTTGTGTACACTTTTATTTAATTATCTATATCTCAGATGCTTACAGGGGACTTCTTATTACCCCAATAATAAGGGACATAAAAAGTAAATCTTCACAATTCCCCATAAGCCTCCTAGGAGAACTGAAACAGCCCCAGCATTCAAATTTCTGTAAGACATGAAGAGAGTGATTTTCTACCAATGGAATTTTATGAATCCTCTCCTTAATTGAGTTGTTGCACAGATGGTTGTTAGTGATACTATGAGTCCTATGAGAAATCTGGGAGGGACAGCAGTGGAAGATCAGGAGCTTGTCTCCTGCTGCTGTGTAGTTGTTGTAGTACCACCACCAACTGTCTCATGAGAATAACTGTTCTTTAAGTATCCCCCAAGGCAGTATGCAAAACTGTATGGTCATTACCCATCATTACCCAAGGTTTAAGGGTGCACAATTAAAGCAAGGTTAAGGAACATCCTTGGAGATTTCCACCAACTATTGTTCATTTAGCAAATTACACCCATATGTTTGTTTCTTTCAGCATGAAAACTAAATTACAAAGTGACACTAAGGGGATATTTAAACTCACTGTCTCAGAACCTGAAATCCAGTTAAGTTGACTCCTCATTTCTCCAAAATGAACATGGTAAAACAGCTTCAGAGAGCCAAACAGGAAGGCCATTTTAACTGCATGGGTGTCTTTGTTCAATAAATTCCTTTTAGGTGAGGAATTTTATACAGAAATGGCACTTTTTATGCTCCTTATTATCATCAACTTATATACTGACCACTCTCTCAAGAGTGGAAATGTTCTAGGCCTAACATTCTAAAGATTCCCCCCACACTTGGAAAAGCAAGAGTGGTAGAAACCAAGATATCTATAATATTTGTTTTACAAAAGCATAGGTTCAGCATTGGTAGACACAAACAGCAGGCAGTCCTATCAGGCAGCATATCCATACCTACCTTTTAGGTCCTTAGATAGGGACACCTCTGTCTTGTAGGGATCCTTCATCTTTTTCTTTTTACTTTGTGAGCCTGATATATTTTCACCCTTGCAAACTCATTTGCCACATTCCCTTAGCTGGGAGTAGAGAAAATCACACCCCCTCCAAAATAAATATACTCTGATGGCTATCCCATATAAAACACTCCAGGTACACATCAAAAATGCATCTCCCAATATTTAGCTTCTGTAAAGAGATCCCCACTAGTTACCATTATGAAAGAATGTTAACCAGAGATCTTTCTACCAAAATAAATTGTTTACCCATACTAGAAATAAACTGACAGAACAATAAACTTGGGAATGAGATAGGGACACTTTATTTAAGCTATTAAAATTTGTAAGGTATGTGGGACAGGGGCTAAATTCCAGACGAGGTAAGGGCTCCTATGCTAAACAGCATTCCTGGGCACCCAAGCCATGAGTTCTAGCTATATCAACTCAACACCAAGCCAGTTATATGTAAGGAAGTGCTTATCAAGGAACCTCTCCTACATCCCATGATTCAAGGGTAGGAGGATATGCCTCACACTGGCCCCAATATGTGATGGTGAAACTCACCAGAGCATGTTTGGAGTACTCCCCTTCATCAAACAGGAGCCTAAGGATGCTCATCATCACTATCCTTCCAGTTCTGTCCCCATCTATCTGTGATGGACAAGGGGTGGATCTGCTCAACCCTTTTCCTTACCAGATAAGCCAAAATGGCTTGAACCCTTTCCTGCAAATTATTGCTTTCATCTGAAAGCTGGATCCTATCAGCTCCATATAGATTAAACTTCTCAAACATTCTCCTGGGGGGATCTTGAAATGTTCCAACTCTGTTGCCAAAGCCTCCCAGATTTCTCTATTAACTTTCCTCTGCGCTCTGTCCAGGTATCTATCCAGGTCCACACAAACTGGGTCAAGAATAAATGGGTGAATAAACTAGGGTAAACTTAGACTACTGGGCTTTAGTTGGCCTGAAACCTGTAATGCCTGGATTTCATCCAATGTGGGCCCACTTATTCATAACACAACATGAGAGCATACCATTTCCTGCACCTATGCCAACCATTTAAAAAAAATTATCCCCGTGTGGGACCTAAAATAACTGGAGCGTATCTAGTATACATGTTGTGACTGCAGACTAACACCAGGCTTTTCTCCATTGGCCCTTCTCAACCAATAAATAGAGAAGAAAAAGGATGTAAACAAAAAGTAGCCCTTCCATTAGTGGCCAAACATAAGATTTAAACCTATCTCCCCAAAGATTTAATCATCCCAAACTTGTATCCCATCACACCTGCAGTTGCTGCTTCCCCAGTTTGAAAAGAATGAAGTCTGTTCACAGAAAGTCCTTCAAAAGAAGAGTCAGAAAAGGGACCCCTATAATTCCTTGGGAACCATTGCTCTAGACTAGCCTTTCAACATTTTCCTGAAATGGAACTCGCTAGTGGAACTTGGGGGTTACTGGGACATTACTAGAAATGCAAGGCCCACCAACCATCAGCCAATCAAGCTAGATGTGAATACTTTTCTTCCTAGTTCCACATTGAACAGTATCAAAAGTTCCATAGGAATAGGTCAGATCTTTTCTATACGATGGCTAGAATTCACTGGGGCAATTATAAATGCATAACCACTGTAGTTACACAGCTACACAGTGACTCCTGATCCATCCCAACCAATTCCAAATTACCAGGCAGCAGCCACAGTGTGTGCTAGAATCTCTTCCTCTGTCAATTGAGAAGAAGTTGGCATGTTCCCACCTTCTCCCATGAGTAATCTCCAGTAAGACAGATAGAAGACAGAAACAGAGTCCCTGTCACAATCCCCCCTTGCGCCAGAGACTGCACATGGATGGGGGTCATTAGTCACCTGCTTCCCAATTAACAGAGGAACAGAGCTTTATTGATCATAGTGGCTACTGCCCTGTAAGTGAGAACTGGTGGATTTTGATGGTCCCTGCATATGTAGGGACTGTGAATACAGAACCAGACATGCATGTGTACCTCTAGGTTATGCATTCATAACTGCCCCAGTGATTAGGTCCACATCTTTTTCTAAATTGAGGAAACTCTATTCTAACCATAGCCTAGCTCTCATTAAATACTTGCTGCTAATTACAACCTTATGGATCCAAAGCTTCACCCCTCTAAGTGTCTTCAATCCTGCTAGCATCTGTTCTGAGAGTATCCTAGCTGCTGGAACCAAATATAGAAAGCTACCCATCTGACAGAATTAATAATTATAAACATGCCTATTTATTTATTTATTTATTTATTTACTTATCATGATAAATGAATCAATGAATTGGCAAACTCACAAGCCCCACCTGGGAGGGATTTCCTTCGTCCTGATCTTGGGAAGCGGAGAAGAATGGTCCTTGCCCAAGTACTTGAAGGCACATCTAGAGCTAAGAACATTCTATCTAGCATTACATACTTAAGGACCATTTGTACTTGCAGCTGTGTCAGAGTTCCACCTGAAGGGACATGAGAACCCTTTATTTATTTATATATTTTGTTTCAGCATATTTTTTCATCTGTTTGTCATGCAGGCTAAGCAGTTCAGAAGGAGGTACAAATACTTGTAATGAGAGACCAAAAAAAACCTGAAGCTTTGTCTGATCCAAGGATAAGCCTGCAGAAAACTGAGAATCAGCTTAAGTTTACATAATAAAACTTGAATGTGAAACTATTAGACCACTTCCTACCTAACTCTATACTTCAAAGTATCAATTTCCACCCATATTAAAGCCAGGTTGCTTAGAAATGGCTAGAGGTATGGATTGCTGAGCCCAATGAGTTTAATTGCTAAAGTTTAAAAGTTTTCTTCCTTAACATCCCCATACAGAAGGGACATTGGTCATACTGACTGCAGATGACTTGTAGTCTAATTCAACTGGTGGGCACCTGCCTAGTGAGGATTAATCTATAAACGGGAGGTTATTCCCTAATTCTGCCTGGGTATAACAAAGAATTACATAGAAACTGATCTTTTTGAATGTGAATTACTTACATTGAGAGTTAAGCTCATCTTATTTAATATAAATATCTATAAGAATGTTTGTATTAATTCAGTTATATTTTCTAGTGGACAGTTGAATTTATTTTTTATTTTCCTTTCACATTCCAGAACCCAGTTCAGATTGCCGCTCAATTAGGGATGTTTTGCGGTACCTGTGGCTATATAAAAATCAATTGCGAGCCAATTTTAAAACTCAACATGACCTCCCATATAGAAAGCCTGAAGAAAAAGCAGATAAGCAGAATAATGGTGTTTCATTACTGAGAATAGCCTCTGGCAGGAAATACAGTCTCACACAACTAGCTAATTTCAAAGCTTTCCAAACATTTCTGTTTATGAGTACTTTTTTCAGTGAGGGAGATAATATAATGGCACTCTTCATCTGAATGTTATAAAAGTTGGAAAGTTGCATTTCCAGCAGCAGTCCATACATTTATCAGACATCAGAACAGTTACGCCTTTTCTAGCAAAGATCTTGTGCATTTAAACAGCAAAAGAACTGACACAATTTGAACAGATAAATGCTATATCATCTTGTTTGGTTAGTTAGTTACATAAAGAAATGTAAATTAACAATGTCATGTTTGTAGTTAACACTAAATATTAGAAACCATAAAAGCCAATGAAGAAAGCCCTAAAAATCAAACAGGATAAATTCTGAGTAGAGATGAAATAAATTGAATCTAGCAAAATATATATATATAGCTTACAGTATAGTAATGACAGGCATACTAAAGCAAGATAACTCTATGAATGGAAACTTAGTTCCAATTTAATTCAGTAATTCAGTACTTACCACGGTATTTGCTATGTTAAGCTGCCTGACTTACTGGGCGGCACATTTGCAGCTCTGGTGGTGGTGGTGCCTCCATGGTGTCCCCTAGTGCTGTTTAGTTGGTCCTGCTATGCCATGTGGCTTCCTGGCTGTGTGCTTGCCCCCATCGGATACTTCCTCATACCCAGCAGACTTTGCATGGCTGGGAAAAGCTCCCAGCCAATCAGTTCAAACCTGTTGGTTTGAATTGATTGGCTGCTTCTGCTCAGGCCAGAGCTTGAGGAAGTCTTCCCTCTGGCTAGGGATTTTGTATTTAGCTTGGCTCTCCTGCCCTTGGAGCTCAGTTCTTCTTTGCACATCGTGCCTCCTATTCTCGCTTCCCATGCACAAGCCAACCCTGTTTCTGCTGTAGCCAATAAAGTTGTAGCCTATTTTCACCCAGCTTCAGTGTGTTGCCTGGTTTGTTCCTTACACTATACCTTTCAGTCCTGAGCCCCCTAATAGAACTACTTTTGGACAAGAATACTGAAGTATATAAAACAGAAGTATAAAAGACAGTTGTTGAATGAAGTGTTGGATATTTTCTGAATAATGACACTTATTGTTTTCCTTTTATTATTTTTTAATGAAAGAGTGTTTTGCTACTTTATATGCCTATAGACAAAACATAATAAAAATATGTAGAAAAAGTTATTTTAAAAAAACTAGTATTAGATGATTTCCAAAATATTTTCAGATCTCATAGGAACTGGAAACATACCACATCATACACAAAGACCTCATTTCCACAAGAGTGTTTCTGGGTACAGAATAAAGGATATTTCACAATATCCAAACAGCCAGAGCCAGAAAACACAAGTTCACATTAAATGGAATGTTTATTTAGAGAAGCTGACATATCTCCTTTTCTGAAATAAACACAATGGTCATAATTACTATATCCTAAAAAATTAAAAGCAAATAAATGCTACCACTGTTATTGAGGCCTTTTCCACACGGGGTGACGGATTCACCCCATGCAGGTACTCACCTGACCTGTGTGCTCCTTGCACGGGTCCAGGCTGATCTGAAGCAATGAGTGGCTGCGCTCCGCACTGCTCCGGGAACGAAGCACTGCTCCACCAACCAGTGAAGCTCGCCAGACTAAAGCCTGCCCCCAGCAGATCTGCAGACTCGCACTGGTGCAAGCCTGCAAATCTGCACCGAAGCGCAGCCATGGAGTGACGCACTCCGTGCTTTTGAAAGACCTGTTTTAAGCGGTCTTTCAAAAGCACGCTGAACAACCACTTTGGGTCATTCTGGAGCGGGCTGAGGTCCTGAACTACACAAAGTAGTCCGGACCCAGTCCGCTCCAAGGTGCAGACGTCTTCTCTGGAGGACGTTCTGCACCGTTTTAAAAACCCCGTGCGGAAAAGACCTGAGACAAAAACAAAATAAACCTTACTGTGAATCCACAAATGATGAAACTGATGTAAACCCTGAAGGGAAGCATTTTTTATGTATTTGCAAGAAGAATTAGTCTTAAAGGTATTATGAGATCAATTCTGTACCTCAGTAACAAAATAGTCCATTAATGAAATTAATGTTCCCCAACAATGGACCATTCTTTGTGCCACCAACTCTATAAGCAAACCAAATTAAGTCCCTCGAATACTGTAGTGGTTTTTGTTTTACTGCAGAAGACCACCAGCAAGATATACAGCCAATTTCATTGAATTGTTCCATGATGTAAGATATCTTCTGCCAGTTCTAAGCTAGTAAAAAAATTCCTCACCATCACCACCGCACTTGGTCCACTGTTAAAATATGTTTAATTGGTGTAATCAGCAGCTGGATCTTCCATGGTGTTCCATCCTAAATCTGTTCTAATCCTTCAGAGGCTGTGATGTCTTCCCCTTGCAAAACCACCATACTTTTATGACATATTTCTTTGGTTGGTTTGGCCTATGCTTCTGGACTGGATATTTAGCTCTGAACTCAATTAGATGTTCATTAGTGATGTCCTCTGGTGGACCCCTCTAGATTGTTGAGTGCCATCCACCTGGGAGTGTCATTTTTTGGTGCTATCTCTTGTTACATTTTGAGTTGTCTCACTGTGAGGTTTTTGTGGTAAAAGGCATTCAAAAGGGATTTATCATGCTTCCTTTTGTATAGTACTAATAAGCGTTAGCTATGGTGCCACTGTTGTTGTCTCTGAGAGATACTCCATTACTAGTGTTGCTGCCCGGTAGCAATAGCAATATTATAGCAATAGCATTTATTTCTATACCGCCTATCAACTAAGTGTTATCTAAGCGGTTTACAATGTATTTTTTTTTTAGCTAATTGCCCCCAACAAGCTGGGTACTCATTTTACCGACCTACGAAAGGATGGAAGGCTGAGTCAACCTTGGAACTTGGCAGGATCGAACTCACAACCTTGTGGTTGCAGTACTGGCATTTAACCACTGCACCACCAGGGCTCCTGGTGTAGGTGTTGGCCCATTTAGTCTGGCTCCTAGGCAAAAGCCTGTCTGGCATGAGAGACGCTGCTCCCATCAACATGGCCTCTTGCCTCCAAGGAGCACACAATCCCACCACTGCAGAAAAGCAGTGCCATTGGTGGGTCCCTGGTCTATACCACTTTCAAAATTGCACATAATGTAGCCCATTTATGACATTACGTTACTGTTTCCTTGTAGTTGAACTTCAAGCATGAGCACACTAATCTCATTGTTGCCCTGAAGTGTCAGGGCCCTGACACTCAATGCCAGACTTCCTCTCAGGCTTCATGTTGTATATGACACATCCCTGACAGGAGTAGTATGTGTACTGTACGTGATTAGATCAGTGTTGTGAAGGGACTTCCAATAGATATGATTTGGACAGATAAATCTTATCTCATCTTATTTATTTGTTCAGTTAGTTACATCAATAAATGCAAATAAACACTGTCATCTGTTTTGTTAAAAATAAAGGTTAAAACCCATAAAAGCCAATCAAGAAAGCCCTAAATAAGATTTATTCATCTATATTAATAAATGCAAATTAACAATGTTATTTGTGAGTTAACAATAAAAGTTAAAAACCGTAAAAGCCAATGAAAGAATGCTCTTTAAAAAATCAAACAAAATAAACTTTGAGTACATACTAAATAAATTAAATTCAGGAAAAACATTCAAGCATTGCTGTACAGTCACAGTTCTGGCAAGGAAGGATATTCTTTTCTCCTTTTTCCTAGACTTTTCTATCAAAAGGAAAGTTCCTGAAATAGTCATGTGGTATCTGATGGCAATGTTATACTTCCTGCAGCTTGTGTTCTTCCTTCATTGTACCAGTATATTGAAATTTCAGTTCCCACTTTCTGATCCCTTTTCACAATCAAGTCTCATCATTCATTGTTGGTGATAATGTTGTTATGTGCCTTCAAGTCAACTCAGACTTGTAGCAATCCTATCATATGATTTTCTTGGCAAGATTGATTCAGATGAAGTATGCTATTGCCTACCTCTTAATTTGTGAGAACGTGACTTGCCCAAGATCACTTAGTGAGTCTCCACAGTTGAGTAGGAATTTGCACTTGATCTAATAAAGTCCTAGACCAATTATCAAACCACTACCATACAATAGATTTCACCATTCACTACTCTTTATATTTTTTTTTCATTTGGTATGCATCTTTGCACATGTGTTGGTGTCAGTGCTTTTCTCTAATAATGGTTTTGTGAAGTAATTCTTTTCCATCTCTATTTTGACCCTGTTTTTTAAATGTAATGTTAGGTTTGGATTTCAATCTGCTGAAAAGAATGAACACATAGCAAACAGAAGCCTCATTCAGGAGTTCAAAGGTGCTAAAATAACTGTATGAGAGGAAGGTGAAGATTAGCCTTGCCCTATTGTAGCCTTTCATATCTAACAGAGGCTGTCTTTTCCATACTATTTTTCGATAATGAACTATAATGACGGAGTTTCCATAACTAATGTGTTACACATGCTAATGTGTTACCAAATTTCATGCATATAAGTGAGAAAAAGGTTATGGATATTTTTATAGGAAAAAGTTGCACATGTGCATGTGCACATGCGTGCATGCGCACGCGCACACACACACACACACTGACCCATCTGTCTGAAATTTTCAGTCTGTCTCCATATCTCATCTAGGTATTTTTTTTTTGGAAAAGGTTGTATCCATTTAGTCTTCTAATGAAAGTCAACAGAAGATAGAAAGATTTGGATCACCAAATTTCAATTCAGATCCAGTTATAAATTAGGTTAGATCAGGTCCAAATTGCCATAAACCTAATTGAGTCCAACTGGGAATTATTGATTGAGATTCACAAATTGTGAGTCTATTGAATAGCCCTACTTTACACATTCTGGTTGGTTAAGGATTTATTTTTCTCACTTTGGCATCTGATTATCAAGACTAAGTGAATATAGCTGATGGTGTCAGTAGTGGTGAGGGACATGTCAAGATATATAGCTATAATGCCGAATTTGTCAAAAGACAGTGATCACTTTTGTATAAGTGTCCTACATTAATAATAGTTTTAAAAAACAAATGCTATCAGTTCCTACTGTTTCATTACCACAAAGAAGAGGACAATATGAAAAATAATGCTGAACAATCAAATTGAGATCGAAATTGAGGAAGACAGTGTTTAGGAAAAAAGAGCTATGTAAAAAACCAGCATGCCCACGAATATAAGAGATGAAAAAGGAAGTAAGCAACACTGACACTCAAAGAAAAAAAATGCGGGAACAGACTAGAAACCAGTATACCAGAATACTTCCATTTCCAAAGGCAACAAAATGCAATTAAGTATTTTCCCAACAGTGGCAATTACCAGGTGCCACTTGAAAGAAGAATGGGATGGACCTCTAGGGTCTCAGTGAAATGCTACAGTTGGGACCTCATGTCTCTTGGTTCCTCCATCTGCTGAGGTTGGCGGAAAGCAATCACTGCACCAATGACATCTGCAGCCATTTCTGGGGTAACAACACATTGTGAAAGGCTATTGAATCATTTCTGTAGCAAATTAGCAAAGCTCCTGTTACTGTTGTGAGGTCTAAGAAGGGACACATCTAACAATAAGCAATCTGAGCAATGTCATGCGAATACCCAAAGTTCCCACCATTTCCCTTTTTCCTGATTGCCATTGTCACAAGAATAGATTCAAGCTGTGTCCTTATCTGTTCTTATTATGATCTTTGTCACTGAAATGAGGCATCTGAATGTTAATATCCAATACTGTCTGGAAACAAAACAGGCTGAAGTGTGGCTTTAACCTTTTCAATATTCGAGATTTGATTGTTTTTTGTTCTGCTGCTCTCTCATATACCTGCAATGAAGACATAATACAAAGCCAGTCAATGAAAAAAGAGAGATCCTTCAAAAGGTTGAAGATGTGCATTTCTGAGAGGAATCACCTGGAACTGAATAAGACTTCTAGAACACTACTGCATGTACACACACACACACGCACACATGCATTCTCTCTCTCTGTCTCTCTCTCTCTCTCTTTCTCTTTCAGTTTCTCAGTCTCTCCCTTTTTCTGTTGTCAAACATAGCAAGATATAATTCCTGGTGAATGCAATTATGGATTCTTCCATACCATAATAATAATAAAAAAATCACTGATTAAGATAAGCAACTATTATTATTTAAACAGAATTTAAAGGAAGAGGAACACATTGGTATGAGACATACTAATGATGCTTTCTGGCTCCATGTTCTTCTTACAAAGCAGAAGACCTCCAAGTAGAGAGGATGCCAGTCTAAATTCTCTGGGAAGAGAGTTCCAGAGCTTAGAGCCTGCCTATGAGAAGACCCTCTCCTATGTTCCCACCAGATGTATCTGTGCAGGAGGTGAGGAACAGAAAAAAGCCCTCCAAAAATATCTCAAAGCACAGGATGGTTTATAAAGTGAATACGGTCCTTTAAACAATCTAGTCCTGAGCCTTATAGGTCAGAAGCAACACTTTGAATTGTGCCTGGAAATGGACCAGCAGCCAGTGAAGTGGTTACAACAAGGGAGCTGGTTTTATTCATAGCAGCCCCAGTTAGCAAGCTGGATGCAGCAACTGACGTTTCTAAACATTCTTGAAAGGCAGCCCACATAGAGTGTGAAACCAGGATGTAACTAAGGCACATATGACTACGGCCAGATCTGACATCTTAATGAACAGGTATAGCTGGTTGCACAAGCTTTAACTATGTAACCTGAGTTTCCAGACTCAGAGTTGAATCCAGTCTGTGGACCTGCATCTATAGGGGGAGTATAATCCCAGACAGCACAGACTGAAACCTTATTCTCTATTTTGTCTTTTGACTGACTAGGAACACCTTCTTCTTGTCTGGATTAATTTTCCACATGTTTACCATCATCCCATCCATTACTGATGGTAAACACCTATTTAGGACCAAAATACCTTCCTAGTCTTATGGTGAAAAAAAGCAACAGTCTTTAGTGTCATCAGCATACAGATGGCACCAAATCCCAAAACTCCAGACTGCTTCTCCCAGTGGTTTAATTTATATGTTAAATAATATAGGGAACAGATCTGAGTCATGAGAGTCCTCAAAGGACAATAGCAAAGGGGTCAAGCAGGAGTCCTGAACCACCACCTCTGGGTTTGCTGTAAAGTCACTGTAAAATAGCATCCCAAGTCCCATCCCAGCAAATTGACCCAGAAGGATACCATAGTTGACAGTATCAAAAGCCACCAAGAATTCCGGCAGAACTAAGAGGGGCAGAGTCCCTCTGTCTAGCTCCTTGTTTAAGTCATCCACAAAGGCAACTGAAGCCATTATCTGTCCGATAACCAGGTCTGAACAGACTGAAATAGATCTAAATAATCAGTCTAACCCAGAAATCCCCGTGCTTCACCTTCTAAAACCTTACCTAAAAAGGTTTACAAGCTTGATAGGTGAGGGCAATGCTGTGTAGGTAGCATATCTTGATTTCATTAAGGCCTTTGACAAAGTTTCTCATGACATTCTTGCAAAGAAGCAAGTAAAATTCAGGCTGGACAGGGCCACTGTTAGGTGGATTTGTAATTGGTTGACCAACCAGACCCAAAGGGTGCTCACCAATGGCTGCTTTTCATCCAGGAGAGAAGTTACTAGTGGGGTGCCACAGGGTACTGTCCTGGGCCCAATGCTATTCAACGTCTTCATCAATCACTTGGATGATGGAGTAGAGGGCATGGTGATCAAATGTGCAGATGACACCAAATTAGGAGGGGTTGCTAATAAGCCAGAGGACAGGATGAAAATTCAAAATGACCTTGACAGATTGGAGAGCTAGGCCAAAGCTAACAAAATATATTTCAACAGAGAGAAATGTAAGGTATTGCGCTTAGGCAGAAAAATTAGAAGGCACAAATATAGGATGGGGAACATGTGGTTGGATAACAGTACATGTGAAAGGGATCTAGGACTCTTAGTAGATCACAAGCTGAACATGAGTCAGCAGTGTGATGCAGCAGCCAAGAAAGGCAACACGTTTCTTGGTTGCATCAATAGGAGTATGGCGTCTAAATCGAGTGAGGTAATGGTATCACTCTATTCTGCTTTGGTTAGACCTCATCTGAAATACTGTGTCCAGTGCTGGGCACCTCAATTCAAGAACAATATTGACAAGCTGGAGCGTATCCAGAGGATGAAGCCATGCCCTATGAGGAGAGGCTTAGGGAGCTGGATATGTTTAGTTTGCAGAAGAGAGAATTAAGAGGGGTCATGATAGCCATGTTTAAATATTTGAAGGGATGTCACGTTGAGGAGGGAGCAGACTTGTTTTCTGCTGCTCCAGAGACGAGGACAAGGAGCAATGGATTCAAGCTGCAGGAAAAGAGATTCCACCTGAACCTCAGGAAGAACCTCCTGATAGTCAAAGCTGTCCGGCAGTGAAATATGCTGCCTCGGAGTGTGGTGGAGTCTCCTTCTTTGAAGGTTTTCAAGCAAACTCTGGATGGCTATCTATTGGGAGTGCTTTGATGTGTGTTCCTGCATAGCAGAGGGTTGGACTGGATGGTCCCTGTGGTCTCTTCCAACTCTATGATTCTATGATTCTAGGGAATATTACAGATTGATCAGAATCCAGAATCATGGGATCCAGGGAGGGCAATTTTAGTAATTGTTGCCTCTTTCAGGCAAGCTGAAGCTCAGACTTGTTTTAGTGAGATATTAACCTCCTACCTATTTACCTAGTCCCCTGCTAGCTTTGTTAATAAGATAGGAAAGGCAAGGATATAACAGACATGTGGTGGCTATCATCTCTTCAAGAATGCTACATGAACTGAGTAGTATCTGTTGTCCCTGGACAAGCAGGGGCCAAAGTTACACTGGGTCTGTATCATTTATAGTGTCCAAGTCTGATTTTATCTGAAAAGTGCTGGGCAAGTTATTCAGAGTAAGCTGTCAAGTAGTCTGGATTTACCTTTCTTGGTCCTCTGTGTGAAAGATCCTCTGACCACTTGAAACAGCTCTACTGGCTGTCTCCTTGTAGACACAATAAAGGCAGAGAAAAAAGAAATGCCTTTGCTGCATGTATTGTCACAGACTGTGCCCTCAAATAAGCTTTAGCCTTTGTTTGATCAGACCCACTTGAAGTTTTCTGCAAATGCAGTTCTAGGTACTTTCTCATGTGTTTCAATCATGACCACATCCCTGGAAAACCAAGAAACCGGTTTGGCTCTATTCCGTGAGGGGAGACACTTGTGGATGATTATGTCTACTGCCCTGGCCACTTCTCCATTGCAGGACACTTCTCTAGGCAGCAGTAAATGCCCCAAGAGCCATCTGGAATCCAGCAAGATCCACAAGTCATTTTAATGGCTCTCCCAGCCCTGCAGAGGTTCTGAGTCCCAGCCGGTCTAAACACCACCAAGTGGAGAATTGTTCATGACAATGGAGATAAGGACAGTTCCTCCACTCCCAGATGATATTTACTACACCCAACACAGAAAACAGGGTCCAGAGTGTGCCCAGTAGCATGAGCAGGACCAGATACCACTTGGGACAGACCCATTGTTGTCGTGGCAGACATGAAATCCTGAGACACTCCCAACAGGATAGTTTCAACATGGATATTGAAATCCCCTTGCACAACAAGATGGGGAGTCCAACACCAATCCTAAGATCATCTCGGCTAGATCAGTAAGGGAGACTGTTGAATAGCAGGGTATGTAGTGTACCAACAGTATGTGTGGGGAGAATTTTCAAAAATATTTGAAAAATTGTTGAAAAACAATTGAAAGATATCTTCCTCTAGTGTCAAGAAAGCCTGATAGGAATAATGCTGGACTGATGTCCTGTTTCAGGTTTCAGCATACTCACTCACACACAGTTTTTAGGGAGGAAGCATTTTTTTTCCAAGTTCTTGCAGATAGCACTGGCTAAGGCAAGGCCAGTAAATCACACAAAGTCTCTGGAAATAGACTTGCCTGGAGGGTTTGCTTGCAAGAGGAGAGAAATCAAAAACCAGCCAAAGAGTCTAAGAGCCAAACAAGGTTATTAGTCAGTCCAAAGGTCAAGATTTCAGTTACCTGAAGCAGAATCACAGGAGCACCATCCTAGAGTTGAAGAACGTACAGTTCTTTCCAACAGCCATGGATCAGGGCTATTTCTTAAATTGGCTGCAGCCAGCTGTCCTTGACTAAGAGAGCTTCTCCCTTTGTTTAGCAAGAAGCCTCAGTGAATGTCTTTGTTCTGCTCTCTTTTCTCCCAAGGCTGAGGAGATGTGCCTCCTCATCTGATCGTTCCAGCTGTCCTGGTTGTGCCAGTGTTTGATCTGTCTCAGGTGAGTCCTGAGACTGCCATTCCAGGTTGGGATGGAGAATTCTCCTCCTCCTTGGAGTCTGAGTCTTGGGCCATGGCAATTGACAAGAATTTTTACAGTTCTGCATTTATTCTATGCAAAATTCACATGCTGTGGAAAATAATTATTTTCTGTACAGAAAATGTTGCTTCCTGAGCAGAAAGTGGTGTGGTGTTGTGTGGTGGGGGATCCACACAAAGATTTTTGTCCATGTGGTATCCTATTTCCATCGCTCCAGAGGCACTCAGCATGCTGACTTAGTTTGGTGTTCATCAAAAGATAGGTGAGTTGGATAACATGGGGATCCAATCCCATCTTCTACTGTTTTGACCAAATAGAAGTTGTGACTTTTTTCTACCTCAAACCTTGGCAGAATAAATGCCACCTCTCCCTATCTCACCACTGGACAATACAAGAAAAAAAGTAAATAATTACATCCCTAATTTTAGTGCAGTGAATTCCATAGTTTATATAATGTGAAGAAGTATTTTCTTCGCTCTGTCCTCAGTTTCTCACCATTTGGACTCAGTAGGTCACCCTGAGTTCTAGTATTAAGGGAGAGGGACAACAGCTTCTTCTTTTCTCCACACTGTTTAATGTTACACTCCTCTGTCATGTCACTTTTCACTCACTTTTCTGAAAAGTAGCAGCCTTATACATTGAAGCCTTTCTTCATAAGGGAATCTCTTCAGTCTCTTGATTATTTTGGTTGTCTCCTAATTCTTTTGCAGCTTGAGCATACTCTTGTTTATTCTGAAATAAATCCTACTAGCTTAATTTATCCCCAGATGAATTTGAATTGGAATAAAGCCTGTTGACCACTAGAGTCTTTGTTTATTTTTCAAAGTGGCTAGCCAGATATCTCCTCAAAGTAATGAGCTTCTTCCCTAATTGACTAGGTAGCTTAGTAGTATTTTTTCCTTCCCCTCCCCCTGGTCTTTAGTGCAGTGTTCACTGTAGCCTCTTTCCTTTAAGAACATCTGTAATGAGACAATTGGAAGAGAAGAGTGAGTGGAAGGGAAGGGAACAACTCTACACATATGGAAACCAACCTTTTCTTCCTTGTTTAAGGAAAGAGTATTATGCTACCCTACCGACAGCTAGCAGGACATATTATACATACATACATATATACATACATACACATACACACACACACAACAGCTAGTAGGATAAAGGAAGTCAAAAGCCATATATGTATATATGTATGTATATGTATATGTATGTGCATATATATCTATATCTATATGGTTTTGGACTTCCTTTATGCTCCTATCTGCTCCATGACAGTGCTTAACATCTCTTAGATCTTTCCACATGCTGTCCCTGTCGGTAAATGCAGGGGGCATGCTTTGACGCTAGCATGACCCACAGTGTAGCTGCACTTAAAAGCAAGAACCAAAACTTGTTAAGTTCCATGCAAAACCTCAAGGAAAAACCTGCCAGAGAATGAGGCCATCCAGTTTGTCTAAAAACTATTCTGTTTATTGAAAGCAAAGCTGGATTACATATTGAGCAATGCAGCTAGGTGATATCCATGTCTGAACAGGAGCACAAAAGAACAGAGACAGAACAGAATAATACAGCATAGAATAGAACTCTGCCTGACTGCAGGCAGCACTTTTAAACACAAGTGTAAACATTTCTCAAAGCATGGGAACGGAAAACTTTCTAGTCAAAACTTCTACTTTTGGGCAGTAACACCCAACAGTCCCAAGTATTTGTCTTGGTGGAAGGATGAGCTGAAGGGATATCCTTCTTGGGTGGCTCTAAATGGCTGATTGGGAAAGGGAACTCCTTATAGTACTGTTAGCTGTCCCATTTCATAAGTTATCATCTATAGTGATATTGACACTGATTGTGGCAGTTTGTCAGTGGTAATGGCAGAAATGTGAAGTATCTGCTGACTTCCAACAGTGGGGTGAGACAACACAGCTTCTTAAGAAAGGGTCTCACTCTTACTTTGAAAAGGGAAAAAGAAGTGCTCCTTTCCACAGCATATGGTTAAAGTTTGAGATCTGTCACAGTATGGAACAATTGCCCATACTTTTGGTGGTTTTAAAGGGGGCTTAGATAAATCCATGGAGGAGAAAGCTACCAACAGGTACAAGTCATGACTGCTGTAGGTTATCTCTGGTATCTGAGGCACTGCTTAGTGGTATAGAAATGTAATTGCTATTGCTCTATTATGCTTCTCAGTACTGGTAGCTTGGAAAATGAGCAGACCTGTTGGGCTATTAGTCTGTAAGCTACACTCTCTGTGTTCCAAGTTTCCTCTACAAAATGTTAGGAAGTATTTGTGTGCATATAGCTAGAGATTTAATCTCCAAGTGGTATAAGGCAAAATGAAAAAGTAGGGCAAGATATTGGGTGAGAAGACGAAGACAATTCTGGAATTGTCAAGCATATAAACTCTGTCATGTTTAAGAGGCCAGAATGAAATGAATAGCAAAGAAATATGCTGGAAGAAAAGTGGTTCGGGACAATCACACCCAGAGAGCGATGTGAGAAATATACCTGAAAAGTATGCTTCAGAGATTCTTCAGGAATGATGAAGAGAGTGACATTTTGGAAGCAAAATTACTTCCCAAAATAGAGTGCAGATGTTCAAAGCCAGTTCAGAGTTCAGCACTCTGTGAGAATTTGCAGACTACTCCTGAAAGCTCAAGGCAAACAGTGCTTGAAATCTTTATTATCCCATCTTATGAATTGGGTCCCCTTGTTTCACCTCTCCATCCCTGCTTTGGTGACATGAGGTCAACTAATCCATGCTGTGGATAGAGGCTTTTGGAAAGGCTAAGAATAAGATTTCCACAAGACTGTTTTCTCAGAGACTAGTAAAGTCTCTTTCCACACCCTTCATTCTGTCTAAAATACTCATGAATTATAGTCTTTTGGACTTCTTCAGAAGAAAGAGTAGAAAGAAATTAAATTGTCAAGGACTCTATTTCTTTTATTTTTATTCATTCAAGCATTTATACAGCCAATCTATAATAGATGTTCTTTAGGCAAAATATGTACCTATAAAACAATTAAAATTATATACACTAAAATATAATTATGCCAGGGATTCCAGGCAGGGAACCCAGGGAAAATGATCAGCCCACTGCACAGATGTTGCATCATGCTCCAGCTGTGGGTAATTGCAAGGTTGCATAAGGGAATGGGGTTGTGTGCAGAAGGTAGAGGGAGGTGTGCAAATCCCTATCTGACTGGTTGTAAATATGTATTTAGAAAGCAACCCCCTGTTTGTATTGTCTGTTAACCAAACCTGGTGCCTGGCGTAAGCCTCTGTCCGATGTTTTGTATATAATGGAACTTTGCTGCAAGATAAAATGCCTCCTGTTTTGGAAGAAAACTCTTCCATGTGTGAGTATCCTTACTGGGGAACAAAATCTAGGCAACCCAGATTTTACAGTGGCAGGTCCATTCCAAATTACTTCACTTATCAAAAAAGTCTTATCTAATCTACTCTAAAAGTGAACAAGAAGATCTTTGCATCGGACCAAAACCACCATAAAGTTGGTTATAGGTAAGCATCTTTGATGAGGCTCTTACACAACTGGGATGCCAGAGCCTAAAAGGACTCCTCTTGCTGCCACCTTTCTCTCCTCATTTGACGAGGAAACTCTTTAGCCTCTGTAGAAGATCTTAAAGTTCAGATTGATAGATATGGTAGCCCTGAGACCATGCCAGATCAGATAGCTCCAATGAACAAACAATTTAGCTCCAAGACTAAACTGGAATTGTTCCTGAAAAATCCAGTCCATTGATTTTGCTTGACAAGACATTTGACAAGTAGTTGAACCATTCATGTCAACTTGATTAGGCTTGCTGTTCCTTTTGCTAGTTGTGCCATTTGTTCAGCTTCCAGAAGAATAAAAAGACACTTGTACTTGTACTGATAGCCTGATGTCGGATACAACCTAAAGAAAGGCAGACCCAGAGAACAAAGGAACAAGCAGGAATCATTTATGATGAGAAAGGTCACCAGTGTCCAATGAGTTAACAAGGGTAGGCCTGAAAGGGGAAATAGAGCACTCTTTAATAGCTGGTTCTTACAAGGCCTGCTTCTATCTTTTTGGTAAGCAATAGACTGCTACAGCTAAGAAGCCAGTTCAAAACACTCCCAGAACTCACAAACATGTCACAGTATGAAATGCAACTGTCTATTACGTATGTCTGTTAAAGAATAAATCCTTTCAGTGGCCTGTGGTTCAAGATGGCAAAGACAATTTTCATATGCTGAAGGTATTTTCCTACTCAAAGACCTATTGTGCTTCTTCAGGAAATGAACACATGGGGATATCCCAATTCATCTTAAGAAATGAATTAAGAGAGCGGCCAGCTTATATGAAATCTCTGTTTCAAGGGCATTAAAAAAAGGGAAAAAAAGAAAGACAACCCTTCATTTTAAATTGAATTCTATGCACTGTTATGTCACTCCTCTTTATGCCAATTGTCAATTTTATTGAAGCAGAGGAAAGAAGAACCATCTAAAAGTCAAAACACATAAAAGAAAAAAAAGTCATAGATTATATATACCCTTTTTATCTATGGTTTAATTAAAGAAGGGGAGAGAGAACTGAAGCAGAAGCCTCCTCAAGGAGCAGCAAATTATGGGCGTCCTGTTTTACGTGCTGTGATAAATGTGGTGATCTTCAAAGGTTATAATTTTCAAACAATAGGCATGATAAAATATAACCTGATAGAATGGAACATGGTACTCACAGGGAAATGCCAATTGACAAGAAAATAGAATGGAAGGTCTAAAAGGGGCAAAGGAGGTAAAAGAGAACTGCTATGCAACTAGCCCTTTCCCTGAAAGTTTTTAAAAATACTTTTAAGGATGAAAGGAAAGCTATGGACAGGGATGCATACAAGTTTGTGTGTGTATCTGTTTGTGTGCACACATGCTTTCAAGGCATCTGTCAACTTTTGGTGACCCTGTGAATTTCATAAGGTTTTCTTAGACTAAGAATAGTCAGACATATTCTTGTCAGTTCCTTTCTCTGAAATATTGGCCATTTCTGCCTTACATGGTTACATTGCTATTCTACTTTCAACATCCTATGCAGTTTGGGGAGGGGCATTTAGAATTCTCAGCCAGAGAGCTCTTTGGCCTCAGTAAACTACAAATCCCAGAATTCAACAAGATGTTGAAAGTAGAATAACAGCACTATAACAATGTAGTGAGGAAATGGGCATAGCCTACAACACTTGGGCCATTTCCGCACTAGCCTGTTATAGCACGATGATTCCACTTTCAACATCCTCTGGAATCCTGGGGTTTGCAGTTTCGGGAGGGGCCACTTGGCCCCTCCCGAAACTGCAAACCCCAGGATTCCAGAGGATGTTGAAAGTGGAATCATCGTGCTATAACAGGCTAGTGCGGAAATGGCCTTAGTATTCATTGATCTCTATCCAAGTACTAACCAGGACTGACTCTCCTTAGTTTCCAAGATAAGACAGGATCTTGTGCCTTTTAGGGCATTTAGGCCCTACAAGTTTATGTACATGCATTAAATTAAAATTCTTCGGAATTCTGAATTTCCATCAGGCATTTTGAACATATCAACTATGAACCCAGGTACAGTGACTAATCACACATTTTAGGGTTTTGAAGATGGCCAATGACCTGATTTTTACATGTAGTATTAAATTCTGCCCTTGCAAGAAACCTCAGAATCCGCAGGCCCTGTGGCAAAAGGTGCTTTCTTTCCATGAGTGAAGCTATAGGGGATGGAGGCAAAATGAAGACAATAGCCTACAATAAGAATTCTGTCCCCTTAATTAAATTTTCCTTCAGTCCCCAAATTCCTAGCATTGTGACAATTTAAACTGCAGTTGAGCCTTCAGAAACATAGTTATTCATTCAAAGAAAAAGGATAGGTAAAGTTACCAAGGCAACAGCAAATGTAAGAGTTCTAGGTGTGAACAAATTTCAGTTTCTCATTCTCTGCAATGCTAGAAATTTGAGGACTGAACAAACATTTCATTGGGGAAGAATTCTTAATGAGGAGCAATACCCTCATTTTGACACCCCCCCTCCAGTACGTATATCCCTCTTTCCTTCAAACAAAGCTATCAGTTTCTTATGGCACAGTTCTATGTACATTTCTAGTTGCTGTACAGGAGAATGTGAGGTGAGTTTTGTTTTGTGTATTTACAAATTAGACATTGTACAATATGTGACAACCTAGCAACTTCATAATTTCCTACATTCACCAGTTTTTATGAAATTGTTCAGAGATTGGTGGTAAATGATCCCAACACGTGTGGAAACATTCACAAAAATACTGTCAATGCATTCCAATCCACTGAAAAATCCCTCTGGAATTCAACAGACCACATATCTACATCTATGATTTACACTAACAGACTTCCACTTCCACTAACCTGCAGCTCTTCTGTTAGCAGCTGTACAACCCATGCTTTCATATAGTCTAATTGGCAAATATTAATTGGCATGAAATTATATTCTATACACTTATAGCTGAATGGCCACATGGAGAAGGGACACTGACTGGGAAGATGTGCAAAAGTAGATCAGAGATGACTTCAGTATGGCCAGGTCACAAGTTCACTGAGTTTAGCTGAGAAAGCCTGACTTAATGACTCTAAGCTAATCCTCTCAACTGCCCAACCTCAGAAAAAAAAATAGTCAAATAATAATGCCCAGATGCAGCAGACAAGTACCTCTACTGTGCTGATTTCCTACTGAAATTTTCCCCAGTCACACTAGCCAACCAAGACATTGAGAAGCTGCCAGGACTCCCATCAATATGTTGTCAACAATCAGTCCATTCCAGATCCCTTTTGTTTACTCTGCCAGAAAGCAATTAACTCAGATTTCTTCAGGGATGGAAATAGAGTATAAATAAATCCCAGTTTTGAGCAGCTGGCTTGCAGTCCTTCACTTGCTGGTAGCCATGCTGTCACTCTGATTTCCAGTTGTATACTGTTCTTAGGCACAAGTCTAAGCCATATCACAGCTTCTTTGCTACTCTTTTGGATTGGTAAATATTGCCCATTTCACCCTGAAATCTTTCTATCTTAAAATCTTTCCTTCCTTTTTCTTGAGTTAGCCTTGTGTGAGTGCGTGACTGTTTGGATCTTCTGTGAGAGAGATACTGGATTTCTTTAGTAAAACACATTTTAGTTTACTTGTGAATCTCTGGCTGGTTCTTCCCTGCAGAAGTCTTGTAAACATTGATGTCAAAGATCTCATTAGGTTATCCTCCTCTCACAGCTAATAATTCCCATCTTTGAATGGAGGTACTGGTATCACAGGTGCACCTCTGAGTCACTCACATTTTGGGGTAACACTTCATGTTTCCTCATTGGTACTAGGCAGTCTCTTAGTCCTCCATAGTACATTTAACAGTCTTCAAAAGGAACAAGAAATGCATTTTGACAGTAGTGTCCATACCACTGGTGGACAGAAATACAGCAAGGTTTTTAAAAAAATCTAATATTAATGTTCTTTTAATTTAACGGGGCATCATGGCAAACTCTGCCTTCCATTAACTCCTCACTCTAAATTGGCAGGAAAAATGTTTTACAAATTTTCCAGTTTTATTCATATAACTAAAACAAAACACGGCTATCCTTACGTAAGTATAAAGGGGTGCTACTACACCTGTTTTTCTGCAAAATAAATAATTTTCCCAACATATTGAATGTTCTTATAGGACAGATAAGGGAACAGAAAGTACCTTTCATTAATTGCAAAGCCCTTCCTTTTACTTAATAAGCTAGGCATGCATTATTAAACAGTGCAGAATACATTAGAAAAACATCCAACAAGGTGCAATAGATCGGTTTCTTCAATATAGAATTAACTATTCAAGAGAGTAGTTGATATACATAATTAAACAAGACTAAATAATTAGATAGTCTTAATTAATGTTAATGTTCATGTTCAGTTGCTGGGAACATATCAGTTCAACATTTTTGGCCATTTTTAGAAGAAGAAACAAAGCTATGCTGAACGAGATTAAATAATACGTTACCAGTGCAGTGTTGGACAGTTTCTAAAACCTACACACATATATATTTAAGCTCAAAACTATCATCCATTTTGAACAATTAGCACAATACAGTAACCTAAAAAACATAAAGGCATAAATTATTGTATTCCAAACTAAGGTAGATCCACCAGGATTTACCTATGAGTTGACAACTGTGAATCAATAGGATTTTTTGTTTTGTTGGCAACTGATTCAGTTGGTGTATTCTAATTAGGATTAATCAACAGGATTCACGATGCTGAGAGATTAATTTACTGTCAAAAATAGCATCTTAGTGAGAATGTCCTGAGCTCAGACCTACATGATTCAGGTTAATGTGATCATGAAATTGACTGGTTAGATTCAGCCAGTCAGTGTGTCTCAGTATGCGTTATATCATGAGGTTTTTGGGATGCTCAAATCAACATGAAAAGAGATGTGTACTCATTGTAGGAAAGGCAGTATAAGCAACTAATAAGCAAATACTATTAAATAATAATTAATGTATTAATCCTCATTTCATTCTATAGCCTATGTTTTTACAAGGATATAAATTCTCAGTTCCTGCACTTGTTAATCAGAGTCAAAGGACTGTTAGTGTAGATCACTGTGCTAGTGTCTACGTAGGGTCAATAGGGTTGCCAGCATTTTAAATGGTAATAACCTGGATATGTAAAATGTAGATACTGCAAATCATAGTTAATAGAAAGAGAACAAATTGATCACTTTGACAGCAGGTTTCATTGCTGTACTTGCTCACGTGTTTTCCAAGATTTGAGCAACTATCTGACACTCACAAAACAAAACAGAGTTCAACTCATATAATTCATTGAAGTGGTTCATTTTTGTTGATTTGGGGATGTCTGATGGTGACATGGGTTGGCATGTTAGGCGACAGGGTGTCCAATTTCCCATCATAGCTCTTCGGTTTCCTGTTGTACTTCCAGTTTGGAAATGTTGCACTTTCCTCCTCCTCCATTACATTTTCATTTATTTATTTATATAGATATAGATATAGATATAGATATAGATATAGATATATAATTTTAGTTCTTCATAGCATTAGCACTCAGATGGCAAGATGAAATTCTCTTGCTAATTCAGGCATTAATCATTTGATTCACAGTACCTTTCCCTCAACCTGTCCCCTTTCTGCTCTTTGATGCTCTTTTGATGCTATTGCCACCATTGCTTAGATCAAAGAAAGGGAATGTGTATCCTCCAGGTGTTGTTGGACTGCAACTCCCATAATCTCTCATTGTTGGTTGCATTGGCTAAGGCTTATGGTAACTCCACTCAGACAATTTCTGGAGGCCTATCTCTTTCCCATCCAGTCATAGATATTACGTTGATGCTGGTTTTGTTTTCTTTTTCATCATTGTACTAATACAACTGAACAAATAAGCCCAATGCTCTATTGTTCCTTGTGATATTAAGTAATCAGAAATATCAACAAATGTGGGTGTTCTCTTGATTTTTTAATTCCTGGTTTCTGAAGGTGAATAAGCTGTCAAGCTTTATATTTTGAATCTTGACCTCTGCAGTTGCCGTCCAGTCCCATTTCAGATAAATATTTTACATCAGTTGTCCTATGTCAGTATGCTGTTACTCAATTTTCCCTGTTTTGAATGAGCAGCATCCTCATGATGCCAGACTTCCTTGTCTCAACAGGATCTGTGGCTGAGCAGGAAGCATCCACTGCCGTTGAAATTCATGAGCATATTTCCACATACGCTCAAGAAAGTATTGTGTCACTTTTGAAAGTGATGGATGGTAATGAAAGAAGTGTAAAAGAAAGAGAAAAAAACAGAGGCATATTTTTGCGCATACAAGTGTGCATGAGCAGTTTCATTATAGCACAACTTATAGAAAAATGTGTATTATTTTCACATTATTTTCCAACCCCAAATCCACAGGCATTAAAAATAAAAAGCCCTCAGATGGCAGAGTAGATAAGCATCCCTGACCTGTTGAAACATATGCAGGATGGATTATATTTGATTTGTATGGCACTAGTCCTGCCTGGCTTTCTATAATGTTCTGAATAGAAACAGAGAGGCTGGCTTAAAAAAAAAATGTAAAGACCTAAATAGCTTGGATCAAACTAATTTTTCATACTTTCATCACTGATCCACCAAATAATGCCTGTGACATACACTATACATTTCATTACAGTATAAATATTTTAATGTCACTGAAATGTGTAGAAGGAAACAGTTGTACCGAAGCAAAGAAAAAAGCAAGATGCCATGATAAAGGCCACAACAATATTAGCATTAATATGAGAGAGCTGCAGTGAAATTGAGATGTGCTGGTATTGACTGAGCCAGGTGTCGTCTTACAATCTCTTTTTCATGTGGTGAGTAAAGGATTAAACAGAACTTGTCCTGAGGTAGAAGCAAAGTATGAGCAGCTTCAAAGCCAAGCTGGTCACACCTTTTCATGTTCGAAGATGCTCACTGAAGCCTCAAGTACTTGACAGGCAAGTCTAGGAAGTCTCCAGTCATCATCAAGAGTACTCAAGGTTCTCTTTTAGAAATCTCCTTTCTTGTTCTGTCCTGCCGTTGTGCTAGGGATGCAATTCTTCATTAATTTTCAAAGGAAGCAATAAGTAATTTTAACAATTTTTCCCATTGAAAGAAAGTCTTTGAAAACAGTTCGAAAAAAACAGCCTGTTCGATAAAAACAAACAAACAAACACCATTTTGGTGCAGAAAACACAGGTTGTGTGCAAAGTTTGCACAGAATAAGTCTAGATCTGCAATTATTCTTGTCAACTTAAGAATCACCCAAGAAACATGTTTTTCACCCATTTTTAAAATATTTTTAAAATATATTTCCTTCCTTACTCTGATGTTTGACACCAGTCTGATTGGAATCACACATGTTTATAGAATCAGGTTAGAGCAGGTTAAAAAAAAAATCTGTCTCCCATAGCAAATCAATTCTACAGTTTTGTTTTGTTTTGTTTTGTTTTAAAGATACCTACTCTGTCTACAAGGGAACAGATACGTGGGTGCCGAAACGATTAGAAAGAGGTTGGGAACAATCTCCAGAACTGTTTTGGGCTCACATGAACTTCTAATAGCCATTCCGACCCAGCCCTTAGCAGCGTGAATTCAGAAGGAACATGAATCTACAGGTAATCTGTCCTGTCCAACCTCTTTCCAAGATGAATGCAAATCTGCTCTCCCTCCAGCATACCTACTTTAGGTTGAGAGAGTTGGGAGGACCCTTGAAAAAATCCTTATTTTACCCTAGTCTTTTATTGATAGTCACATTCAATGTTTTCAAAAAAAAAAAATTCTAACTCTTTGCTAAGGGACTGGAGGCCTGGGGAATTATGACCTTTGAGTTTTATCTGTGTTTTTTTTTTCCTAAGCTGTGTTTTACATCCTGTTGTGTCATCATCCAATATATCAATAATATTACTGTGGCTGACTTCCCTTATTTTCTCTTGACAATGTCCTCAGGGTTGATAGATGACTGCACTTTCTTGTAACAGGGGAATGCATTTATGTGGGGGCTATATATAAGTTTATTAAATCATCTTCTAGTGACTGAAGAAGGCACACATTCCATTTAAATCTCAACCCAGCCTCTCTCCTAGATAATATTCCACTGTTTATCCCTTGATATGTAGGCTTGGGGTTCCAGCACTTATATGTGGTGTCAGAAAACAGTTGCAATGAATAGTAGCACTAAATATTTCAATGAATATTAACTATTGCAAAGGTAATCCATCTGGTATTCTCTATCTGTTTTGAATTACAACATGTCCTAACCATTGTCTGTGCTGATTGGAACCAGGGCACAAGCATTAGGGGGATCGAGAGCAAGGCCATTTCTGTACTAGACTGTTATAGCTCTATTATTCCATTTTAAACATCCTATGGAATCCTTAAAATTACAGTTTAAGGAGGAGCTGAGGTCCTCTCCCTAAACTACAAACCCCAGAATTCCATAGGCTGTTGAAAGTGGAATAATAGCACTATAACAGTCCAGTGTGGAAATGACCTAAGAGGAATGTAGTGTACAGGCTCCCTTCCCAGGCTGACAGCACAATGTCTCTTCTTACACATACAATCTTGTGAGTCATGAAAACATTTACTTTAACTGTGACCCAAACTCTGAAATTACTTTTACATAGTCTACATTTCTCAAAGAAAAAGCAACCCAACCAGTCTTTGCTTTTTCCACCTAGTAATATCCAGCCTACCAATTTGCTAAGAGCCAGCATGGTATAGCGGTTGGAGTGATGGACTATGACCGTGAAGTTCAGGGTTTAATTCCTTGCTCAACCATAGAAACCCATTGGTTGATCTTGGATGGAGCACAGACCTGTGATAGTGTCTCCATAAGTCAGAACCAACTTGAAGGCAAACAACAACCATCACTTTGCTAGCTGTTTTGTTACTTTTAAAGACATTAATATACAGATTTATCCAGTCAAGATCTTTTTAAAATGAATTTTACTGGGCAAACATGCTGGCAAATATAAGAATAATTTGTTTAAAAATAGTTTTCCATTGAAAAATCCAATTCAGTTTCTCCCAGTAGGCAAGACAACTATGTGGCTTAGCCAATCTCATCTTGGATGAGTGCTTGATGAAACTTCTTTCAGTTTCTGTTACAGTCATTGGCTGTGTACAACCTCCCCTCCAAATCAAAGAAGTAAGTATGCATAGTAGAAATTAGTTTATTCTAAATGTTGTTTGATCCTACAAGTAGATAGGGTATACTGTTTTCCAAAGGCAGACTTGAAGACTGTGGCGGGGGGAGGTATGCATCACTGTAAAAGGAACATTCTCAGAATAATCTGTGGAGTACTTGTGAACTAGATATTTAGAATCTTCTTCAAAATTTCCAGTTTCTCAGTTATATATTTTAGGATAAAATGAATCTGGACTCTAATGCACATATTACATTGACCAAAGGTACTTTTAAATTGTGACTATATAGCCCTTTCCACACAGTGTCATCATCTCACCACAGCAACAGATTGTTCCCAGTCCAGGATCCATGCCACCACACAGTATCATCTCTAACCAGCTGCTGTCACATTTGCAAGCATCACAAATCAGCCCTATTTCATTTCCAGAAAAATTCCATTAATAACCTTCTTTACTGCTCCAATATCGTCAGCTGGGAGAGTGCGGTTCCTCAAAAAAGTTTGATAGCACTTCTTGTCATCATCAATCCAGAAATGGGTCAGGTGTGTGCATGCTTAGATTGTCCCTTCCTCAGCTACTCCCATGGCTTGGCAGGTTTGGATTCTACCACTTCTCCGTGTTTATTTTAAATTTATCCTTTGAATTTTTCTATTTTTTTAAATACTTTTTTAGTGTTATAGCACAAAAATGCAATAGTGTAGTGGCATGTCATGAGATTACAATGTGGTTGCACTTACAAAAAAACCCCAGCAACAAGCAGGAACAATGGGGTGGGGAAAAGGCAGGGAAAGGGAGTGGCCAATGACATTGTAGTGTGGAGGGAACACCAGTAACAATAACACTACTCATCTGCTTAAGGTGAGAGGATGTAGTAGAGAGCATTCCTAACCCAACACCATCATGGAAATGACAATGTTGGGATTGTAACAAAACAATGTGCTATTGAGGTATGGTGCAGAAAGGGCCTATGTAAATTAGGTATCTGTTCAGAAACCTGTAAATCTTGCTAGAAGACATATGCTTAACTACTTAAATACCCTTAACTTATTACTGTTCCATACAATACTTCACTGAAACCATTTGGGATATTGGTCCTCAAGATGTGGATCTAGAACAGTTCTCTCTGGAATAATTTATTATACAGTTAGTGTCCATGCTACTGTCTTTACTTAGTACAGCTGCACTTCAAGATCATTTCTCTATGTTGTTCACAATAACAACTTAAACATATGGATTCATTACGTAAAGCCATGTAGAAGGCCTGAAAATCTAACAAAACCTAAAGAAATTCTTGTTTGCATAGGTAGCAAAGAGAGTGAATTGAAACCAGGAAACACACAACAAAGGGATGCATGTTGTATACGCATACCTGGTTTTTTCCCATTCTTTCCATTCCAAAGTTTCTTATAGTACCCAGTAAATTGCTGTTTAAGCTTCAAATGAGAGGTTTCAAAGTGAACCAGCTTTGCTAAAATTAAATCTGCATTTCAGTGTGCTGAAATGACATGGAGTCAGAAAGAATCCAGCTGCAATTCTAGAGAGACATTGAAAACCTGACCCGCTGAAGATTTGGTTGAGAGCCCAGCTTTGTCACATGGATTTCTTCTTTGAGCATGCAGTCTCAGTCTCCAACAAATGTAACCAATGAAATCAAAACTCATAACAGACCAGAGGCTGTGCATCTGAGGCATCAGTTTTGCTGATCCTAATAATTATATGTATTAAATGACTGTGTAAGCAAAAGCTTAGGTGGTGATTACTGATTCCACACCAGATGCACGTTTATTAAGTGTTCCTCTCTGAGAATAAATGAATTAAGATTTTTTTTTATTATTATTGTTATTTGTGGTGTCATTTTACTATGTACAGTAATTGGGTTTCATACCATATGCCACCCAGGGGCTTATTTGTACATAAAAGGAGAACTGTTGTGCTCAATCCTTCTTATCAAGTGTGTTAATGAAATTAAAACAGCAGTAAATAAATTGAAGCAGTTTGCTGCTAAACATAAATGGCTGTATCACCGTTGCTGGAGAGCATATCCTGCTCTTATGATAAGCTGCAAAGGGATAGGCTTGGTTTAAAACAATCTGAAAGGAAACACAAGTCATTAAATTAGCTCCTTGAATTCCTTTGGGTACACTCATACTCTGGAGCACACGTGGAACACACCCATAAAATTCAACCCAGTTATCTCTGCTGGAGATGTTGTCATTTCTACGCTGTAACCAGAGTTTCCGGCAATCCTTTTTAAAACTGCTATAGAGTCACAGGCATGTGCATAGGGGGAAGGGAAAAAGCGTGTTTCCTGCTGAAATTGGAAACTAGATATTTGGAATTGTAAGTAAATTAGATACTTAATTGTCGGATGTATTGCAAATGTATCTATCAAATGATATTGCATAAATTTTAGGAACTATGTTCTAAAAAGCAGATACAAGCTGCTTATGTATTTTGAAAACTAGCTAAAGAAATGCCCCCATACATGTGCATTTTTCTAAAGAATAATAAAGTTAAATAATAAAGTTACCATCCACAAAGGAAAGTGATGCCAGGACAACAGTTTGCATATTAAAGCAAACATCTATGGCCGTTGGCTTAGGAAGCTTTAGAAGAGGATTAAAGAAGTTGCCATTATAGAGAAGTATAACTTTTGTTTTAAGGAATGCACATTGGAGTCTGATTGGGGGAGGAAATGGTCAGGTGTAAAGGAGAGGGTAAATGTGAATGTGTGAGGGAAAGGGAATATGATAGCCTGCCCATGTCTGAAGAATGGAGTGGAGAGCAACAGTCTGAGTGTATTTTATATATGATCTTGAACCCTGAAAAATCATTTCACATTTTACTGATGTGTGGGTGTGTGCATGTGTGCGTGTATGAAAATCATACCGAATGTCAGGAACTGAATCAGCAACTTATATGCCGTGAACATCAAATTTTCTTTAGTAAAAGACAGCGACATTGTAAAGTCTAAGACTTTCACAGCCGGAATCCATGGGTTGTTGTGGATCTTCTGGACTTTCAGGCTGGATCCTCGGAAGATGCCAGCCACAGATGCAGGCGAAACATCAGGAGAAAATACTAATAGAACACAGCCTCAAAACCCGGAAAACCCATAACAACCTAGACAATGACATTGATCAATAAAACATGATCATTATTGACATATTTCAGTGCATGTGGTAAGTAAGAAACTTTGGGCACTAACCAAAACTATAAAGAAATAAAATTAGTTAACAGTTATTATCAGATGGTTTCTGGTTGTTATATCTTCTGTCTTTATTTCATCTTACATAACCAATTAACAGAGAGTCTAGTAGTTTTTTTTAAAAAAAATATGATTCTTAGATTGTTTATGGACTTTTTCTTGCCCAACAGCCTCATGGATGCCAGAAACAATTTGGTAGTGCTCATTTCTGTGGAACAAGCCTAATTTGTGTATAGGTAGCCATATTCTTCCCTGATGTTTCCCCATATTTGACAGTCAAATGAATGCAAACTTTTGGGGAATGCTTCCTACCTGTTTCAAAGTGCACTGGCACCTACAATCAAGATATTAATCAAATTGGGCTCAGGCTGTTCACCCCCAGCCATATGGTACACAGTGAAAACCTTTGATGTGCACCTAGGAGAGCAGTAATTTGAGAGGTATGTGAGGAGTACTTTTTACCCTACATCATCTATCAGAGATCTCAGGGAATATCCTTACCTAATGGACACTTGTGATTGATTCATGAGAATACATTCAATGATAATGAACTATCATTTGCCAAAGGATTAACTACACATTAGATGACTAGAAATTTCAAGTTGTTTCAGATCATCAGACAAATGTGAGAAACCTGACAGAAGGCAAAACAGGTGACATTCCCAGTTATTTCCCTCCAATTGCTGACAGTTATGGTTCTAGTGCCATTACTTTGAAATTCTGGGTGTGTGTCTTGGGTTTGCTGATATGCCCAAAGCAGCACATAATGCTGTGCTGTAATATCTGGAAAGGGCTTTTGAGGCAAGCTTTTATGTCATTACTTCTCTTCTCATTAAGGAACTAGGGAGATGCTTCTGAAAAACCTGAGGCTTTTTAGAAATACAGTTTGAAAACTGATGAGTTATAGGAACAGGGGGAAAAATCCTTCCAAAAGGGGGAAAACACAACAAGACAGCTTCAGGATATATTACGGGGGGGGGGGGGAGACAACAAGCCTTCCCTTAGAGAGCAATCTTATTTCATAATATTATTCCCTGGTCTTTTCAGAGAACCTTCATTCATTTCTCAGACCTTTAAAGGAAAGGATTGGGCTTTGGAGAAGATAGCATTCATATCTCTGCTTGGAATTTTTTTTTAAAAAAAGTGTTCTGGAAATTCACGAGACCTGGAAAAAAGTAGCATACAGAAGCAATTCAACAATAAATGCAAAGCAATGCTCTACATGCTATTTTTTCCTAGATGTTTTTTAAAGATTTTGAAGATAGTGTCTGATGTCACCTCAACTAACTTTCTTCCTGAGGAAGCATTACAAAAAGAGTTAATCTGGTGCCAATAGAATATGTGCCTATGAATAATCAAAAAGGTGCCAGAAAGACAAAACCAAGAGCTAAAAATCCTCAATGTAATTCTCAGGCAAGGCATAACTTGCAAGTTAGCAGAAGCTAGACTGACACAGATCAGTCCCTTCATAATTTTTCCTCGCTGTCACAGGCATGTCTATACCAAAGCAAGTCCCACTGTGTTCAATGGGACTTACAGGTAGTTGCATATAACAGTTCAACGTCAATGTCATAACTTGAGATAACTCTTCCTATGGTTGACAAGTATTCCTTTATAGGTGGAGAAACAGACATTTTAGGTTCCTGATGTTACGAGAAGATATCGATCTCTATGTGGTGTACAATGCATCTTAGCTCTGTGGCAGAAGGGAGTCCATGCTTTGCCACTCATGGAAGATCTTACCATCAGGTGGAGATGGGGGGGGGAATGACAGAATAGACATCTCACAGAAATACAGGGATGGAACCCTATAATGACCTACAGTTCTCCTCTTGGATGGGTGAACCTTTCATTTTTTCATATACATTATGTTTTTAAAATGCCTTGTTGGTTCTGCTGGACATTTCAGAGGCTTTCAGCACCACCAGTCATGGCATGGGGCTTGGAGGTACTGTTTTATAGTGATTCCATTCTTTCATGAATGGGGGCTCTCAGACAGAGGTGCTGGGAGACACCTTGGCCTGTGGAGTCCTCCAGGGTTTTGACTTGCCCCGTATGCTATTCAACATATACATGAAACCACTGGGAGAGGTTGTCCAAAGTTTGGTAGTCAGAGTTTTTGGGCTCTATTACTCCTTTACACCTAAAGTTGTTTTTGTGATAAATCAATGCCTGACTGCTATAATGGGCTGGATTAAGGTAAATAAATTGAAGTTCAATCTGCAAAAGACAGAGGTGCTCTTGTTCAGTCAAAAGACAGATGTGGGAACTGGGATTCAGCATATGTTAGATGGGGTTATACTCCCCCTGAAAATGCAGGTTCACAGTTTGGGGGAAATTCTAGATTCAGCCCTCAGCCTCGAGGCCTAGATTTCAGTAGTGACCAGAAGTGCATTACACAGTAAAATGACAAATGCACGCATTCCTGTAGAAGTTGGATCTGGTCATCGTAATGCATGCCTTAGTTACATCCTATTTGGATTACTGTAATGCACTTTATGTGGGGCTGCCTTTGAAAAGTACTCAAAAACTTCAAATGATCCAAATAGCTGCAGCTGGATTGACAGCTAGGTTTGGCTACAGGAGCACACAACTCCCTTGTTGAAACAGCTCTACTGGCTATCAGTCCATTTCTGGGCACGGTTCAAAGTACTGGTGATGACATGTAAAGCCTTATATGGCTTGAGTGTAGGGTATTTGAAGTAACATTATCTCTCTTTATGAGCCCATTAGAGCTCTAGGATTTTCTGGTGAGGTTCTTCTCTCTGTCCCACCACCTTCCCAGTCTTCTTTGGTGTTAACAAAGGAGAGAGCCTTCTCAGTAGTAGTAGTAATAATAATAATAATAATCTGAATAATAATATCAGTAATAATGATCTGAAAGTCTGTGATATACAAGAAAGCTATACCAACTCAGCAGTGCTGAAACAAACACTCATGAGCAGTTTTTCTTAAACTTCATAAACCACAGATATAGATAATACAGATACAGAAATATATAGATTATATATAGATATAATTTGAGTTCTGAGATACTTCTAAAAAAACCCCTTTTGGCTGTAATTCAGAAAAAAAACATAAACAGATTCTTTTCTTTCTTTCTTTCTTTCTCTCTCTCTCTCTCTCTCTCTCTCTTTCAAATAATACATAAATAAATGCACATAACTCAAACGGCATATTTTTATAAAAATGTAGACAAGCACATTTTAGTAAATGGGAAAATTAAATGCATAATAGAATATGCACACATTTCCCATAGGAAAGACCCCCAAGACATTTTGGGGCAATTTTAAAAAGAAAAATCACACAAAAAGTGCAAAATATTTCTTTGGCCTCTGAGGGGCAAAAGGGGCTTGAAATGGTAGAAATGCCCTTCACACCTCCTAGAGAGAATTTTGAAGCTAAAAAATTTGTTGACAACCTGAGGGGTTTGACCACTTGTCTTCTAAACACAGTACCATCTCACCTACCAATACAACATAAGAAACATCTTGTAAAAATGTTTGGAAAATCACAGGTAGAGATATACATGGATGTCATTCACAGGGAGTTACACAGATATTATTGATTTTATACGAAAAGAACACTGAGGCCATTTCCATACGGGGGGCGAAACGCGGCGGAACGGGGGGGTGCACGTGGGGACGGAGTTTACCTTAATCCGAGTGGCTCCGTCCCCGCGGGGAGCAGCGCGTGTTCGCCACTCTACACACCGCCGGCATCCGGTGGCATCAGGCGGTGCCCAAAATGGCGTCCGGCGGCTTCCGGCAGCACTTCACCAATTGGGGCAGCGCGCCAGCCAGAAGCCCTCCCCTGGGCAGCTCTGCAGGCACACGCTTGTGCGCCCCTGAAGTTCTTCACGGGGCGCTGCGACGGGCTAGAGCAATCTTGTTTTAAAAAGACCAGTTGAAAGGTGGTCTTTATAAAACATGCGGCGCCACCCCCGCAGCCACGCGAGGGTGCTTTGAGGTGTAGAACCTCACCTTTTCAAACCACCCTAGCACACCCCGCGGTGTAGACGACCTCCTGGTGAGGTCGTCCCAGTGCGGGCTATATCCCCATGTGGAAATGGCCTGAGCTAAGACAACAGACAGTACCTATGAAAAGGAAAAGCTTCAAATAAATATATATTGTTTGGGATGTTTAGTTTTGTATCAGTGATGTAGCACAGAATGGCAGTGTTGTGATGCAGACCTCTAAGGACTTTTAACTGAACGACATTGTCTTTCATGTTAGAAGTTTGAGAACCAGAAAAACTTCAATTGATTTAGCTTTCAGACTTACATTGATTTTATTTCAAAATGCTCCATGAGCCCATGCAGACAGGACTGATAAGAAGACAGGTGAAGAAAAACACAACGTTTCCAGTGGGAAAGATCTCACTTCTCTCGGTTATACCAAAGACACTCACAGATGCTTATTTATTACTTCCAATTCAATGCATATGGATTGTATCCTTTGTATTGTGCATTGTAATGGCAGCTCCTTGGTATACAAGAGGTTCCCTTTCCATATTGCGTACCATCATCTCATGTCATGGTCAGTTTCCCTTCCTCCCACATTCAGTTTTGCTTTCTCCCTCAAGCTGATTTATTGGGAGATGCACATTTTGGACAGATATTATCAGAAATGATTACAACAAAGATATTAGCAATCTACACTAGCAAAATTCAATACAAACAATGATTTCCAACATAGGTGGACCATCTTGCACCCGTCTGGCCCTTTCCGTACTATATCCCATTAGTGCATTCTTCCGTTACAATCTCAGCATTGCCATTTGTGTGATGCTACCAAGTTAGAAATACTTTCTTCCGCCCTAAGTGGATGAATAGCAATTTTGCCACCAGTGTTGTTTCTGCACTACAGCATCTTTGGCCACTCCTTTCCCCAACCTTCACCCTGCCCCACCACACCTGATTGGTTGGAGATTTATTTTTTTTGGAAGCTGTACTAGCACAGCAATGCTGTAATGGAATGACATGCCAGTACACTAGTGCACTTTTGCACCATAAGGCTTAAAAATGTATTTTAAAAAATAAAAAGTGTTAACTCAAAGGAGAAGTTTAAAATAAACACAGAGAGGTGATAGATTTCTCATTTATCATGCCATGGGAGTAGCTGAGGGAGGGACAAGCTGGGCTTACCCACACCCTGCTCACTCTTGGATCCAGGAGGACAGGAAGCACTATCAAGTGCTATTATGGTACTACACTGAGCCAGCTGACAGGATTGAAATGCTAAAAGAGGCTCTTAATGGATTTTTTTTCTGGAAATGGTATAAGGTGGTTTTACAGCACTTGGGGATGGGATAGCAGCTGGATAGCGATGGTATTGTGTGGTAACATGACTCCTGGAAGGGAAACAACCTGCTGCTGCTGTTGCAGGATAGCAATGTTGTGCAGAAACGGTCTGTGTCATGCCACAGTTAAAGGTAAAACGTGTTTGGGAGGGTGTGTGTGGGAGAAGTGGCGACCCTAATTCAGAAGAAGCATAGAGGACAGGAAACACTAAATGTAATCTGTTGGAAGGACAGCAAGGGAGGAGGAGGAGGAGGAGGAGGAGGAGTAATTGTTTTTATTCCAGAAGTTAGCCTAACACATTTCAGCTGAGAAATATTTGTATTGCTTTCTATTTAAAAAATAGAAGTTTAGAGATGTTTGTTTAGAGATATAAAGAAATTTAGAGATATAAAAAAGGAAGTTTAGAGATATTTATCTCCAACTCTTTCAAATGGTGAATCCTGCAAAAACTGTTTGCATGCACTGGAATTTAATCAAGACTTTCATAAATAAACAGGCATCTACATAGATACCCACAACTTTCAATGTTACTTTTACATTTTTTAAGTAATTTCAGCTTCTTTCTATTGTGTAAATGAAGCCATTTGTGAATTTGAGAATCTCTTAACAAAAAATAAAATAAAATTCTCATTCAACCCTAGTCATATCAGCAAAGCAGGCTCAGGGTCAGGAAGTTTTCCATGAACAGTGTATTTCCAATTTGCAAATACCTACCACCTGTTTGTTGAACATGACAGACTATTTAACTGGGACATCAGACTTCTTCAGTTGTGTTCATTGCTGGCTTTTCACATACTTGCCTGTGCATCTGTCTCATACATCATATGTTATCTCCAGTTGCTGTTTACTCTTTTTTTTTTTTTTTGCTTGCCTATTTTGTGTGTTCTGTCTATTCAAACCACCTCCAACAAGCCACAAGCACAACTTGATTTAATTTTGACCTGCTTCTGAATTTCTATTAGCTGTCATGCAAAGTGCAAAACTGTTGCCAGTCCTCCACCAGCTGCCAAGGCATGTGCTGTAAAGAAACACAACACTGCTCTTTGACAGGGGGAAATATAAGTTTAAATCTTCCCCAGACATTCATAGTTCATGCATTTTCCAGAGTTTATAAATCTATATTTTCCATAAAAACAGACTCTTAACCATTCTAAAGTAAGTTTGGATTTGTTTTTGTTTCTTCAAGCACCAGCAAGATGAAGGATACGGTCAATATAATGACTGCAGAATGTGGACTACATCCACAGGACATGGACGTGGGCTGTGGTGATAGAATGGCATGACTCATTCATGTGTTTGGATGCTCCTGTATACGAAAAATTCTCTGCCATTAAAAGATGAATCCAAGTAGATAAAAGTTAAAATGGATCCTTTCTCCATGATGCTCAGATGTGTTATCTTTCTCCTTCCAGTGAGTATTTTTTGCATTATTAAAACATTCAAAAATGGTGTTCCATCCCATGGTCTGAGTTGTTCAAAAGTGAAAGAAAATAAGTGTCTATAGAAACCAGAATAAATGTACACAGAGCTTTCTTATGACCAGAGATTTAAAAAGTGCATACACAGGAAATGGGAGAACGAGCAACTCATCAAAGAAATGACCAGTACTTGTAGGGAGAAAATAAGAACAGTGCAGGTTCAGAATGTGCCCAGGCTTCTGGGGAAGTTAAAAAATAATAAGTGGGTTTGGAGATGTTACTGGAGTAAGAGGAAGAACAAGGAAACAGTAAGAGTAGAGGAGATGGTGATATGTAAAAAGGAGTCAGATGGAAGATGGAGGACATTCTTTGCCTTAGTCTCCTCCCAAAAGGTAAATAGGAATCTATCTGATGAAAATAGAAAATAATACCTTCAGGGGACTGCAACCTAGGATAACTAAGAAGAATTACAGGAATGTGTAGCCATATGAAAAGAATTTCAAGTCTCCAGGGTGGGATGGCCTGCACCCAAGAGTACTTGTGAGAGTTGCAGAGGTAATTCAGAGCCACTGTCAACAATAGTTGTTTCTGCACAGGATCATTACTGCAGATTGCTGTGTTGTAGCATCGTATTGTTCTGCACATGAGAGTGAAATAGCTTTAGGTTATTTTCTGTCATTTTGCATAGAATCTGCTGTTAATGCATCACCATGTGGTGGGAAAGCATAGTATATGAAAACTGAAAAAAATCCAATTTGCATTCTGACATCAAAGTAAAAATTAGTTTTTCAGAGTGATGCAGAAATGTACATCTGCACCAATGCACATTGGTGGGCAGTGGAGGGTGGGCTGTGGGCCAGAAGTTCCACTCTACATAGGTATGCACAAACAGAATCACCCAACCCTCCCCCCAAAAAAAAGCCAATCACGGCCACCAGGGCGGGGTGAGGGGGCCCAGGGGAGTGGCCAGCGGCAACATAGTACAGATGCAGCAACTCACACTCCTCTGCAGGAAAATGCTTTAAATTGAGGGGTGTGTGGAAAACAATGAAGGAAAACTATATTATTTAAATATGCGATGAAACGGTGCGAACCACTTCTTGCACCTCGTGCAGAAAGGCCAATGTTTGAGAATCCTTGAAGAACAGGACAGGTCTTAGTAGACTGAAGGAGGGCAAATGTGATCCCTTTCTTCAAAAACAGGAGGGAGAAGACCTGAGAAACTGCTGGCCACTTCTGTAGACCACAAGCTAAATATTAGTCAACAGTGTGATGTGATGCTCCAAAATTTACAATGGAATTCTAGCCAAGATAGTAAAAGATCTGGAAACTAAGCCCTCTGAGAAATGACTTGACAGCATGTGTGTGTTTAGCTTGAAGAAAGCAAGACTGAGAAGTAAAATGATAGTCATTTTTAAATGTTAAAAGGGCACTCACACAGAAGATGGAGCAAGCTTGTTTTCTGTGCTCAGGAGACTAGAACATAAATCAATGTATTCAAATGATAAGAAAACAGATTCCACTGGAATACTATAAATAACTTGTTGAGGGTAAGAGCTGTTCAATAGTGAAATGGGCTGCCTTGGAGGACTGTTTAACTCTCCTTCATTGTACATTTTCAAACAGAAGTTATCTGGTTGGGTGAAAATTTCCTTGGTAAGGAAAGGTAAGAAGAGAGGTAAGATTATGGGCCCCAGTTGGAGCCAGAGAGGGCTGGTAATCCTGTCATGGCACTGGAAGAGGAAGAGCTTGGTCCATCTCAGGCAGCAGCAAAACATCAGGCACTGCCCTGCTTCACTTTGATCCAGGATGCTGACCTAATGAGGCCAGCTAAGCTGATTAACTGCTATCTACAATTTAGCCCAGCCTAGGCCATTCCATTGCTGAAAACAGCAGCCCCAAACTTCCATTCAACCCTGTCTGACATTTCTGGTTTTCTGAATCTCTGACATTTGGCACATACCTTTTGACTGTTCTTTCTGGCAACTTACCTTTTGACTTTGTTCAGGACTGTTGAACCTTGGACTGCTTGGATCATGCTGCTGTTTGCAACTCTATATAAAACTTGGGATTGGCCTGGATTTCTCCTGTGGGTTCCTATCCGTAGGTATTCTTATCTGGGCACTTGCCAGCCTTAAACAGGACAGTTTGGATGACTGTCTCTCAGGATTTGATTTTGATCTCTTTCTGCCAGCAGGGTGTTAGATTAGATGACCCTTGGTGTCCGTTCTATGATTCTATGATTGTGCAGTCATCTCTATCTCTTCAGATTTCTCTGCTGCCTCATTCTGCTGTATATATAGATCAGGTGAAGGACTAAACGCATTTTAGTTTAAATTGATGAATATGAGCAAGATACATTCTGAGACAAATTGATATGAATGTACAAATAACCAAAGATCTGTTCCTTCACTAAATAGTTATTTCATGATTTATCCTTCCTAGAAACATGATCTTCTCTTCCCACTTTGTAGCCATTTTTAGCTAGGACTGATTCATCCCTTTAAAAGTGTACTATGTATATAATATGTTCCATATTCATCTTTAAGCACAGTCTATTTGATGATGTGAAAGTTCTGTATAGCCATTCTGGTCAATTTACCCTGTTAATTCTGACCTAACACCTTACTGCCTTCTGTTTCTCCAGCATGCAGACTACTAGTTGAAGACTGGATTGTGGATTCCATTTCTTCTGCATGTCTTCCAGTTTCATTGTTGGATTCTCTACTTGCTTAGAAATTCCAGTTTTCTGCTAGACATAAGCCAGTTAAGCCACAGTACTATATAGTGACTATATAGTGACTATAATCACTGTTAGGCTGCAATCCCATGTTCGTTTACCTTTGAGGAAATTTCACTGAACTCAGTACTACTTATATCTTAGCAGAAGCTGGTTTGTTCAAGAATAGGACATTTTAAAGTCAATGATACAATGGTGGGTAAAAACTAAATCTTGCCTCACTGATTTATGAATATTACCATTTATGACATGAAATGTGTGTTCAGCTATTTTTTTGCATATAGAGGCCTGGTTTTCCTGTACTAAATGCACAAGGCCCATTGCTAGGTCAAAAAGTGAATGAGCCCTTGAATTTGTATGCGAATTTAATGAGTTCTTTAATAATATTACCAAATTAGTTATGGGGACAGAATTGGATTTGTTTTTCTATGACCTACTCCCTGTTTTCTGTGTAAGACTTTGTTGTGCAAGATTTTTGTTGTTCAAGATTGCTAGTTTTTGCATAGAAACCAGCAATCTTGCACAAAAAGAAAACAACAACAATACATGAATGTTTAGGAATACTGTTTTCACTCTAAATCCCACAGTTTGAATGCAACCCCACCCCATGTATTTCTGCACAGAATAATTTCCCAAAGCACTTCAAGATGTCTGAATACCTAGCAAGAACTGCTTAAGAATGTTTGTCTTTTCCACAGTGAAGGACAAACTAGAAATTATTCATCTTCATTTGCAAGGATGAAATAATCAAATATTAACATCCCTACTGTTCTGCAGTAAATTAATATATTGAACCAGTGTTTTGTCATGCACCTTCATCACTTCATTGGTTGTAGTTTGAAAAATGACTGATGTACATCTTTCAGTTGTGAATATCTCTCCAATAAGTATGCAATACATGGACTCATCTCTACAAAAAACACCTCTGTCCCTTTTGTCCCATGCCTTCTTCTGAGACAGCTACCTTCAATCAATCGCAGCTTTGCATTCATCAAGTTTCCTAAAGATAGAGACTTGCATACTTATCCTTTTGTTTTGACAGCATGAAAATGGAAATCTCACAAGAACATATCTTGTGATATTTCAGAGTTCCTCTGCATTTGATTGTGCCCAAGAACAAATGGTGCTTTAGCATTTACAAATCATCACCTTCTGAGAACTATAAATAGCACAGAAATGTTAAAAACACAATAAAATAGGGAAAAGATGAATTGAATGAAATATATCATCTTGGAACCTCTAGATTTCATGGAGGATTGTTAAAAGAAGAGAAGCAGAGAACATTTGTTTCATTTACAGTTAAATGTACTATAGAAAGGAGCCACTTAGTAAACAAGAAGCAAACTACTGTTTGATTGAAGTAGGCATTCTACAATCAAGATGGATTACCTAGTGCACTAACATCCATGCTTTTGGAGCTTTGACCTACAACTCTGATGTTTTTCTAGACCACAATATTAAGCTTTTTGCCTACAGATGCAGTACGTATTTTTAGTTTTGCTGAGGTCGGTACTATGGAATGCCAAGCCTTTTTGCAGCTAAGAAGAACAGAAAAGAACCCACTTGTGGCTTTATATGGGGAAAATGTATTGCCAAAACCCATCTCCAGAGGAAAGCAGATGGCCAAGGAAAAGTTCTAGATTGCTTAATACAGATAAACTATATCTCACAGTACAAGTCCTTAAATCATTATATTTAAAGAATAGTGAAATGTAGTCTGGATTTTTATATTGGGCTGCCAATAGGCCTATATTCAGAAAGGTGATTGACACACTAGTGCTGTACAAATCACATTTTGTTCGTCCCTCACTGAGGCCCTTTCCCTGCAACCCAGATTTTATATGATTTTTTTTTCCAGCTTCTTGTACAGATGACTGTGAAGGAATGTCAACAACTGATGCATTTTATGGTCTTGTGTGCTCTAAAAGATATGCTAAAAGAGTGATTCATGTGAATTCAGTACAACATCCTCCCCCAAGGCCCCTGACTGCCAAGAATGGGTTAATTGCAAGAAAATATGCAGCAGCATAGAGCTTTCATATGTAGATTTTTCCTAAAGTGTCCATACAGCAGATATGGAAAGAAACATTCAACAATATTAAAAAAAAAAAGTAGAAATGTACATTTCTCAAGCAATGGGAAACTCTAATTTGAAGACAAGAATCTTCACACTTTGAGACTCTGCACAAAATTTGTACATGGATTTTTTTTCCACAGAAAGCAATGTTTTTGTGCATAAAATAGTAAATGCTGTTTGCTGAAGAGAAACTAATGTGTTCTGCAAAAAGAGAGAGAGAAAGAAGAAAAGAAAAAGAAAAGCGTGAACAGAACCAGCATGGTGTAGCTGTTTGAGTGTTGGGCTACAACCTTGGAAACTAGGCTTTGAATCTCTGCTTGGCCATGGAAACCCACTGGATGACCTTGAGCATGTCACACATTATCAACTCCAAAAAAGATCCTGTGATGGTGTTACCTTGGGATCACCGAGAATCAGAAACAACTTTAAAGCACACAGCAACAATAACAAGAAAGTCCTGAACTGCAAATAGTCTAGGAAAACTGAAAGACCTTCCTGCAGTAGGAAAAAAATTGCAAAAATTACTCATTCTTTCCTAAAAGAATGAAATTAGTGAAAAATTACATCCCAAACATACAGTGCTATTGTATTTATATGTTTGTCTGCAAAGAAAAGATGTGGAGGAGACAATAGCCATCAGTTGCTCATTGCATTTAAATGTATGATCCCACAGCTTTCTGCCTGCTTGGATTGGTTTGATAGCTTGGTTTGTTTATAAGAATCATGTCTCAGTCAGGTGGTGTAAAACAATATGAAAAATAGAGAAACAGATTTTACATGGATATATCTTTGATAATTCCCTCCCTAGTAAATGTGATTGGGTTCATGTTAAAATGAAATGTGTGAAACGTATTTTATGTCAGGACTTGCACCCAAGTTGCTCAAAGACATCAGCTGGCAACTGTAATAATAATATATTTGCTTTTCAAGTATACAATTGTTATCACTTGAGCAGAGGAATCAACTGAAGGGGAGGATGATGGATCAAATTGTGAGGAAATGGAAAAAAGACACTGCAGATCTTTGAAATGTGCATGTGTGGAATGTTATAGAACATGTTTGTCCATGTGAGCCTCACACTTCACCAGGAAACTAGTTTCAGTGGGAAGGAAGAAGGAGAAGAAGCAGGGCAGAGAAGGATAAGCAGTTAACTGTGTGGCAACACAATGATGGATGGAAGACTCCATACCAAGATGCAGGAAATTTCAACCCTACCATAAACTTTTTTAGAAATATTTGCTTAAGTTTCTGTGTTATGTTTCAATGGCTGGTAATTTTATCTATGTCCCTACAGGCATTCATCTTTTTGTTAGACTTTTGAAAATTCATTGACAAAAGGATTCCTTTAAGATTTCTCCAGCATCCCTACTTTATGCCTGCTTAGCTTGAACAATAATGCAGCATCAGATACTACCAGACAATACAGGAAAGCTATTGAAGAACAGGTTGCTTACCTGTAACTGTGGTTCTTCGAGTGGTCATCTGTGCCCTCATACATTAGGAGCTTTCGCGCCTGCGTGGTAGTGTTCGGAAGATTCTAGAGCTCGTTAGCTTGGCGGGAACCCCTCCCCCACATCGGTACTGCACATGCTCCTCCCGCCGAGCAACGTTCTCTCCTCAGTTCTGGTCCGCCGAACAAGATGGGACCTGAAAAAGAGGGGAAGGCAGGGCAGGGATGTATGAGGGCACAGATGACTACTCAAAGAACCACAGTTACAGGTAAGCAACCTGTTCTTCTTCTTTGTGGTCTCTGTGCCTCATACATTAGGAGACTGCGTAGCTTACCGGCAGGATGGTGGGTCAGGTCCCAGACCCTAGAGAACAGAAGCCAGCACAGCACGGCCAAATCAAGCATCTCTCCTGGACCAGCAGTCAACTCTGTAGTGGCGGACAAAGGTCGATGGTTGGGACCAGGTCGCCACATGGCACAGCTCTGGCAGGTTGACGCCTCACAGGAGGGCAGCAGATGTCGCCACAGCTCGGGTGGAATGAGCCCAAAGAAGGTCTGGTGGAGGCTTCTGGGCAAGCTCGTATGCCAGGTGTATAGTCTGTACCACCCACTTGGAGAAGCGCTGGGTGGAAACTTTGTGGCCCCTCTGGTACCTGCCATAGCAGACAAAGAGGTGCTGTGTCTGTCTGTAGGCCGCAGTCCTGTCCTTGTAAAACGCCAGGGCCCGACGAACATCCAGAGAGTGGAGGGACCACTCCAGAGGTGTAGTCGGGTCAGGATAGAAGGCTGGTAGGATGATGTCCTGGCTCAGATGTAAGCTGGACACCACCTTCGGCAGGAAGGAGATGTCAGGCCAGAGGACCACCTTGTCACGATGGAAGACCAGGTATGGCTCATCGCACTGTAGCGCTGTCAACTCTCCCACCCGCCTGGCAGAGGTGACAGCCACTAGGAACGCAGTCTTCATCGCAAGCAGCCTGTCGTCTGTCATCGCCATCGGTTCGAAGGGCGGCCTTGTCAGCTGCGACAGCACCAATGACAGCGACCGCAGTGGTAGCGGTGTCGATACCAGTGGGTAGAGGTGCTGTAGGCCCTTCAGGAACTGCTTGATGGTACCGACCCTGAAAAGCACAGCCGATGGGGATCATGGCGGCTGGTATGCCACGATCACGGCAAGGTACACCTTTAGCCACGGGAAGGCCAGGCTCTGTTGTCGTAGGTGAAGGAGGAAGTGGAGCACGGTACGCAGGTTGATGGGTGATACCGGCTCTCGACTAAAAATTGTTGCAGTTGAGCTCAGTCTTGCATAGGTACATACAGAACTGAAGCCCTTTTCGCTCCTTACCTTTTCCCAGTGCCAGAGTGCGAGGCTTGCGAAGGAAGCCTTTGTAGGAATGCTCTCGCATCCCTCTTGCTTGGGCTCTGCAGCTGCTTCCTGGTCGCACGAGCACCCTGCCTCTTCCATTCACAGTGCATACTGGGACCTCCCAGGCTGCACTGAGGAGAGGACACACGACCGGCCTGGCTCCCGAGGCTCTGCACACAAGGTAAGTGCGCGTGGGACCCTGGAGTGATGCGTGACCAAACAGCATTTTTGGCTTTGAGCCAAAAATGTAAATATGCATGCGTGGTCCACGTCAGGCTCTTGAGCATCGTGCAAATGTGAGTGCGTCGTGTGGACCTCTCCTCACATTTACGCGATGCTCAAGGGGCCCTTTCACTTCAGAAATACTGTGCAAAAAGGGTCTGAGTTGTCCTTCATCTACTTGGTGGGAAAATTTCTTGAGCAGTAAGAACTATATGTGAAACTGTACTCATTGCTAGAAAGCATTTCCCAAGATTCTTCCAAATCAGAATTTTGTGCCTGGGCTAAAGAAATATTCTTTGCTCTAACATAAACACAAAGTTTTCTATTAACAATGAATCAGAGGGTTATCTTAACAAATTAAAGTACTGATAGTTTAGAATGCAGTTTACTGCTTTTTGCTGTATTTGAAAGAGGAAGAGGAAAAAATATTGTCAATCAGATTAAAGGATTTATGGAATTGATCATTCTTCCATGTAAGCTGGATATCAAATAATCAATACATCGGTCATTTCATTTACATCATACCTTTCTACAAAGAGTAGGACCCAAAGTGGCTTACAGAATAAAAATAGATAAAAGCAAGACTATGATAAAAAAGAAAAGAAAATGTGAATCAGATTTAGTTTTATGACTGACTGGTAAGTTAAACTTCATTTCCAGGCTCATGGTTCCAAACTGTATGGCTCTTTCCGCAGCTTACCTCCTTCCGGCACAGTCGCGCGGGAATCATATGAGCAGCCTCTTCCGTGAGGCACTTGCATCCCCTCTGGTGCAGCAGCTGGCTGCTGGCCAGCAAGCAGCATGAGGGCTCCGCCTCTTCCTTCCACAGTGCAACCGGGTATTTTCCCAGGCTGCTCTGGGAGAGGAAGCGCGAGAGCTGCTGCTCTGGAGGCTCTGCACAGACAGTAAGTGCATGCGGGGCCCCAGACCGATGCGCAATGGCACATCATTTTCTGCCAAAAGCCAAAAATGATATATTGCGCGATAGGCGCCTGCTGTCCCCAGCAGTGCCACGTGATTGCGAGGACATCGTGTGAAACACTCTTTGCAATTGCACAATGCTCCAGACCCTTTCACATGACAAATGCCACGTGAAAAGGGTCTATGTTTTCATGATCATCCCTCAGTTTGGCTAATACATTTCATAGACTGGTTAAAAAAAATAATGTCAGCAACACACAAGACAAATTGAATGTATTTGAAAATCATTGATTATAAACATGCATTCAAAATCATTTGTACCATAGCAAATACTAAGAAGAAAACAGAAAGGGTTTAGATAACAAAACAAAACAAAAATCTTGATCGAATCATAGAATCATAGAAATGTAGAGTTGGAAGAGACCACACAGGCCATCCAGTCCAACCCCCTGCTATGCAGGAACACCCTCAAACCACTCCCGACAGATGGCCATCTAACCTCTGCTTAAAAACCTCTAAGGAAGGAAACTCCACTATGCTCCGAGGCAGCATATTCCACTGCCGGACAGCCCTGTCTGTCAGGAAGTTCTTCCTGAGGTTCAGGTGGAATCTCCTTTCCTGCAGCTTGAATCCATTGCAACTAGGAAATAGCTGCAAGCATTATTCTTGTTAATGTTATGAGATCTTATTCATATTGTGAGGCTCAATCCAGGATTTTTGAAAATCGTCTTCTGCCATATGGCATTCCATGTTACCATGAGATGGGATGAAGAAATGAGGTCTTCTTGTGGCTTATACCATTATCAGATGTCCTCTCTCAGGAATATAACATTATCAAATAGTACCTCTGCCCTAATTATTTCATTGGCCCTTTTCAGAGGAGAGGGGGGGGAAATTTCCCTTTCTCCAGGACTTTCTAACTATAAATTGATTAATTTTCAGCTGATGTTCTCTTCTACTTCTATTTGTCTTTGGCTTTACTGATTTTTTACTTTTGTATTAAAAGTTAATGTTGCCAGAGACTTGGGGAACCTGCAGTTTAAGAAAAACAAAATACAAGGACTGAATGAGATTATAAGTGAAGAAAATATCAACAAAGTTTTACAGGTCAGAAAACATTCCTGGTAGGTGAGACATGATCGGCACAATCAAACAGAAATGAAGCAACATAGGTGCCATAGCTTACACTTCAACAACTGAGCACGGAAAACACATAGGAATTATTTACTCTGGAAGGATTGCACCCAATGGATTGGATCCAGAATTTGTCATACATAAAGAGGACCCACTAAAATACTGTATTTGCCAGCATATAAGCAAGCATATAAGACTTTTAAAATGGTTTTTTTTTGGGGGGACTATTTTTTTAAAAAATGGCATAACTTCTCCTTTTCCCCTTTCCCCTCTGTTTTGCAGAGGAAGGGAAAGGAGGAGCCCCAAGGCAGGAAAAGAAAGTTCCTAGGATCTTTCTTTCCCCTCTGGTTTGTAGGAGAAGGGACAGTGAGGAGCACCAGAGGTGGGGAAAGACCATTCCTAGGATCTTTCTTTCCCTGAGGGAGCACCAAAGGTGGGGAAAATTCCTAAGATCTTTCTTCTCTCTCCTTTTTCCCTCTGGTTTGTAAAGGAAAGGAAAGGCAGGTGCTCTGGAGGGGCAAGAAAAAATCTGCATGAACTTACTTCCCCCCTCTCTTTTCTCTTCTCCTTCCAAAGGGGAAAGTAAAGCAGGGGTGGAGGAAGCTGCAAGGGTTCCTTTCCAACTCCAGACTTCGTCTCACTTTTAGTGCGTTTTGCCTCTGTGCTGAGAACTTGCACGGTGGCAAAATGCTTAGGAAAAGGATTGGTTTTTGCCAGCCAATAAGACCCACTGGCATAGGAGACGCACCCTATTTTTAAAAGTTATTTTTCAGGGAAAAAAGTGAGTTTTATATGCCGGCAAATATGGTAAATGGGAAAAGATAGTCAAATACCACGTCAGACTCCCATTTGAAAATCAAACCTATCACTTAATTTTAGTGGACCTGATCTGTCTAAGTGGTAGATCCAACCCAATAATTTTGGGTAGAAAATTGTTTAGGCCCTTCAAAACAAATGAGTCACACTCACCATGCTGTAATCAGTAATTAACAAGAATCAATCTTTCTTTTTCTTTCTTTCTTTCTTTCTTTCTTTCTTTCTTTTTTTTCTTTTTTCTATTATAGTGTAATGGAAACCTAATGCTATTCTTCCATGGCAAACTCCAAGCAGTAACATTTACAGGATTACATATAGTTCTGCCTCTTACAAATACCCAAGAAAGAGACGGATTTTTTTCTGTTGGAAAATAATTTTTGTTAGAGAAATGATATAATTGTGCCAATTGTGCCAAGTGAAAGTATGGCTGCTGATTACAAATCTGCAAGTTAATTGTGAAGTAAGTAGGTGTTTGTTGACACATCCATGGTCAACACTTGATAACTGAAAAAAATGCAAGAAATTGAAAGAACTGTTGAATGGACTGCAAGAGAGATAACATGTGGAAATACTGTAGCACAGTCTTCATATGAGCTTCGAAATGTTAACGATAATGCATAAATGGTACATTGGCAGAGAAAACTGATTTGTTAAAACTGAAACATTACGAGAAAATGTGAATTAATTTGCTTCATTACTCACTATTAATTCATAATTATCATGTTGGTTTTATTTTTAAAAACAAAATAAATTAAAATTACTAAAACAAAATGGCTACCTCCTCCTCCCAATTTTTCCCCTACATAATGAATTTAATTAATGTGAAATGTCAATCATTACATAAACCATTAAAGCAATTTCATTTTAATGTTAGAACAATGAATTTTCATTTTTTTTAGAAAATTAACAATAACGATATAATTTTAAATAATTTATTTCTAAGGTCTGGACCTGTCACGGGGAATGGTTCATGCTCCCATCTTTACCATAATAACATGTGAAGGAAAACAATCCATTAAAAAAACTCAGTTGAATGGTAGTCTATTGAAGGAATGTCAGCATCAGGTGAACCTTCTTTTTTGAAAACATGCACATATAGATTTACAATTTGGTGTTTCCACAAATGCACCTGGTTGTTCTTCCTTTTTCAACTCTTTCAGTATAATGAACTTCTTTGTGTAAAGTTGTGAGGAAAGTTGTGAATAATTTTTCTTGCTAGTCCAAAGGTCATTAAAATCATGGACCCATCTCTGATGTCCTATGCCCCTAAATCCATTTCCACCAGTCTCCTGTCACCAAAATGCTTCTCATTCTGTTTCTTAACCATTAATTGATGACACTGTCAGCCGCGTGAAAGGTGGATCATAAGAGGATAAAAGGGAACAGGGTTTTCCTCTTTTTCTGCCCAGCACTCTGATTTGGGCCATTTCCGCGCTGCACTGTTATAGTGCTTTTATTCCACTTTCAACATTCTATGGAATCCTGAGGTTTGCAGTTTAGGGAGAGGCGTTGAGAATTCTCAGCCAGAGAGCTCTTTGGTCTACTAAATGGTAAATCAACACTTATGTAAATCCTAATGATTCAATGGGTTTACTCTACTTAGGGCAAGAAGTTGGATTTAGGTCCCAATGTGTATGATTCTGGCCACACTGAAATTAATTAGAAGAATGACATCTTTCATGAATGTTTGAAAGATAGAATTGATTTTGTTATTTCTATCTGCTTAATAATGAACAAATGGAAAAAAAATTAAAAAATCGAGTAAGATGCAGAACAAAAGTGCTAAGATCACTCAAAGTGCTTTAAGTGAAGAAATACTGTTGAAGTGTAATGTGTGCAGCCAATGGCTGTTCATATTTAACAGTTGTTTTATTTTACCCATTTTAATTGAAAACGGGGAAACACGATTGTCATATGGTAAGAGAAATTCTCGTCCCATTGACAGAAAGCCGCTGTTTATTAAATAGGTGCCTCTCTGAAATAAACATGCTCTCGGTATTTTTTAATTTCCAGCACTCACATGACTCATCTTCCTGGCAACATCCCCTCTCATTGGTAAATTGTTTATCACTAAGTAAACATCATATTTTTCTACCTCTGAAAGGCAGTTTTACAGAGCTTTAAGATTTGCAGCTGCTAAATGAAAGTGATACACGGTTCACACCAAAACAGGAGCAGTGTGCCTTAGAATTTCATTTGAAATAAATGGAAGTTACATTCTTTTACCAAGATGAATACACATTTTGCTTTATTGTTTTCTGACAAAGCTGTAGATACCGACAGACGCTTGCTGAATCAGCAGCAAATTTGTACTCTTGTGATTTTAAGGTACAGTATATTATACTGCACTTGACCTAACACATCAGAGGGCACAGACACTATTAAATTTCTTAAATATTTGTTGTAAGGTTTGATTTTAAAAACATGTTCACATAAGAACACCATACTTAGCAAAATGTTATTTTTAAAAGAAGCAGTATCAGTGTTCTTAGATCTTTTTTGTGTGTGTGTCATGATACTATGGTACACGTATATCCCTCAATGAGCTATGCTAGTACTTCTTAAGGTATCTGATGAGGGGACTGGTGTGATATTTTTTCTCAATGTGTCAAGGACCAGCAGCATATTTGTGCCCATTCTATGCAAATCCATACCACCATGTTCGTCTGCAGGAATCCGTGTATTTTGCTGTCCTCCCATACCTTTCTCTGCAGAAAGAAAAAACAAACAAAAAACATGTCTATGCTTATGCATATAAATTAATTTCTCCAGCAAAGACCTTACATATGGATAGCACTCATTGCACAGAAACCCTTGCATTCTCCTAGAGCAGGGAGAAAATTGTTGAAATTATTCCTGTTTGCACAAGGTCATAAATTAATAGATTGACATCTCTAGCGAGGAGGGACAGAAACCAACCAACTTAAGTTTGACTCAGCAATGATGTGTCCATATTGAATTTTATATGTCAGTTTAAAAGTGCAAAAATCTAAAGTTTAGGATCCATTGCTTGATGTCTTCTAGCAGAAGAACAAAATCAAGTGTGGAACAGGAAAGAGCAACCTCCCCACTGCAGCTTCTTATGTACCCTAAACATTCTGCTCCAGAGGGCTGAGAAGCTTCTGTACTCCACTTTCAGGGGGTTTCATGGACTCCGATGGGGAGGGGACACAGGAGGAACAGAGGAATGAACGAATACACGTCAAAGGGATTCACATGCAACACAACCTTTTAAAATAAACATAACTTGTTTTGTGAGCTCATTTCATTGAAGACCAATGTACTTAAAAGGAGATGTTATTTCAAGGTCCACTTAACCAGTAGTATCCTAAGAGATTTACATGGATATGTTCTTGTATTATTACTAATGAACATTATTCTTGTAAATCTTGTCCTTCCCTCCCCCCAAGCCTCTCCTCTCTAGCCATGGCTACCCCTGATACTTCTCATTCCATACCTTTTGGCATCACTTTGATAATAAACTGCTTTAAATAGAAGGGAAAGGAACCAATATACTAATTAACCAGACCTCTGGCACATAATTTTCTACTCTAATGAAGATGTTATTGAAATTCTCGTCAAGACTAATGATCCTCATTGTCAGCTAATATTAGAGGAAACTGTGTGCTATAATTTTGCACCATTCTGAGCTATGTCATTCTGAATGGAACCATTTTTTGCCTAAGGGCCATTTCATTCTAAGTTACAGGCAGCACATGGAAATCAATTTGTGTGAGCAGCTCCCCACATGGCTACAGAAATTTCTCTCATGTACTCTTCTGAAACTGTAGATGAGGAGTATTTGCGCAGGCTCAGTGAAAAGTGGCTGAAACAACATGAGAAATCACTTCACAGGAACTTTTTGCAGTATGGTGTAGCCTTCATCAGAAGGTCATGTACACTTTTTGATTTCTCATCATTTCATTACTTGTTCCTGCTACCTTCAGAGATGTGGTTGGAGGGAAGAGAAAGTGGCTTCATGATGGTTGGTCCTACACTATGGAACTCCTTACCAGGGAAGACTTAGCTGGTCCTCTCCTTATTATTCTTTCATGGCAAGCAAATATAACTTTTTATTCAGGCAGGCCTTTAGCAATTGACTGGCTGTTGAACAAGTACAGCTTGGTGCTAAACTTTTTTTTTCTTTGTAGAAAAGTAATACTTTTAACTGATTCTTTAAAACTCAATACAATTTTAATACTTTATTTCTTTGTGTTTTAGTATTACCATCTTTGGTCTGTTTTTAACAGTGCCTGACTTATATCTGTTTTTATCTTCATGTGCTTTAAATTTCAGACACCTTGAGTCCCAGTCCTTTGCTGTTGTTGTTGTTGGTTGGTTGTTTTTGTTTTTGCCACAATTGATTCAGGGGCATTCTGACATTACCTTCCTCTGAGGATGACAAGAGTGTGACTTGCTCAAAGTAACCCAGTAGGTTTCCATGGCCAAGCCATTCAAACCACTATGCCACATTGGCTTTCTTGCTCATAGTAGATTATAGCTATGCTGGATCTCTAATCCCATCCCTTTGGTCTTCTTTTTTTGCATTATGTGGCCACATTTGACCATGGCATTCCATTTTAATAATCACTCTTGAGTCCTAATAAGTCTTTTCCTTGCAGTAACTCATATATTCCTTAGCTTGTCAAGAAGGAGCAATGCGTAACTAACTGAAAGTGCATGTTTTTGAAATGTGTCCTTGAAGTGAATTATGCCTTCCACCACTAAAAATCAGGTGGTATGTATCCTCTCCTCCCATCTCATTATATGTTGTGCTGTAACATGGTGTGTGTGAGAAGGAAAATAGGATTCCTGCTGACAGCAGTACCATGTGGGCCTAGCAGTGTTATCATCTTAACCACTGGGGCTCATGGGCTAGGTCTCATTTTATGTGTGTGTGCATTGGGAGTGTGCTTATAATAATGGTTGCTGCTGTATGTTGGCAGCTTGTGTAATCTTGTGTAATCACAAGCACAATTCCTGGTTGATGGCTTAGATCAGTGGTTCTCAACCTGTAGGTCCCCAGATGTTTTTGGACTTCAGCTCCCAGAAGCCCTGAGCTTTGACTATAGTGGCTGGGGCTCCTGGGAGCTGAAGTCCACAAACATCTGGGGACCCACAGGTTGAGAACCACTGGCTTAGATGGTTTTTCTAGTTTTCTTCTAGACTAGCAAGAATATGTTATTGCATTAGACACTCCAAGGTGGTTTACATGGAAGATTGAAAACAATGCAAAATTAAATACAAAATAAAGGAGAAAACAAAATGCCATCAGCATTTTTGACAATTCAGCAAATACTTCGCAACTAAAAATGCATACAAGCTCAAGATCCTACCTCTTTGCATAGTTCTGCATGGACTGAGCTGCACCCTTCCACCTCCTGGCAGCTGTCAAGTTATGGGACAGCCCCTGCTGTTGTTACTTACTGGAATAAGAGAATGAAGGGAAAGTGATCCAGAGCATGGAGAAGTAGCTGGTCTCAGTTCAGCTGGAGGAGGGAAAAGAAATGTAGGTATGCTCACAAGTGGAATGAACCTCTCTTTTCTTATCCTGGGAGCCCAGACAGCTGGGACCTCCTGGTCTAAATCACCTCCCCATCCCTTTCCCTCCCCCTGAAGCAGGGGACCCTGCCAGGGCTTAAAAGCTGCCAAACAATGGGAAATTTTTGGACAGGTTGCAAAGGTAGGAAATGGCCCTTTGTGTGCCTTTCCAAAAAGGGATTTACAGGTTATATGAATGGCACTTAGTAAGTCACTAGAAGCATGCCAGCCAAAATGTGTGTATTAGGTAAAACTGTGCATGAAAATGTATTATAATAGGGTAAGAAGTCCATACATTAAGAAAAGTGCATACAAGAATCCATATATTCAGAAAAATCCACACAGAATACATATGAGTTTTTTTTCGGACAGTTTTTTGCCTTATTTGCTAACGGATGTGAATGCATGTTAAAATGATGCAAAATCATTTGTATCATCTCAAGAAACTTCAGATGGTTCAAGCATTAGTGCAAAGAAAGAATCCTATTCTTTATTTTGTTGTCATGGTAATTATTTTCTTTCTTCTATATATTCTTGTCCAACTCTCCATTTGTATTTATATGCCTTCTTTACCAACAGCTTCTCTAAAGAACCAGCATTTATGCAACATAGTTTAATTAATAGGATGTTATTTTGTTTATCTAGTAGAACCCAGAAAAGTCAATAAGATCTCTTAATGTTCAGAGACTACCAAATTGAGCTCATCATTCCTTAATATATAATATTCCACACGGTACAATTTATTTGCATATTTATTCTTTAAAATTAATATAAAACCCCTTTGTGTACAATAAAAAGGCGGGATATTATGAAACTTATTCTGTAATGTTCATAAAGCTGAAAAATCTTGATGAACCAAGGAATACTGTCTTCAGTTGAATAAACTGATTTGACTAACAAAATGCATCTTAAGTTAGAAATTCAGTTCAACATCTTCTTAGAGTCTTGTTAATTTAAAATAACGGAAATGAAGATCAACAAAGTGTCTTCAAACATACCTGATTAATGATCTTGTTAATAAACTAATCTAAATTCATGCTTCTGGGCATCTTCCAAATAAAAGATTTTTGGAAACAGGTCAAGTGAGAGGAAATGGTAATGTATAATGAAAGGCTTTGTGGCTTACATCTCATATCTTTTACTGGAAATGATAGGTTTTAATAGGGGGAAAAAAAACGCAGAGAAATGATTCCTCACCTCAGTAAGCCATCATTCAATAGATCTGACAGATCATTAACTCAGATCTGATACAGAAATAAACAAATAAATCTGACTGGAATTTACAACAGTCACTGAAGGCACTCTAGTGCTAGAGAAACTAGAACAGTAGTTTCTCAAGACTGGGTCTTTTCTGTAGCATCATCATAACTTTAGAACTCCCTAGTAGAGATGTAATTATTCACTAATTTTATTCTTAAATGAAGCAATGAGTAATTTGATTAATTTCTTCCCACAGAAAGCCTTTGAAAACTGTACATTTTTGGACACGATTCACAGATTGGGACTTATTCAGTGCAAAGTTTGCATGTGCTATATTTTTGTGTGGAAAACAGGTTTTCTTTCCCTATGTTGAAAATAATATTTCTGTGTGGATAGATGACTTTCAATGCATAAAATGCTGTTGTCTGCACTTCAGTATGTCCTGTTTCCTTCCCCAGGGCCTGCATGGCTTTCATAGGTTCCAGAGGGGGACAACAAATCAGAACACACCAGAGGTGGAAGCTGCCCTTCACCTGACCTGAGACTGGAAGTTCTCACTTAGGTCAGGTTGAGGAGTACAAATTTACATCCAGAACAGCTCGTTTGGCAGCTGGGCTTGAGTACCCTTCCCAACCACCCTCTCTCGCTATTGTTATATTTGTATGATTAAAAGGACTTTGATCTATTGTAGTCCTGCATTTTGTGTGTGTGTGTGTGTGTGATTATTTGACCTAATTTCAAAATTTATGCAACCATGTGGTATGGAGCAAGATCCAGTTTGGGGAGTGAGGTTTTGGTGGGAGTTTCCTTATGGGATCCTGGGGGTGCAGGCACATGGGGGGACAAGGTCAAATTTGGGGGACATGGACCAGCCTCACTGCCAAGTGGCAGGGACCACACAGGAACTGTGCATCCACGTAACTTCCCATATATTATCCCATGGGTTACTTCTCTGGCAGGTAGGCTAGAGCGTTGGTGCAATTGGATAACTGGCAGATTATTCAGTACCAGGATCTGTGCCTCACCTCATGCCAACACTCCTCAGATGTATCCAAATCAGTTGTGAACAATTTGCTCCAGCTCAGGTAGCCTGTGCATTTTTTAGCTCCCAAAGCAATTGAGACAGCATTTAAACATCAGGGCTGCAATCAAGCAAACACAACAGAGGAACACTTAATAAATGTATCCAGATAAAGTGGGACGGGAAGAAGGAGGACTCAGTGTGGTTGGATGACATAGCCCTTCCAGTTCTTTGATTTTATGATTCCATGTTGTGGCGAAGATGTGTGAGGGTGATTCTTAGAGTTTAATGCTGTAAATCCCATTAAGCTCAATAGGGCAATTGCTGTCAAAAATGCCAAGGACAGATAAAACACAGAGATCTGTGGGATTTATTAAGGTCAAAGTTACCACATTAAAATGCTGGGGCAAAGAGAGACAGAGTCGATGAAACAAAGATGATGCATGTAGAAGAAGTTAGGAAACCACTCAGTTTTGGCACAGTTGTCCCCTACTCAAAGAGAGATCTACCAAATCCATGTAGGTCAAACACTTAAGAACAACATCTTTTGGGTGGAGAAACTTTATCATGGGAGCTGGTAGTACTGGCACTACAGGAAGAGTATGAGTGTAATTACCTATGTCCGGCTATTTAAAAGTAACCCTTATTGAGCTTGATGGGTGCTACACTGCTAAACTGCTGAGTATTAGTCATGTTCTTTAAGTTCATTGGCTTATTTTTAGTGATAATTAATTAATTAATTTGATGCAGAATGGAGATTAGCAGTACTGGAATACCCACTCTGAAAAGTCTCTGTAAGCCAACTTAGAGTCCCAGTCTGGGGAAAACAGGATATAAATTAAATGATTGAGGGTTGGAAGTAGTACCCCTCCATTTTAATGCATAACCTTCAACGTTTCACAGATGAAATCTGGGACACAAGCTCAAGCAGCATCATAATGTGGTGAAGATGGCAAAAGTGATTAATGGGGAAGAATGCACAAGCTAGGAGAGGGTGCAGCAGTTTATTTTTGGCTGAGGTTACTGGGAAAGGCAAAATTCTGCCCCTTCCTCTCCCCCTGCTGAGTTAATTGAGTGCAAACTACTTTTGAACTTTGAACTCAGTTTACAGCAATTGAAGTAAGCTGAAGAGAAAGGGGAAAAATGAGAGGAGTGGGAAACTGGGTTATTTTAAAAGCAGGTGAAAAAGTGGAGTGACAGAGGATTAATCAGGACTGTCCCTGCCAAATCAGGATAGTCGGGAGCTATGTTCATGTCTTCCATCCTTGTCTGCAAGTCCACAGTAGAGAAACTCAGCTTCAAAACCAGAGAAAGTATATTTCAAGACTGTTGGATTACTGCTACATAAAATGTTTGTAGATTGTCCGCAGAAATGGTAGAACTTTGTTATTCCTGTCAGAAAATTCAAGCTATAAATTGTATAATTTTCAGTAGTGCCAGCAAGAAAGTTCGATTTTCTTGTTAGAATCATAAAAAGTAATAGAACCATTTGAGTTGAGCCTGTTTGAGAAGAGGAAGGTCAAAGTATTTTATCCCTAGATATGACTTATGAAGTTATATAGAGCTTAAGTTATCTAAAGGCCCATATCCTGCCATATGAGACTGTCTGGGTTTTGGGATCTTCAAGTGAGGATCTGATCTCAGTCCTATCACTTTCACTGGTACATCAGGTGAAAACACAGGAAAGGACCTTCTTGGTGGATACTGAGGCTTAGAAACTCTCCTACAAGAGAGATCAAACTGATTGATTTCATGGTGTCCTTCTAATAGCAGGTGAAGTCATTTCTTCAGCATCTGATTGTTGTGGGAAGAAGGTTTATAACAAGGTGTTGTATAGTCCGTATTTCTTGCTTTTTAACTAACATGATTTGAAGCTTCTAATAATAATACTGACAGTTTAACTCTCTTTTAACCTTTGTTTTGTATATGTATCTCCTTTAATTTTTACAAGCCAGATTGAATTTCAAAGCGGGAGAGAAAACAGGATATAAGTAAATAAAATTATAACAGTACTAAATCACCATCATCTTCATCAACATCATCATCATGGTTTGAGGTGAAGGTGAGAGAAAGGAATCTTTATCTGATTGCTTCATCCTCACAGTAACTTCGCACTGTTGCAAAAGTGTTTACCCTTATCAATGTGCCAGGAAGAAATAGTTTGTAAGGCAGTCATAATTGAGGAGGTGATAACATCTAATTGTGAAGAGAGTACTTGGTGATGAATTTAATGGGTTTTTCAAGCAGTATTTCCAGAAAAAAGTGAAATGCTAATGCTGAATGGTTAACAACTGGGTTGAAGCCACCTTTAAATTTCTGAGAATCAGGTGTCCAGTGATGCAGCATCATTATCTAGTAAATATGTTTTTTGTCATGTTCACACATCTTTCATTTTTGCCAGCTGTCATATCATTTTGTGTGAAAGCCTTGTCAATGGCATTTTAAGATTCCATTAGTTGGCCCTGAGGACTCACCATTCTTATAAAAGCTTCTCTTGTAATTCCAAGGGTAATTTGTATCTCTTTTTTCTACCTTGAGAAAGATGAATTCTACACATTTTGTGTAACACTATTTTTAAGTCAGTGTAGCTAGTTGAAACTGAAAACTAATAACAATTTTCAGTGCCATTTTGTGAGTGCTTTCTGTGAGACTTTGTTATACTATTGTGCCGAACTCCTTCTTGTCATACATTTTAAACAGCAACAGAAATAGAATATAGAATATTTTTGTTAATGGATGGATGCCAATATATGCTTGAATTTCAGTTAGCTTTAATTTTTGCTTTTATTTATCTTCTAATCTTTATAAAGATTTCTTCAAAATGTGAAAATGGCTTCTGTTGCTCCTTATATTAGAAACGAATATGTAGTACACTTCTCAACTTGTCACAACCTAAAAAGCATTTCATCTTCAGTTTTGCAGCCAGTTTTACTCCAGCTGGGAGATCACCATGTACAGCCCTTCTGCATCACGTAATTATCCAAACAGGCTAGGGAGATCCAGCTGTGAAAGGGATTCTTCTACCGGTAACATATGGCTGCTTGGAGAGTCCCACCTGTGGTGACTTCAACAACTGCTGACTGCCACATAAAAGGCTTCCGAAGAGCTAAGCTGCTTTGAGACAGTTCTCTTTTTTCTTGTCTTCCCCTTCCTGTTTTCTGTTTTGATCCAGCTTTGATTCAGAGCAAGCTGTATATTGCAGTACTATCCATTTTTAGAGCACTGTGAGACTTGGGAAGCACAACACAATTTTAGTGAGACTCATCCATATAACTGCACATAACTTCTCATAACTGAACTGGTGACATGATATATCACAACTAATCTCTCATATGTACCTTTTAGAGAAAAAAAGAGACAATTATCAGCAAGGGAAGTTAGTCATACTTTGGGATAGTGAACCTGATCTAGGCATTAGTCTGAATTTTCAGAAGGTACCTCTGGTATATTGGGGGCAGCTCATTTAAAGTTCAAATTAGAACCCAGGACAGATTGACCACCTCACTAACATTAGCATCACTACTGCTTCTCTGTGTATCAGTTTTGGTCCACATTGAAAAATAACTCATTTTGAATTAGGTTTTGAAATGTACAGCGTCATCTCTGTGCTCAGTTATATCACTGTTTAATGCCTAAGGACATACAAATGATGAATCGTCTGTATCTGGTCAGCAGAGGGATGATCACATACATATAGAAAGAGAGGAGGGGAGGAGAGGAGAGGAGAGGAGAGGAGAGGAGAGGAGAGGAGAGGAGAGAGAGGATAACTAGGGTGCAGCATTGAAATCAAAAATATCTAACTATTTGACTAGAAGGGTTAATTTTCTGTTCCCATAGCAACCTTGGTTATTCATCCATTCATCTGTTCCTCACATCTTCCTTCACAATTATCCTTATTGTGAATATGAAAATGTGTCATTTACAATTCTGTATCTCAAGAATTCCACCATCATTCCAAAGCTGTCCAAGTTCTATGTTTCCAAATGCATATATGTTCATTTTCATATCTTCCCAAAATTTGTTTGTTACTTTAGTACAAACCAACACTATAAGATGAATATATTCATACCTCTGGAAATGCATCATCTATATAAGGCATCTCCAAAATGCTTTTAAAATTTGTTTTTCTCCCCAGTTTGTTCATCTGCAAGGAGGCATACAGAAATGAATTTCCACTAGTAAATGTAATAAAAGGATATGATAATTTGTTAAAATATGTAATTATTTCCAGTTCTATTAACATCCTCATCTTGTGAGTGAGTTCTTCTAAAAAGATAAGCTTCTATATCATGTCTAACCTGTCTTCTGTTTCCAGGACCCCCAGGGTCATTTCAGCACAATGCAGTTTCCAATTTGACTGCAGCTAAGAAGTACTTAATCAAAGTTCTATGATACAGGTTTTTATTACTCCTTCAAACAAGGATTGTATTATTAACATCTCAATATAGTTTGATTGGTGGTTTATCTTCTGTTAGGTACTACAGCACTGTGTAGTAGTTTCAGTGCAGAACAAGGACACTGGGAGTCCAGAATCTGAATCCCTGCTCAGCCATGGAAAATTACTGGGTGACCTTAGGCAAGTCATACTCTCTCAGCCTTACTGATAGGCACACAACAAGAACCTGTCCCCATCCCAAGGAAACTACTGGGCAGAGAAACCAAATGGATAGAAAGGTATCAACATTTTTGTATACATGATATTGCACACTGGCAATATCATTTAATTGCCATGGTGGATTTTAGAAGGAATAAGATGTCATCTGTGAAAGAATTAAGATGCAATACCTTAAGTTAGGCAGAGATAATTTTAGTTGGTGGTGTGAACTACAGTTGGCTCTCTTGAGGTTCAAATATAGAAGTACTCAAGTCCTTGTTCATACTTTTTTTTCCTTAATGTAAAATTTTGTTTACACAGTTTTCTCATTGACTAAAGCAGGGTCGGGGAACCTCAGGTCTTGGGGCTTAAACCATCCATCCTGGGTTCCCATTCTGGCCCTCTAGGTTCTCCTGGATGATCACCCTCTCTTTCCTATGATACAAGAATTTGTTAGTTTCCCAGCTTGTGTGTGTGTGTATGTGGGTTTTCTTATTCTAAAACACTCATCCTGTGGCTTCATTACCTTTAGCTTCAAGCCAAAGTATGCTGGTAATTTTTGTCTCATCCTTTTGCCTTTGACCATATCTGCTACTGGAACATGACCCGAAAGAACTTCTCTGAAACTGAATGGAGCCACTGGGCTGAAAGAGCTTCCTAATTTTTGGATTACCATATGTTGTGCATATTTACTAGTGGTAATGTGTACTGGTTTGAGTGTTGGACTACAGCCCTGGAGACCATGACTCTGGAGACTAGGGTTTGATTCCCTGCTCAGCCATGGAAACCAACTAGGTGACCGTGGGCACATCACACACTCTCAGCCCCAGAAAACTCCTTAATAGGCTTTCCTTACAGTCACCATAAACCAGAAATAACTTGAAGGTGCACAACAACAAAACAATTTACTGGAAATCTATTTTGTTCCATTAAAATGAAAAGATTAGAAAAATGAAGAGGTGTTTGATTCTCCTTTGTAAATGATGGTCAGAACGTTGTTGGGGGGGGTTTGAATAAATGACAAGTGAAACATAAGGGGTTGGATTGAATGGTAAAATATATTGTAAAATATAAACTCTACATTTTTAAAATAATAAGAGTGATAAAGATGAACTGGTGAATGATAAATTGCTCTGAAAATACTGATTTTGTTGAATAATACAATTAGAGATTGAGTAAGAGTTAGAATTAATTATTATATACTGAGTTTCTGATTTGATATTTGAATAATTGAACAATTGAACACCTTTCCACTTGCTATCTTTGACATTTGATAGTCAATATTTGATATTGGATAGTAGATATTAGATAATTTTGTCTGGATCCTGAATTGAATCAATATAATAATAATTGATTATAATAGTAATTGAGATATAGATCAGAATTGTATTTGAATTGAACTCTTGAATTTAGGACACCAGAGGGTTTTGAGATATTGAGGAATTTAATTTACTGTGTGAGTAGAATTGATTAATTGTGAGGTTGAGATTGGGACCTAATAAATTAGAAGTTGGGAGATATTAAGAAAATTAAATTAATTTATTTCCTTTTTTTAGAGTGAATAAAATTAAAAGTAGTTACTTAATTCGATAATTAGATAAGTCAATAAATTGAGAAAGACAGACAAAGGAATTAAGGGAAGGTAAAGATAAAAAGAAGTAATAAATAAGTATAGGACATTGAGGAATTAAAGTAATCAGACAAGATGATGGCAGCAGGGAAAAGGAGGGCAAGGACAGGAACACAGTCCCAAATACAAACTGTATTACAAAGAAGGGCATCATCAGAAATCAAGCTGTCAACACCGGAAATGAAGACATTGATGACAGAAAGGCAAGAACCAAATCAAAAGATTGGAATGGATGCACTGAGGGAAATACAGAAATTAACAATGGTATTTAAGACAGAAATGAAAGAAATCAGGACGGAAATGAAGCATATGAGAATGGAAATAAAAACAGACATTAAAAAAGAATTGGAAATATTTAATGGAAAGTTGGATAATATCACAAAAGAGTTAAAACAGGTAAATGACAAGGTGGAGCAGATGGAGGGAAAGACAACGAGGTTGGAAGATCAAATGGTGAAGACAGAAGGAAAGACTGAACAATTAGAAAAGACAATGTTATACTTGGACATAAGAAATAGAAATAAATCGATAAAAATAAGAGGTTTGAAGGAGAATTTGTATCAAAGACTGACAATACCTCTGGCACATTACATAGGCTGGGAACCAGAACAATTGGATTTGGAGATAGAGTGTTTCGTATAAATTCAATAGTGGCAAAAAGGAAGAAGTTACCGCGTGACATCGTGATTTATTTTTTGAGAGAACAAGTGAAGGATTTGGTTTTGAATTGTAGTTACACAAAAAAATTGGTGATAGAAAGAACGGAGGTGAAGGTTTTTAAAGACATACATCCAACTGTGCTCAAAAGAAGAAGAGAATACAATTTCTTAAACCAGATCTTGAGAGAAGCTGGAATAAAATATATATGGGAGAGAACTGAGGGAATATCATTCACGTGGGAACAAAGAAGATATGTTTTGAATTCGGTTACGAAAGCAAAAGAATTCATGAGAAGATATAAAGAAGAGTTAAACAGAATAGGAGACCAGACAAGTGATCGGCAGAAGGAAAAGGAGAAAGAAGAAAAACAGACAACTAAAGGAATGGAAAAGAAAATAAGGAAAGAACAAATGAAACAAGAAATAGCAAGAATACAAAGAGAGGAAGAACTAGAGAGAAGACGAGAAGGGGGAAAAGAAGAGGAAGAAATAGAGGGAGAGGAAGAAGAAATAGGAGAAGAGGAACAAAGTTCATTACAAGAATTAGATTTAGGACTGGAAGAAGAACAAACAGAAGAGATTGGGATTGAGTAATATTAATTAAAATTGACCGAAAACAAAATGAAAATAAAACTTTTATCTTGGAATGTTCGTGGCCTAAACTCTCTGTATAAAAGGAAACGTATATTTCATCAGGTAGAAAAATTAAAAGTAGATATATTAGCAATTCAAGAGACCCATATCAGATGTAAAGACCTGAAATATATCAAAAATCCCAAATTAGGACAAAGTTTTTCTTCGTCGATTAATAAAAAGAAAAAAGGTGTAACGATATATGTGAATAATAGACATGAAGCAAAACAAATATATAGTGATGAGGCAGGACATGTGGTAGCAGTTGAGGTAAAAATTAAAGATTTAAAAGTATTAGTGATAGTAGTATATGGCCCCTTAGAGAATAAAAGCAAATTTTATCAAAAGTTACTAGAGATATTAATTGATTTAGAGGAATATAAAATGATTCTTATGGGGGACTGGAATGGGGTTCTGAATCCCTTAATAGATAGATCAGGTATAGGTTCGAGAAGTACTAAGATAGGGCAGGGGAAATTACCAAAAAGTTTCTTTAATTTATTAGATTATTTCTCTTTAGAAGAAGTAAGTAATAAAAGAAATGGAGGAGAATTTACATTCTAATCAGATCGACACAAAACATGGTCCAGAATCGATAGATTTTTTGTATCTTCGGATTTGAAAAAAAATATCACTAGCATGGAAACATTGCCCAGAACCATTTCAGATCACTGTCCAATATTATTGAATGTACAATTTGGTGAAAACATTTGGAATTGGAAATTAAAAGAGAGTTTATTAAAAAATGAAGGGATTGTGGCGAAAGCAGAAAAGGAACTAAAAGAATTCTTTGAAAATAATTTGGGGAAAGAGCAATCAGTTCAGACGGTGTGGGAAACTAGTAAGGCTGTAATGAGGGGATTTTTTATAAGCCGACAAGCCTGGTTATCAAAGCAAAGGAAAGAAAAAGAAGTATATATATTAGATAAATTGCAGGAGAAAGAAAGGAAGTTAAAAGAAAGACCTGAAGATGTCAAAATTCAGAGTGATATTCAAATGTTGAGAAAGCAGTTTTCTTTGTTAACTATGGAAGAAATGGAGAAGAAATTGAAATTTATAAAACAAAGGATTATGAGCATGCAAATAAACCAGGGAGGTGGCTTTCTTATAGGTTAAGGAAAGAAAGAGAAAAAAGTAGTATTAGAGAATTAAAAGAAGGTCAGATCATTCATTATCAACAGAGCAAAATTAAGAATATATTAATAAATTACTTCGAGGAATTATTTAAAGAGAAGGGTCAATCACAAAAACAGGAAAGCAAGATAGGGGATTATTTACATCGAGTGGATATTATAGGACTGTCAGAAACACAAAGAGAAGAATTAGATAAACCAATTAAAATTGAAGAGGTTAAAGATGCAATAAAGAGATTGAAGGGAGGGAAAGCACCAGGACCGGATGGGTTTATAACGTATTATAAAACATTTCAAGATTTATTAGCACCCTTGTTACTTCAAGTGATAAATTCTATTAGAAAGGGAAAATTACCAAATTCGTGGAAGGATTCTAATATCGTGTTAATTTCGAAAGAAGGGAAGGACAAACAGGATAAAAGAAATTATAGACCAATTTCACTATTAAATATAGATTACAAAATCTTCTCCTCAATATTAGCGAATAGGTTAAAGAAGGTAATGATAGAATGGGTACACGAGGATCAAAATGGATTTGTACTGGGTAGATATTTGAAAAATAATATGAGAGTAATCATAGATATAATAGAATATTACCAAAAGATGAATCAAAAAGAAGTAGCATTAGTATTTTTAGATGTGGAAAAGACCTTCGATAATGTAAATTGGAACTTTTTATTTGAAGTGATGAATAAATTAGGTATTGGAGAAAGCTGTAAAAAGTGGATACAAGCAATATATAGAGATCAAAACGCATGTTTATTAGTAAATGGGGAAAAATCAAATTCATTTAAAATTAATAAAGGTACGAGACAGGGATGTCCACTTTCTCGATTGTTATTTATTATGTGTTTAGAGATATTAACTACTAAAATTAGAAACAAGGAGGAAATAAGAGGAATGAAGATTAAAAGGCATGAATTTAAAATTCAGGCATTTGCGGACGATATGGTGATAATATTGCAAGACCCAAGAAAAAGCATAAAATCATTTATGGAAACAATGGAAGAATTTGGACAAGTAGCTGGTTTACGAATAAATAAAGATAAATCAGTAATGATTACAAAAAATATGATGCAAATACAAGAAACAGAATTAATGAATATCACAGGGTTTAAAATAGTGAAAAAAGTAAGGTATTTGCGAATTACAATAACGAAAAACAATTCAGAATTATTTGAAAATAATTACAATAGAATTTGGAAAGAAATAAAAGAGGATTTGAAAAGATGGGGGAAATTTAATTTATCCTTATTAGGGAGAATTTCTGCAATAAAAATGAATATACTGCCAAAGATAATCTTTTTGTTTCAAAATTTACCGATATTGATGAATAATAAAGTATTGAAAAGGTGGGAGCAAGATCTTAGTAAATTTGTATGGAACGGAAGGAAACCTAGAATTAAATGGAAATATTTAAAAGAAGCTAAAGAGAAGGGTGGTCTAAGCATGCCAGACCTTAAATTATATTATGAAGCTGTGACGTTAGTGTGGTTAAAGGAATGGATTTTATTGGAAAATACAAAATTATTAAATTTAGAGGGATTTATAGCAATAGTAATAGCATTTATTTCTATACCGCCTATCAACGAAGTGTTATCTAAGCAGTTTACAATGTATTTTTAGCTAATTGCCCCCAACAAGCTGGGTACTCATTTTACCGACCTACGAAAGGATGGAAGGCTGAGTCAACCTTGGAGCCTGGCAGGATCGAACTCACAACCTTGTGGTTGCAGTACTGGCATTTAACCACTGTGCCACCAGTAGCATCCATTTAATTTATACTACGGCTGGCATGCATACATTTGGTATGATAAATACAGGAATAATAGAGTATTTATGGACCACTATGTTAGAAAAGCAATTTTAAGAATTTGGTTAAAACTTAGGGGAAAATTATATTTAAAATTACCACATTGGACTTCGCCACATGAAGCTTTTTATAGATTAGAGAAAATAAGAATGAAAGAATGGTTGTCATACAAGGATATAATCAAAAGAGTAGGAGATAAGGTTAAATTAAAAACCAGAGAAGAATTGATAGAAGATGGCTTTTCAACTCATTGGCTTCTCCATAGACAATTGGCAGAGAAATATAAGGAGGATACGAAGGATAAAGGGATAACTTTAGAAGAAAACGAATTCGATAAAATAATGAAACCAGGAGTAGAAAAACCTTTAAGTAAGATTTATAAATTGTTGTTAAGTTTAGAATTAGAACAAGAAACTATCAAAACAAATATGATAAAATGGGCTCAGGACATAGGTCATACAATTACTTTGAATCAGTGGCAAAATGCCTGGAAAGTAAATCAAGACTTCACTAGATGTTATGATATAAAGGAAAATTTTTATAAGATTTATTATAGATGGTATTTGGCCCCAGTTAGAATCTCTAAAATGAATAAAAATAAGAAATTAGTTAAATGCTGGAAATATCAAGAAAAAGGAACCTTTTTTCACATGTGGTGGAAGTGTAAAAAAGCTAAAACATTTTGGTTACAGATACATAAGCAAATAGAGAAAATATTTAAAATTAAATTTGTAATGTCCCCGGAAATATACCTTCTTAACATTTTAGATGGGCTAGATAAAAAAAGTCAGAGAAAAATATTCAAGAATCATATGTTATATGATTTATGCAGCAAGGATCATATTTGCTAAACATTGGAAGACAGAGAATTCACCTCAGATAAAAGAATGGTTATAGGAATTATACGAATTCGCAGAAATGGATAAGTTAACCTTGTACCTAAAGGATAAGTTGAAAGAAACATTTAATCGGGAATGGGAAATATTAAAAGGTGTATTGGAAGAGAACTGGGGTAAAATAGCATTGATAGGTATGTATGATTAAACTGATTTAATGGAAAATTTATGAAGAGTGAAATAAAGGGAACAGTGAAAAAAAAATAAAAAAGGATTTATTAGGATTAGAATTAAGAAAGATATAAGAATTATTGGTAAGAGGAAAGCAGAGCAGAATACAGATAAGGCAGTAACTGTACAAATAATAAATAAAGGAGCAGGAGTACAAGAAGAGGAAAGTCGCACTCAATGGAAAAGAAAAAAAAGTTAGAGAATGTATGATGGAAAAAGAATGGGTTATGTATGGAGGATTGATACTGGAAGTATTGAGAGTCTATAAAGGGGATGCAGAGAAATTAAGAAATATGAAGATTGCATCGCCCATGAGAGTAATTAGGTATGGGTATGTATTTTTATTGGTATTTGTGTTAGTGAAGGAGAGTGTATGCTATGAAGATAGGGAAATAGAGAGGATGTGTATGTAGTGTATGTAGTGTTATAGATGTATATGTGTTTATGTGTATGTAATGCGTAATGTAATGTAATGTTGTGTAATGTAGTGTATTGTTAATTGTGATTTGTAAGATTGTATGTTTAATAAAGTATATTTTAATAATAATAATAAAAAGAACCTTGTTGGGGGGGTTATGTGTGGTTTTCACGGTCCCTACATGTTCCTTAAATTAGTGGACACATAAGGACCATGAATGTTCCCCAATCCCCACTTACCCGGGAACCAGCAATTGCAAATGATGGAGATCCATTCCCCTGCCACTTGGAAAGTAGCTGACTCATGTTCCCACCCACCCCTTGCATGAGTGACCTCCGGCATGGAGGGAATTGCAACAGGAACTCTGGTTCAGCCTATCACCATGGAGATGGCTCACAGGAGGTTGTGGAATGTCAGTTAGCTGCTTCCCAGGTGACAGGAGAATGGGCCTCTATCAATCACAGTGGCTGCTTCCTGGTAAGTGGAGATGTGGAGGAAAGGTCTTGAATTCACTACATAGCTGCGTAACTACAGTGGTTACAGATTTACAATTCCCCAGCAGGATTCCAGCCAATATTAGTTACTATTCCTTCATTCACAGTGCTCACAAAAGAATTTGTAACTGAATTAATCATTCTCTCCCCTGATGCATTTTTTTCTTCCTCCCTCTTGCATTTGGCCAATTGTTTAGAAGGCATTACTATTAAATCCAGGCTTCTCTCCAGTCTTTCCTTTGCAATGGGAAATATATTAAATTGTTTACCTTGATATTAAGGGTGGAAGCTAAATTGTGCAGCTTTGGACAGTAGTGCTCAGATAATGAAATTCATTATGATCAAAATTCAGATTCCATCCTCTTGCTTTGTCAGACCCAAAGACGTGTAAGTCAAGGGCAATTATTAGAAAGACAACGTCTCTGATTTAATGACCGCCGAAAATCCTCATCACTTTTTCTTCAGCTTCCTTAATAGTACTTCATGTAGTAGTAGCAAGTTTCACTTCTCAAAATAAGTTGTTAGGGCAGCTTGATTGGTGAAGACAATTATTTCAACTGTCCTTTGGTGATGGTCTTGTTACTATATATTTTGCACAAAGAAGAAAACTATATAGGTGAATGTCTGTGGCAATCAATCCACCAACCCTACCATCTTCACTTACTGCAGTGTTTCATGCTGTCTCACAGCAAAATTTTAATTCTAAAATGTGTCAGCTGTAATGAGTTAGGGATAGAAAAAAGCCTCTTCTGCTGGTAGAAATCTCTTTCTGTTGGCAAAAATGGCCTTTCGGTAGCAGAGCCTTCTTCTGCTGTCTGATTTCAGAGACTGACTGACAGACCAAGCTGCTAGCAGAACTGTTCTGCTGGCTAAGTTATGTTAACAGAAGAAGTCGAAGAGGGAGCAAGGGAGGAGCTGAATTACAACAGATATAAATTTTCTCCAACCCAGGGACAGAGCCATATGACTAACACAAAAATAAGGCCAGGGTGTGAGTTAGGCTTGTTGTTGTTGTTATTGTGTGTCTCCAAGTTGATTCCAACTCACGTCTACCCTAAGTTGAACTTATCACAGTGTTTTCTTGGCAGTGTTTATTAATAGGTTTGCCATTCCTTCCTCTGAGGCTAGGAGAGAGTGTGACTTGCCCAAGGACATCCAGTAGATTTCCATGACTGGGCAGGGATTTGAATCTTGGTCTTGCAGAGTCCTAGACCAGCACTCAAACTATTACACCATACTGGGTAGTAAACTAAACTAAAAATGTGCTTTTATTAATAAAATTCCCACAAGCATGCAAAAGCTCAAACACTCACACACTTGCAAAACGACTAATCAAAGTTGAGGAAGGAAAGTGGGATAGAGGACCTTGAGTGATTTGGGCAATATTTATCAGTCTGGAGAGAAGGGGAGGATGCAGCAACATGGCTTAGGCAGGAACCTAAGGACAGTTCTTGTTCGGGAATCAGATGGACAGAGTTTGGATCAGTGAGAGACTGCACTGGGCAGCCTAAAATAAAGGGTATTTGTACCCAAAAAATGTCCCAAGGGTGTGATTGTGACTCGCACTTCCTGCTAAGTGGACAATGGGAGTTGCAACACAAACAATGAAGTCCAGATGGAGTCAATGGGTTTTATGTTTGAGTGACAAGTGGATAATGGTTGTCATAATAGCTGGATATTGTGGAGAGGTGGGAAAACAATAGGAAAACATCCAGGTGCACAGGGACCAGGGTTAATTAAATAACAATTTGGCGGGTACTTCCCTATTTCAGTTCTGAGAGTCCAGCTGGATATTTCACATGTATTCAGAGCAGCCACGCCATTGTCCTGAACTGACTGGGTCTCTTGCTTATAGGTAGGTGGGGCTGATCTTCCTTGCCATGTTGCATTTGCAATTAGAAATTTCCCTCTTCCAGTGTGACCTTGCCGTCACCTCAGGTATCATTTATATCAATGCCAATTAATATGGTACCAATTGAATATTATTTGCCAATTAAACCATGCCAATCATGGGGATTGCATAGTGAGGTATCACTAAAGTCCCCACAAGATCATGTTTTTAAGCCTTGCTGACTGTAAGCTTCATTGCCAAATGCATCTGTCCCATGCTGTCCTGCCTGGGAGCCTTGCGACACAGGTCAGTTTCACCAGGCTAACTAGGTTCCTGTGTCCTCCAAAACATTGCTTATGTCAGCATCAGTCTTCGGCCCCTTGTCAATCATTCCTCAAGAGCTTCCAACAGTCAAAAATCTGATTAGTAACCCTTACACTTTGTGCTTGTGTGTTTCCCAGAAGGCAAGGGAAAGCAGTGATAGGGCCCTCTGTAAAGCTGCCATCTGCTCTAAGGCTGATGTTAAAAGTTGCATCCTCCTTCATTTGTGGATGAAGGTGAAATAACTGGGGGAAGACACTTAATTGGAACACTTTTTCAGAGGCTTTCCTATTATCATCTCCTGCTGCTTTTGTGGGCTCCATTGTAATTTCACCAGAGTTCTAAATTGTTATGTCAGAGGCAGGAATCAAAATAATCCCTTAGTGTATTGTGGCATCTATACACATACATCAACATAACTGGATTTACATGCATTTGTGCATATGCATATGCACACACACACATACAACCTGCACAAACTCATGCACACACACTTAAATCTTAAGAGAAATCAATATGGTAGTAAGGTCTACATACATGCAAGCATGTGCACGAATGCATGCATACGTGCACACACACACAGACACACACACCTGCACAAATCCCACTACACTGCCACTAATGCTACCACTGCATCACTGTAGTTGTTGTTGTTGTTGGTTGTTGTTGTTTCTGTCTTCACTAAACTGTGACCACTCAAACCTTAAAGAAATCAATAAAATATCAATATAAGGACTATAGGTACCAATCTGGACTACAAGGCCTGAAAGGAACAAGCAAGGTCTAGATGTTAACCTCAGACTCTCCACCCCACTCGTGAGAGGCCTCTGTAAAACAATATAGCCAGAAAAATCTAGCAAGCCTCTGTTAAACCACCAGCCCCTATACGCTGCTAGGCTTCTAATCCCAATGTGCCCAAGGCAAGTTAAGGAGGCCCCATTTATGGGCCTTTCTGCATTATGCTGTTATAGTGCTATTATTCCACTTTTGACATCCTGTGGAATTCTGCAGTTTGTAGTTCACTGAGGCTCAAGAGCTCTGTGGCTGAGAATTTTAAATGCCTCTCCCTAAACTGCAAACCCCAGGATTCCATAGGATGTTGAAAGTGGAATAATAGCACTATAACAGTGTTGTGTGGAAAGGCCCTCAGCCTAGGCTCCATAGGCCCCTAAGCAGCCACATAAACAAGCAGGCCTAAGAGGCACTACTAGGCCTCTAATGGACCACATAGTAAACAGTTCTTGCAGTTCCTGCAGCAACAAAAGGCCTGGTAGGCCTCAAACTGAGTGGTCAATAGGCCTTTAATGATAGGCCTCAAAACCTAACAATTAAAAACTTAGGAGCCCAGGCAAAATAAAACAGAAAAAAGAAAAACAATAATAACCAATTCCCCCACAGGTGATTAACAGGAGCAACAGGTATTTTAAACCCTGAAACAGCTTTCACAAATTAACCCCCACACAAAGCCTTGAAAGATCCTCGTGCTGGGAATGTCCTGGATTCCCGTGCTGTGAAGATCCAAACAGGCATGTGAGGGTGATAGGCCTTAAATACCCTCCAACTCTGCCCCCATCACATGCAACCTGTGCTAGATGCAAACCACCCTGGTCTCTCCCATAGAGGATATCCAAATCCTCCTCCGCTGTAGCATCTTTTACCATGCAAGTCCAAGTAGTTATCCTTGCTATTTCCTCATCATCTTTCATCCACCTCTCTTTCTTCCTGCCTTCTGCTTTCTCCCCTATAGCTTATATTTAGGTCGTAGGCTTCTTATAGCAGGAATTGTCGGTGCCAAGTCAAGTGGGATTTGAACCCACTCGAAAATTGTTAGGATTTCCAGCAGCATAGGTTGGACTTAAACCCACAGTTGGCAGTTACCTGAGTGACTCTGGTGGGACTCAAATCCACAGTTAGTGGTCACTCTTGAATCCAAAAATAATAATTTAAAAAACACATGGGGCCAAAGCCAAAATATTAGGTCTGCACGGACCATCCCAAGTAGTCTATGCGATTGCGGGTGAGCTCTGAACCAGCTTAGAAAGATCTCCAACTTTGACCAAAGGGACTTCCCCTCCCCCCTTAGCAAGAATGTAATCAAATGACCTCTTATAAGTTGGGGGACAATGATCTCATAAAGCATACAGTGCACGTGCAAGAATATTCACTATCCCAGGGCTAGAATGCTGTTATATTGTTTATTAGCTATATCCCTGTTTGACCATTTACAATGCCCTGTTCACAACCCTCAAGCAAAATATGTTACATTTCTCCAACTACAAAGACCCTGAAATGGGTACCTATAACAAAAAGATGACTGCAAAGCACTAAGAACCTGGCAGTATTGTAAAGTTAGCAAAAACAGCATAATTTGAATAAGACACTGTAAACTGGATTAGCAGTGAACTGATCCCTAACATTGGTAAGATCCAAAATGGAAGACCTTTGGCTAGGAAGCGTTCAGGTAAACTCTTTTACTGCTTATAGAATCAATCTCTCTGCTGTATACTTCCCTACACATTGCGCATGCTATAGCTTATTAAAAATCAAGTTAACAATGGTAAACAAAGGCCATTTCCACACTGGCATATTGCCCACGCTAGGGCGACCTCTCTTGGAGGTCTTCTTCACCGGGGCGTGCGCTAGAGCAGTTTAAAAAAGTGAGGTTCTAGACCTCAAACTGCTCTAGCACAGCCGCGGGGGTGGCACTGTGAGTTTTATAAAAACCACCTTTGCAAGTGGTTTTTATAAAACTCACCAGTGCTGCCCCGTGGCAGCCCCCGGTGAAGAACTGCAGAGACACGGTAGCGCGTCCCTGCAGATCTGCCTGGGGGCGGGCTTCTGGCTGGCTCGCTGTCCTGATTGGCAGAGCACCGCCGGAAGCCGCCGGCCGCCATTTTGGGCACCGCCAAGCGCCGCTGAAATTCGGCGGCGTTTAGAACGGCGGATCCGCGCTCTCCGCAGGGACGGAGCAACCCGCTCGCGGGTAAGCTCTGCCCCTGCGTGCGCGGCCCCATTTCGCCCCCGTGAGGAAAGGGCCAAAGAAAACAAATATGCCATTTGTTAGACACTAATAATCATTAGGTATGGCTTACAGTTGTGAGAATGAATGTGAGACAAACTGCAGATTACTTAACATCTTTACTATATACTCATCTCTGTCAAACACTTTCAAAATATTTAACTATGTGTATTGAGGTCATTTAGGATCCACTGCTGATAATTAGATATTGGTGAGAGATACCTTTATGATTGGCTCTTCAACAATAGCTGCATGAAGAGAAGAAAACATAGCATATATTAAATGAATTGGAGTATGCATGAATGCATGCTTTGTAAATCATAACATCAAACCCACATATCTTGTTCATTTACAACAAGATGATGTTGTATCTGCCATGTAGATATTGTTCTGTCATCTTTGCTTCCTTTGATGAATTTATATGCAACAATACAATAGTTTTTCGAAAGATCCTTAGGATATTTAGTGACATTTACTACTCTTCAGCAAGTGATCCTATGGGTCTACTCAAGTTGGCAATAGCAGTTGGGTTTTGGTCACAGACTATTGAATTTTAGCATATTTCAGTATTATAGTCTTATTTACTTTTATGTCTTATTCTCATATGCCTTCTATAGACAGCAGGCTCTTCTGATGTATTTATCTGCATTGTTTTCATCTTTCACTGCCTGAAGGCACTCTAATGTACAATGATTTCTATGAAAGTCTGCTTAATTAGTTCATGGCATTTTCCAAGTCTTTTCCCATTGTCTGTTTTCTCTCAATCTCTGGGCAACGTCTTACAAAATGAATGCAAAGCATACACTTGTGTGTGTGGGTGTGTATGTGTGCGAACAACAATAATCCCAAGCAACTGGTTCTCCAAAGTATATTAAAGCATATACAAAACTGCACATAGATTTGGCTAGCACAATTATGTATTCAGATAAAGTTTTAAAAGGGAAGAAAAAAAGAGACCAAGATAGTATAGCAGCGAAGAAGATAACGGTAGGGAATGAGAAGGAAGTAAGGCGCAACAATATGCAAGTGAAAGTGTTTTACAATACATAGCAACTTTTATATTCAGTATTTTCCTGGTTAGTTTAAGAAGACCTGTGGCCTTCCACAAAAGCAAGCTCACATTCTAGTAAACAGACATATCTAAATCAATATATCAAAGACAAATCAGATTTTCATGGTTTTGGTGTTTATTGTGGTGATATTATTGTTCTTGTTCTTGTTATGGTCTCATAGTCTGGGAGGTTAGAAGAAGTAGGAGAAGCCCTGTAGTAATATTTATCTATCCACTGCTCTAATGATACTGTGAATTCATAAGCCTAATTTATGCCTGTCGAATAGTCATTATAGACAAAAAAGGATTATTGTCTTGTTCAAGACTAATCAGTACTCTAGATTTGTTGTGATTAGTTTTTTTAATTTTATGTTTTCTTTTTGTCATTGGTGGTGCTCATGGTGGCTTGCTTATAGATGATGAGCACATCTAACTCACATCTAACTCACATCTTCCATGCTGGGTGTGGTTGACCAGGTCTGTTGATGAAAGCATCTGGGCTGCCACATCTCTGCTTGAAATTAATTCTTCTTCACCTGCTCTTGCTTCATTCTTAAAGATAGCTGAGTCCTCCCCTTGTATTTAATAGATTTCTCCCATAATTAGAAAGATGTTGAATCATTTTCTGAGCAATTTTGATTTTCTATTCTCTTCCATCCCTACTCATTCTACAAACATCATCCTTGCTAGCTGCATAACCAGTAAATAAATCCTATTACTTTACTTATCTTACAGCAGCAGTCATCTGCTCCTACACAATACACATGTGACAAAATGTTGGTGGACTTGAGGATTTGCATTTCAAATGGACAGTAAAGCACAAGAGATAGCTCTTCCTCCCCTAACCCCTGCATGTTGTTGCTGTTCACATCACTGCCACCACTGTTGAAGTAAGTAATGTGAAGGAGAGATATTTGAGGATGTTAAAAGATCAAGATGGATTTAGACTGGAACCCAGGAAAGGCTGGCAAGGAGGAGAACCAGAAAGACTCCAGTTCAAGTTTTGGTCTCAGTGGGGAAATAATTAGATTAATTAATTAATCTCCTTTAATGGACACTTTTATGCACTCTATGTTGGATTAATTTTGCCAGTATCTCTGCGTATTTCTCTACCAAGCTGTTCTCCAAAAAGGAGTATCTTCTTCTGTCTTTCTCAGCTTTCCTCTTTCTATTTCATTTCCTTACAAATGCCATCCTGTTTGATTCTACCAGGGAATACAGCAAAGAGAAAGAGAACTCATCTGACAGTGAGTGTAGGCAAAGGCTGAAGGTCTCAAGGAGATTATAAAGTCACCATTAAGAGATAAACAAGAAAGCTTCCAATTGCTGCTAATGTCAATGAACAAAACTAGGGATGGGGAAATGCATTTAAATTACAAAGAAAATCCTTTTTCTTTAATTAAGCTCACATGATTCTACAAGCTATTTTTCCTACCTTGAAAAGTTTGCAGTGCTTGACAACAAGATACGGGTTACCTCTTTATAAAGGAAGGTGTGACATAAGGAAGACACGGAGAGAAAATTTTTGGCCTTTGGTTCACAAATGTATCAGCACAATGAATTCATTTCATACCTGGATGGCAGTTTCTTCCCAAGAAATAAATAAGCAAAAAGAAAAGTAGAATAAAGGGTTGAAACAAAATCTAAACATTCAGCTGGCTCAGAGCTTCCAGTCTGACATCTCAGGTTATAAATAATCGAGGGTCCTCATATTGTCCCTCATGTAGAGCACAGATATTCATAAATACTTAAAAACCAACTGACAACTGGTAAAGTACAAAAGGCAAATTAATATTGTTTTTTATCACCTTTGGGAGGAAAAAGTTCAAAGACAAGATTTTCCCATCTGTGCTGGCCTGTCAATCTTTCTTCTTTGTTTTCTGCTTGGCACAATCGTCTAAAGGTTATAAATAGTAAAATAATGGTTTCCTTTCCTCAAAAATGAGTGTCTCTGACATTCCAGAGAGCTGTATTCAGTGATTTTAAAATGATTTATTTATTAGTTTATTGATTTAACACAAAGAACTTGAAAAAGATGGTAACTGTGCATTACAGTATTGTACTGAGTTGTGGATATCGTTTCTTGTGTGTAAATAAAGGTTTTAGCTGTGTTGTCATAAGTCATATGTTTTATTCCCTTTGAAAACCACAACCGTTGCTGATCTCCATAAATTCAGGAATGCTGAACACAGCCTAAGAAGAAACACCTCTAATTGTTAATGATAGTTGCTGTTTTATGTAAATATAACATTAAATGAGACACACAGAGAGAGAGAACAATATGATCTCAACGAAAGGGCTAGAATTACCATTCTAGTCAAAAGCCTGAATGTACACTGGCAACCTTGAGAGAAAAATGGTAATGTAAACAGATTCTTGTGGGTTCTATAGAGAACCTTCTAGGTTTTTTGTAGTCAGTATAGGGTTTTCAGACTACTAATAAACATGTGATAACTGATGTATAATCATTTATTGAACTCAAGATAGTCAAAAATCTTGTATGTGGAGGTAAACCACACACAGAACACATAGAAGATAAGATTTCCTCTTTTCTAGACACAACCTGTCAGCAGCAAGAAAATTGTTTGAAAGAGGTCTACTTCACAAGACTTTGAACTTCAAATCCAAGAAGTGTGTCAACCCCTTCCCCAAGGACTTCTCGTCAGATGAGCAAAATGCCTTACTTTGCCAGCATGAGATGGAGAGCATCAATCAGCCATTCAGCCAGGCAGCTGAAGACTAGCCAGGCCTCTCTCCTGTTGTAGAACACAGTTCAGGATCAGAACAGGACGAGAAATAACTATCCAGTCCCTGACACAGTTATGTGCAGTAATGGCTAGCTAAAATCTTTGTCCTCAAATGGAGTGTTGTGGCTACACTTAAGCACTGCTCAGGAGAAACATATCTAAGAATGGCTTGATTGGGTGGGGCTTAGAACTATCTTTACAGCCTACCCCTGTAGGGGTGGAGGACCTATTAAAATGGTCCGCCCTCAAAGGCTAATGGGTCCTTTGAGATTCCAAGAGGGCTTAGAGGGTATTAGAGCTGGTGACACCAAAGACCCCATTGAAGCTCTGGTTAATAAGTGGTATCAAACTCTAACCAGGGATATTGACACAGTTGCCCCCAAATGTCTTCTCCAACCTGTTAGTAAATAGGTTTACAGTAAATATACAGTAAATAGTAAATATACTTACAGAGGCCTTCAGGAATCTCAAATGGGAAGGACAATGACTTAGAGCACAAATGGTGGAAAACTCAATTCCTATTGAACAAGACATGATACAGAGAACATCCTTGTTCCTATAGGGTTCCTATAGAACTTTCTTCTCTGTACATATTTCATCTATGAATTCATGCCTAGTTGAGCTATTCAGGGTGGTGAGAGGTCTAACCCAAGCACCCTCCCCTCTGATCCCAATCTTAGAGTATTCAGTAGCTCACAGTGATGCTTTTAATGATCATTTTGCAGATAAAATCTCTCCCATAAGAGCCAGCTTAGATGCCATTGTTGAAGCAGAATGCTGAGGTGTCCAGCAACTCTGATGCTGAGGTGTCCAGCAACTCTGTGAGTGGGATTATACTGGATCAGTTTCAATTGGTGAGTACTGCTGATGTGGAGAAACTGCTGGGGCAAGTAAGGAAGATGACTTGTCCTGACTGACAGGACAACTGACCTCTGTGGCTTGCAGTGGCAATAAAGTAAATACAGTGTGAAGGGGAGCGTCAGGCCAGAAGATGCTACTTAGTTAACTATCTATTTTTAGATTTTCCAAGGAATTGACTTATCAGCTCATTTATAGACTCAAAATATGATTACATTGGGCACTTAAAGACTTTTTATCATAGGATTTCTATTCCTTTTTTAAAAAATTTTTTTGTAAGAGTGATGTATCTGTGAAAAGAAGCCAATAATTTGGCTTTCTTCATCTATTCCTTCCCACATGCTTGCGAGGCCCCCGGACAAGCATGCAAACAGGCTCGGTCGCTAATCACTGTACTATTCCAAACAAATACAGGCAGGCCAGGAGACCTCAAGGCAAGTACAATATTATGTATGCACACTACTCAGAAAGAACTCCCTGCCCCGAGCAGGCAGCTCAACGAGCTGAATACTCAATCGTCAAGCACTGGCTACCCTATTGACAATTTGGAGTTAACTCAATCATGCTAAATTCTGACCTTTTGGAGGCTTTGTCTCCAGCCCGAAACTCATTGTTTTCCCCAAGTACAGACTAGCCTACGGCCGCATTTTCCCCTATAAGAACCCCTGACTTTGAGAGCTTCCTCGGATTGCTCCCGAGTTCCATCCAGCCTTGCTGCCGCTTTTCTTGGTGAGCCTTCCCCTGAGTCCCACGTATTGAGAACCTTCATATCCACGAACTCTATCTTCAGACTACCCAGGCTTCAGGACAGGTGTAGTTTTACCCATACCAAAACCTCCTCTAAAATCCCTCCCTACAACTCCAACCTTTATTTCTCTCGTTATCTGTGTGAGTGTGTTGCAGACACTTGTTTGATTGCATTTTAATAAAAACAACAATTATCATTTCACTTCTGTTTGCTCCTTGACTTGGCCTATCCCGTAGACATTGGGTAAAAGATCTCGCTTCGTTGCCCTGCCTCTCGCAGTGCTAACTTGTGCTCTTTGACTAATTTCCCCCAACTTGTATAATTTGGAGAGCATTTAGGTGTCCCTCACGGGACCCACAGAAATCAGGGTAACAATGTGACAATCAGAAGCAGGATCCTTTTCACAGTTCTTTCTCACACTGCAAATTGCTGGCAGGAGGATAGTGGAAAAGTCAATCTGTTGTGCCCTGATCAATACAGAGTAGAGATCTTCATTGCTCACAGCAGCTGCTGCCTTCTAAAGCAGGACTGGGAGATTTTTATTATTGTTGCAATAATGCCACAGTTGTGAACATATAGGAATCACATATGTGGATCATTTACAAATGTACCACTCTAGGTTATACAGTTGTAGCTGCAATAGTGAATTCCATCATACTTACTTAAGTTAGATGTGACATATTGTCAAGGTAAATTAGATGTGTTCATTTTAAATTGCAAGTTTTGTGCTAAAGTACTTTTGACTGTAGATGATTGGTTATTAAACTATACTCTATAAAATTGCTATTGCTGATGGGAGAGGACACAAACAGACACTCTGAAGATGGTAGAAATGAGTTTGAACATGATTTTTTCCACCAGAAGTAAATTTCATGGAGTACAATGAATCCAAGTTCATTGTTGCCATACTTTAGGAAGCAGATCTTAGAAATAAGTACAGAAATACATTTTTAAAAACAAATTTGTCTATGGTTTACTTACTTAACTTTTTTATTTCTCATGTCATGTTGTTTTTCCTCTTACCACCCTTCCTTCCCCCATCATATGGATTTGGCCAGATTTCTACTCATGATTTAATTTTCTTGTCTGATTACTTCAAGTGCATCATAAATGAAGTGTGAAAGTATATTTAAAATTTAAGACCATTTGTCTTCATTTCTTTCTTGGTGCAAGGTTTTGATGATTTTTTAGTTGCCCTTCTGTAGCCACTCTAATGAAAATGAACAGGTCTTTGATGACTATGATCAGCTAATTAATCAGAATTCCATATGGTTTTTTGGTATGAATATTTAAACTTTATTAAAATTAATAAGTATGGTTATAACATATGACAGCAGCTTCATTCCATTTTAAGGCAGCAGGCTGAAGTTCATAAATACTGAATACTGAACAGATGTTTGGATAGTAAATCCAAATAAATGCAATTGTTATTGTTTGCATCTTGGAAACAATTCAAGTGATTCTGCAGAGAAATAAAATCAACTGACAAACCATACACCTGTTTCAATAACTCTTTCTGCCTGCAGGCATTTGGACAGGCAAGAGCAAGAAACAGTTATGGAAAAAACTAAGTGTCAGGTATTTGCTTACAGGGTGGAAAATAAAAGTAAAAACAAACTTGTTTCTTGAACACAGATACCACGGTGCAATAAAGAAATGTGAAATACCTCTTGTATGCAGCAAGCACACATTTATTGTGCATAGTGGGACATAGAAAGCTACCATACATTGAATCAGTTTGGTGGTATGTCTAGGTCAGTGCTGTTTTACTGTTTTAATAGGCATGCCCTCAGTATACATTATATATCCTGAGTACCTGTGCCAACATCGGATCTTGTTTCCTTGACAATATCATATCTTAGCAAATTAGCATCAACAAAGCATGTTCACATAGAACTTTCTAAAAGGGGGATTTATTGAAAACACAATAATCCAAATATGCACAATAATAATATTGAGGAATAACAAATACTATCATAAAGTTTCATAGAATACAAACAAGTACCTAACAGAGTGCATTTGTTTTGGAATCATAGAGAGGTGGGAGAGGCCAGAAGGGGCATGGAGTTCAACTCCTTGCCATGCAGGAATACAAAATCAAAGCAGTCCCAACAGACGGCCATCCAACCTCCATCGGGAGTGCTTTGGTTGTGTATTAATGGTGGAGAAATAATACTCAGATGAGCAAATTACACTTGATCTTAGCCAAAAGGCTGAGAAGCGACAAAAATGAGAAAACTTGTAAGCCTGTAAAGATTTGGAGTTAAGCAGTGGCAATCTTGGGGGTTGCTAAGAGAAAAGTGAGAGGGGAAAAAAATAAAAGATTCAAAATAAATGCCATATAGTATCTTCCATAACATGCACACAAACACAGACATGCACACACCAAAGAAAGAGGGGAGCCGAAATGTTCAGGGAAAGTACTTTCCGAAAGATAGGTTGATGGCAAAAGTTATCTCTTCTTGCTCCCATTGGACTTGTGTGAATCTAGGAAGGGCTGTCACTTCTGGCTGGAACAGTGGTTTAAAAATTAAAAGTTAGGTCATCTGTGCCAGATCAGCATTTTAAGGAGAGAAATACAGTAACATAATTCTGTGCCCCAAATCCTGGTTTCTGGGGTCTGAAAGAGTGATTTTAGTTTAAAAAGAACAAGGCCTAGGCTAGGCAGTGATTTCAAAAAGAGGACTCCAGAATGAGAATGCAATTCAATTTCTCGATTGTTACTTCAAGTAGATCCACCCCTCCCCACAGAAGAATCTACCTCTGAATTTGGGACCCTTTCATCCACGTAGCTTGGAGTGCCAGTGGGGGAGTGGATGGAGGGGCAGGGGCATGGTCACATCATGTGGGGGCATGGCCATGTCACGCTGGGCGCTCCCAAAAAATTGCCACCCAGGGTGCACCATCTTCATTACCCCTCCCCCCAATCTGTATGCCAGTGGATCCTTTTAAAAGATCTTAGGAAGGGAAGACCCTTATGGCTTATTTAAGTTTAGTTAAGTGTCTCAGGATATTGTGTCATTTTGATAACAGAGATTTTTGACAGAGAGATTATTAAATTACTCTGTCTAGCAAGGACAGAAGTGTTATGCAGATCACTCTATGCATCAAATGTGATATTCTCTTTTCACCATGCATTGTTTGCCAGCTACATTATATCACATTTGTAGAGACAGAATGCTCTTTAGAGGATATTATGTTATATAGCTAAATCAGTAATCTTAGAAAATCTAGTAATGGTAGATAATAGAATTCAGTATGAGGGTTAGCTGCTTGGCGAATCCTTGCTCTCCTAAGCGGTTCAATTTCTAGAGCGTACACATGTGCATCCTGACCAGGAGTATCATATGCCTATAGCAGTCTCCTAACAACTAACAGTGGGTCTCTAGAGTTTCTTCTTAAACAGTATTTGAAGATGTTAGAAAATGTACTTGAGATCTCTTAGAGGCAAGACCTGTGTTCTACCACTGAGCTATGTTCACTCCCCGTGTATATTTACATAGCCATTATGATACATGCCTTGGCCCCACTGAAATGTTATGATTTATCTTTACATTGAAGATTGTGAAGGGTTAGCCTTCAGTCAGCTTGCTGTTGAATCTGACCAACGGTAGGACTATTTCCAAAGGTGACTAGAACTGGAGCAGGGACAGAAGGATACATTAGGATTAAAAAGGTTGGAAAGGGTGCTATTTTGTTAGTGCTGAATTTTGGACATTTCTAGAAACAAGCAATTGTGTTTCAGATCATGACATATGTATGGAAAATGGCTCATTTCAAAATAACAGATGTCACAAGGCAGGCTAATTCTTTCTTGACAGTTCAGTTTGAGATTCTTTATCATGATGCCTTCAGCAAAAGCGCATTGCATCTTATTAAGCATCTAGCTAAACTATTTAAAGCCCTTTCTGACGTGGCAAAACTACTTTAATGGCTTCTTACTATTTTTCATTGTATGTTTTAATTTTTTTAATATTATTGACAATTTAACTACTTTTTAACATCAACCTTTGCTTGCATTATCTAGTGTATTTGTTTTAATGTGTAAACTATCTTGAGTCCTAAAGTTGAGAGGAAAAAGGTAGGATATGAATAAAGTCAATAATAATAAAACTTTAACTACCAAAGTCTTGTGGTCACCAGTTCTTTCCTCTCAAGAAATAGAATTGATCCAAATCAATAAAATGACAGGAATTCTTACCCTTGTGGTTCTGATGTCCCTTTATATGCATCTAATGGGGGATGAACCATGATTGAGACACATCATATGTTCTAAGCATGGACTACTTTAGCATGGTTTCAGGATCTAACTATTCCCCTTATTGAACATTCATAACTAGAATGCATGCTGCTGTGATACAACTGAGTCACAACATCATCAGAGTCTCTGGAAGTTGCCTACTCTCTATTTTGCAAGGTCTGCTTTACTGAATAATGCTAGATTCCAATATTATTATTTTTACTGGAACTATGATCACTGTCTATGGTGCAGGAGGATACCAAAGTGTCTTCTTGCAATACAGTCTTTTCTTTCCGCAGAGCAGTATCACCTGTTTCCTTCCAGAAGTAAGGATAAAAAAACTGGTTTTCTGCAGTTTAGCTGCAGCCAACAACCAGCATTAAGAGTGTGGCTATGGCTATGGCTATGGCAATGGCATCTTTTATGACAGCAGCAAATGTAGCCCTCAGAAAAAACAAAGTTTGAGAGCTCCTTGTGGGTCATGAGACATGGCTTGCTCACCTCTGACTTACACATAACATAGTTATGTTCCTGGTGTCCTTGGAGGACAGAGTAACAATGATATCCTCATGGAATGTAGATGACAAATGAAAACATCCCTATATACACATTTTCTTTTATCACAAGATAGAGGACTTCCCAGCACATAACTGCTGTTTCCAGTAGTAGTCACACTGTACTTCACGTCTACTAACCAATTTGAGACTATGGTATTCAGGGCATGGAAATGAAGGGTTCAGAACAGCCCTCGTATATGATGTCATCTGATACCATTCAGAGAAGAGCAAAGTACTGAATACATCTCATAGCTTATCTTTTCGAAGTGCAGTTCTGCCAGTGAAATATTTTTCTCTCATTTGCTTCCGGAGACAGAACAAATAGCAGCCTTGGTATAAATGTTACATCAAAGACAATTTATGCCAAAAATGAAAGGTAAATGCATGCCACAAGATATTAACAGAGATAAAGAGACAAAAGACAAAGAGACTTACTAGAACAGAAGCCATGAATGTTCCTCTTTCTGTCAAATAAATTAAAGGCACTCTTTTAAAAAGAGCATCTCTTTGACAAGATGCAAAAACAGTCCAACACACCAGCCCCCGCTCAAGCTTTGATAAACTGCTATCCACATAAGATCTGAATGGAAAACAACACACAGCCCACAATGCAGTTTTACTTCACCTTTGACATTATGCTTAGTGGCATAATTCTGTGCTGTCATTGTGGCTGTTTGAAAACAAATCTCATACCAATCTCCCATAGTAATATTAAAATATGGCTTGGAGCCTAAGGCCATTTCTGCCCTACACTGTTACAGTACTATTATTCCACATTCAACATTCTGTGGAATTCTGGGGTTTGTAGCTTACTGAGGCCAAAGAGCTCTCTATCTGAGATTTCTAAATGCCCGCCCCCCAAAAAGCTGCAAAGCCCAGGATTCCATAAGAGATTCAAAATGGAATAGCAGCACTATAACAATGTAGTGCAGAAGTGGCCGAAGTTGCTCCTCTGGCTATATAAGAGATGGGTAACTTCCACACTGCATCTTCAGTATCTTACCCCATATCCTAAACTATTTCCAAGTCTCCTCAAACTCAAGAAACAGATTTTGAGGGTTACATGGGGTAGAACTAGGAAGCCAGAGAGTAAAAAAGCTTTCTTCTACGACTCTTGCATTTGTGGAAGTTTGGATCTAAACCAGTGGAGTGTAACGTGATGCCTCTAGATGTTTTGAACTACAATTCCCATTATCTCTGTATTCAGGAATTGTGAGTTCAAACCATTTAGAGGCCACCATATTATTTACCCAGGTTTAGGTCTACAGTGGTGACTTGTTTGGTTTCTACAGCATTGATAGGCATGTTTAGGACAGAACTGCAGAGGGCTTGCACCTTAGACTACAGACTACCTGTCTTGCCCTTAACTTAGTTTTAGCCTAATCCAGTGGGCAACGCATTTGGCTGCCTGAAAGGACAGATTTCAAGAAATATCTGATTTATCAAGAGGGAGCAATACATGAGAGTGAGGAGAAAACAGAGATGCCATCTATACGCACAGTTTCACCAATTTGTACTGCCTCTTCTTGCTTAATACAAGGGAATGTAAAATGTTGTCAGTTCACTCATCTGGAGCAGGAAAACATGTCTAGAACTGGAAAAACTATCGAGAAGAACTGCAGTTGCTTTTTACCATGCATTTGCACATGAGCTTAATGTATGAAAAGGGTCCTCTATGGGATACGAAGGCTTACTTGTATATTTCTCTCTTTGTTTAACTGACATTTTTCAGGGGCAAGATCATGGTAATAAGAAACGAGGCATACAGATATATCCATGTTCCATCTTGTAGTGGTCAAATACTGTGAGGAATGTAAGAGTTAAGGTGGAGGGCTGGGGAGCACTGGCACCCTGAGGTAGCATTAGTAGAAAAAACTCTTGCTCTTGGTTTTGCAATTTTGCTTAAGATAAGGGTTACAGTTGCATGCTGGTCCTTTTCAGAAAAGGTATTGTTAACTTTTCCAGGAAACAGTTTCTGTCACCAGTGAAAGCTTACCTAGTTCCTTTCCAACATACACGTTATATTTGTGATCTAAGCAGAATGACGAATGCGCTGAAGAATTGCACCAGACAACAATGATCCCCAACTTAGCAATCAACAATTGTTTGGAGTTAAAGCATTTCTCTCTTGGTCTTCACCCAAAATAATACCCTAAACTGACTTACACAAAGTCAACAAAACAACTAACAAAGAACACGTTCTCTTTCCACAGTCTTACACTCTGAAAGACATGACTCAAAAGGAAAAAGGAAGCAAAAAGGAAAACAGAGAGGCACAAACAGTGGTTCCTAACATTACAAATTCACCATAATCATAAGCTTGAATGAAAAATCATTTCAGGAAGGGGAGGAGCCAAATGGAGCTTCTTTCTCACCTAAGCTAAAGGAGCGAGCCTTGTTTCCCATCTCTTACTCTGCTGCAGCTAGGTTAGAAGGAAGATGAAAGATGTCACTTGAAGGAGAGAATTAAACTGAATTTCTCTTTTAGTAGAATCAACAGAATGGAGTGATGTGAGTTGCTCCCTTTAAAATCCACAAACACTTGAATATAAATATATTTCAGTTCTCTTTAAAAATTAATGTGTGTTTTTCAAGGGAGTCGGTGGTGTGCAAAACAGATGTACTGTGCAAATTCTACTTCTGATTACTCAGAAGTAAGTCCAATTTAATATATTTGGCTTACTCACAGACAAATGAATATAAGATAGTAGCCACATGCTATTTTCCCTCACTATGTAGCCTATAATGTTTATTCATCTTCCCCATATTTATTTATGTATATTTTCTACCAATTTTACCCTTGTCAGATGGCACAATATGTCTTTTGCTCTCTCATATCTTTCCCAGCTCTGTAAGTACAAGCTGTAAATCAAAGTCACTTTGCTCTCTTTAAAATGCATTACTAATGCATACAGGTGCAGAGGGACAGAAAGCTACAGGATATAATCATTTTGACATCTAATTTTCTATCCTGTGGGTAAAACTGAATAGAAAATGTCTCAATCTGCCTTGAAAGGTTATCATGTGACATTGTAATTCCATTACCATCGCTGGATTCTTTCCTTGATGTCACCAGGTAAATCAGCAAATTAAGTTAACTGAAAGGACTTAGAACAGTGTGCCAAATCCTTAAAACCTTTTAAGATGTGTGTTGCTCAGCAAAGAAAAAAAAAATAAAGATGTTCATTTGCACATGTCAAGGTCAAGATGGAAAAACATACAATCTGTTTCTCTGTGGACCCAGGAGAATTACATGAGGACTGCATAACTTAAGAAAAGGAAGTAAAATGCATTAAATTATGTCCTCTCAAAAATAAATAGCATATTCCTTCCTTCCTAGAATGTGAAACATAATACATTTTATTTTATCCTTTCTATGTTCAGGAAATGTGGATGACTTGGTGGTGTAATCAGGAATAGTCATTTAGTGTTTGCTAATGGCTATATAAACTGTTCAGACTGCATCACTCAAAATAAACAGAACTTAGTTTTCCACCAAATCTCACACTACTACAAATATTATGATCTAGTTCTTTCTCTCTCTGTATATGTATGTAGATGTATACATACATGTGTATGTATGTGTGTGCATATGGATATATGTGTGTGGTATGTATAGGTCTAAATATATAGACATGCATATAGATATATATCTCACACCCACCCTTACACTCTCTCCCCACATATCCTGAGAAGGCCAAAAATATGTTCTCAGATTAATTGGGGTGAGAGAACTGAACTCTGTGTAAACACACCTGGAAGGACCAGCAAATAGAAATAAATTCACTGAGCAGTAGATAACATAAAGATATTTTGGAGAACACATGGTGGCTTGGGGCCTCTGCCCTATACCTTGGGTTGAAACTGTTTGACACTGTTCTGCAACAATTTGTGTGGTAGGGGTGAAACAGTGTTCTCTGTTCTATTTTCTCATATCTTTTCTGGGCACTGAAACACAGAACTAGGCTTTCCGGTAGGTTAAGAAAGCCCAGATCAGTTATAAAGACTGTTTGCCATTTTTACTTGAATATATTATGAATGTGCATGATCTAGCACCATAATCCTGATTTTACTTGTGAAAAAGACCATCCACATGGTTTATATAATAGGCATAGTTCTGTCTGTCTGTCTGTCTGTCTATTAGTCTATCAATCTACTTTTATGCAATGTTGCATTAGCAACATGGAGATTGCAGAGAGTGACTTGCCCCTTCCTTCCCCTCGTAGTACATACAGCTATATGAAAGAGACTTCTCTGAGCAGTGGTGGCCCCATGAATAGGATGAATTATAGAGTGGAGAATGAAGGAAGTTTTTAAAAGAATAGAAGACTATTGAATAGTAGCTGTAATATATTTGGGGAAAGTCTACCAATCGTTAGGGCCTTTCCCAACCCTACAGGGAAAAGGGTACTGGGAATTAACTCTCTAACCACATGATGATGAATGCAACTGTTACCCTGTTTCTCTGGGGTCCTGGGAAGGATGCCCAAATGACCAAATATTAACACAAGATTGGGGAAATCAGCTCAGAACACTGCTTTAGTGTTACAAGAGGCAGGGTAACGTCAGCAGGACCTTTAGCTCTATGTCTACAGAGTCAGATCAGTGAGCCAAACAAATTCAGAATAAACCAATTAATATTTTATTGAAAAGTAAACAAATAAGACAACAATCACACCACTAACTAAATAAGAAATAGGAAAATAGAAATGAAGTCAGGAATAAGCAATATGACCTGTTCACGAAGTCCTGAGGTGCTAGAGAGAAAATAGAATTTCCTTGGAAGCTCGCTGTGCAAACTGGCAGCAAGACGGGGTGAAACTGAAAAAGTGGCTTCCTGAACTATCAAAATCAGGGGTTTTTATAACAAAGTTGTGCCTGTGACTCATGTCATAAACCTTGAGAACAAAATTAACTTTGAAATGCACCAAAAAGCTTAGAAGTGGAACAAAACATATCAATCATGCAGCCCAAATGTCAATCAATGGACACTTCTATGGTGTAGTTATTTATGGGCGCGAATCAGGTATCTTGTGAGATGAAAGGAATAAGCCATGCAGATCCAAGATAAACATCCAAGGCTCTGAAATGCCCGCCTAAGCAAGAGGAAGTTGGAATTCCTGTCATTAAACAGCTGCTTCCTTGTGACTCTTTTTCTCAGGATCCTGGCAAACATATAAGCCAAGGTGCATGGAAAGGTCAAATTATTTGATATCACAAAGGGATATCTAGTGCTCAAAGTTCATGCCTAAATCACAGTTACACAACCCTTAAATTTCAAAATAATGCAGTCTTATTACACTACAGAATCGATTGATTTCTTTAGTACCATACATGCTAGGGAAACTTAATAACCAACTTAATAAAAACTACTCATTGAGAGAACCCTAACAGTATCTCAGAATCAGTCTGGTGTTTTATTGCTGGTTGCTATTATCAAATAAAATGGTTTTAAATAAATCCCATGTAGTAAACTGATTGGTAAATAAATTATGATATAAATATATCAATAAAATTCCCATCAACAGCAACAATAACATGTCAGATACAGTCTCACTTTATCCCTGGATTATCATATTAAGCCTTAAAGTTCCATCATTTTCGTGATTAGTTAATTAATGGGCCAGCACTGAAGCTATGATACCTTAATAAAAGACATTGCACTGAGCAGTATTCATTTAATCAACAAGAAATGCACAGCTACCAGTGCTCTAGTAACCAAAAAAGATTAATCAGCCAACAAAATGTTCTTTGAAACCCCCAGCTAGTAACAACAATGCATATTTAATATTGAGATGAAAGAGTGGTGTACAATGCTAACAATACACTCTCCTGACCTTCCTTCTAGGAAACATCAGAGCTTTCCTTTTTGACAGTGTCCTTGGGATTATTGGAAACGTATTGCTGAAGCATTAAGAAAGGTCTCTTTAATATATCTCAGAGTTCTGACTATACCACTCATGGAACATTGTTTTTATTTTAAACTTTTTTCTTATCAAACATTACTGAGGAGCTGCCTCCAAATTCTGTTCAAGCAAGGAAACATAGATAAGTAAACCATAGGTTGTGTGGGTGGTTATGATTATTGCTATATGTAGGAGCAAAATACTCTGATTATTTTAGATCAGGCCCACACAGTTTGTAACCTACAAACTTAATATAATCCACTAGCCATTTAAATTCTGTCACATGCTTCTCAATGCCATTCCCCAGGTTTTTAGAACCTTTTATGAAGATGGGAGTGGGGAGACAGGTTTATGGTGGAATGCCATATATGCCTAGAAGTCTCAGTTTGTTTTAGTTGACTGTACAGGTGGGTAGGAGTCCTACTTAAAAAGTACAATCATTTATTTGAGAAGCTTTTAAGATGCTCTCCTTTAAAATGGAGGCCTTTTCCCTCCTGTACTACAGCTCACATCATCTAGAAATGTCCTCTGAATTTCTCTGTGGCATTTTCAGAGCTATCACAGGGAGAGAGTGGAAAGCAAATAACTTTCTGTGAACTCTTTTCCATCAGTATAAAGTTGGATGAGGCCCAATGTGATTTAAAATTGCTTAACTTTGGCTGGATCAAGGTCTATATATTCAATACAGGAGTAGATTAAAATGAGCTGTTGTAAAGGGGATTTATCTTACAGTCTAAAATTAATTAAAGATACCTGAATAGTTAGAAGATATATGAGCTGTTGTAATAATAACTGTGGTACTACTTACACAGCTCATATTTTACTGGATCAGGCTTTTTCTTTCTCCTTCTTTATAAATGCTTAAGACCGGTCTTGGAAATTGGAATGACAATGATTTATATTATAACGTTAGATTCACAGTTAATGAAACTAATGAGGTATATAACATGGTCTCAGAATTTCTTTCTCAACATAGATAATTTGTCTTTGGAAATGTAGAATCATATAAGTGAGAAATGTTTAGAGGTAATTGTTAATTTGTTTAATTTTATTTGAAATAGATGCAGAATGCCTGCCTTGTGATGGAATGCAGCTGAGAATATATGCCTATTGTCATCACTTTGGTCCTTCCACTGCATTCTTATCTCCTCTGGCTAATTAACTAGAGATGGCCAGAAAATTCAATGGGAACATTTTCTTTTTCTTTGGCAGCTGTAGCATTTTCCCCCCACAAACATAAATTATTAATTAATCAAGTTTGATTTCTGCAGTTGCTCTGTTGTCCAATGAGTCTCAAGGTATTAAGGACAATTTACATAAAAGTAGATTATTCTGTCTCTAAATTAGCACTTGGAAATTATCTTATCTTAATCTAAATTGGTCACCCTGCTTTTTGGATGATTATTAAGTAAAGGCAAAGATTCTACAGTAATCCTTTGAGTTACTCTTCGTTAATATTGGAGCTACATGGTGAGGAAAACACAAAGATACTATCAAAAATGGGATCCTTCTATTGATTTCTTCCCCCTCTTTCCAGTCACACTGAGGAACACTTAACCCACGTATCACTGCTGTTGATAGCAGGGAGTAAGAAATTGAAGGGAATTTCTTTCCCCAGGAAATCCAGGAGAAATTAGAAGTCTTGCCCTTCTGAATCAGGAATCCAGCTTTACTGAATGAAATGTATTTCTATCTCACCCTGACAGACCAAAATCTGAACAAAATGGGGGCCCTGAGTTTGGTACCCATACAGTTTAATCTAAAAGGTGCCAAATTATCTTACATTGACACTTGTGGTGGTAACTTTCCAATCAACTAACACTCATCATGTTTGATGGCACAGTGGTTAAATGCCGGTATTGCAGCCACAAAGTTGTGAGTTTGATCCTACCGGGCTTCAGGTTGACTGAGGCTTCCATCCTTTTGCAGGTTGGTAAAATGAATACCCAGTTTGTTGGGGGCAATAAGCTAACTGCATTGTAAACTGCTTAGAGAGCACTTAGCTGATAAGCCAGTGGTTCTCAACCTGTGGGTCCCCAGATGTTCGTGGACTTCAGCTCCCAGAAGCCCTGAACATTGACCATAGTGGCTGGGGCTTCTGGGAGCTGAAGTCCACGAACATCTGGGGACCCACAGGTTGAGAACCACTGTGATAAGCGGTATAGAAATACACATGCTATTGCTATTATCTTCCCAAGCTAGTTGTCAAAATTGACCTTCCACAGATTTCTTGCTATCAGAAGACTTTAACCATTATGCACCAGGAATAAAGAGACATGCTGGGTATAACTCTTGCTATGTCAACTTATTTTTTTCTGGAGGAAAATTCCCAAGGGGTACAATTCTGTAAAGATTCAAGCAGTTTTCTAGATTAGCCCAAGTGAAACTGTATTAGCCTTCTCCTTAAAACACGAAGTAGTGATGTCTTAGTATGTAAGAAGTTTTCCAACATGCTGGGGTCCACATGAAAAAAAAGAGACACATCTTGTTACGTGGGTGTCACAAGGGCCAACCCGTGATCCCAGTACCTCCTTGCAAACATGGGGAATTAATTAGATCAAAATCAGGAGGCTAATGGGGGGGTATACTTAGCGTATAACAGAGTCTTAAACTCAACGTGATTGAAATTGTACCTGTGAGCCGTCAGGGATACCTTCTTGGCCAGAATCGCGAGTAACTGCTTCTGCGCCACATAAGCCTCAGGGTTCTCACAAGGACCCTGCTGCTCCATGACGTAGAGCACACTCACGCTCTGTCCAGGCCAAAGGATCCTTACGACCTCTCTCATCCAGTCATGTGCTTCGAGCTTAGCCAAGCCTTGAGCTGCCACAGCCGATTCAAGAGTCGGAAGGTCCGACGGGGAGATGAAAGGTGCACCAGTTGGGTCAGGTCCTGGCCATTGGTTGTTGGGTGAGAGTTTATCACCGCGTTGAGCCACATGATACCGGTAGACCGATTCAAGGGGCCTAACTGGTCGGCGACTGCTTTCACCTCAGTTGCACGCCAGGGGAGTCTGATCTTGGTGACCAGCGTCTCCTGGGTTTCTGCACCACCATCACTAGCGGGGACGGTTCTATGTGTTGTGGACTATGTCTCAACCAGGTGGACTGGCACCTGAGGGGCATCCCAGTCCGGATTATGGGGGGAGGACACCAGGGCATCTGCTGGCAAAAGGTCCTTGGGCAAATCTTGGGCAAAACTTGTGAGCAGCTACCGACACACCGCTGAAATTAGGGCCTTACGCGTCTGGAGCTGACTCTCCAGGGCAGCGATTTGCTTATGGCAGGCTGCATGACTGACAGACTCCTGCTGTTCCTTGAACTGGGTGACCATAAATCAAGCCGCAGACCTGGCATGATCAAGCTCAGCCTCTAACGCATGTGCTTTCTCCTCCCAAGTCTGGGCGACTAGGGTGGCATCACTCAACTTCTGGGCTGAGGCCTGCACAATGGATGCAAAAGTTACTTTGTCCACTTGCAAGGTCTCGATCTCGGCATGAAGCCGGGCATTCTCCTTTTCCACTTCCGCTAGCCTTCCCCGGGTCTCAACTAGGCACTGCTAGCGTCTCTGGCCGCAAGCCAAAGTCCCCAAGCTGCCAGTGAACCCTTCGAAGGCCTGAATGGGTTCCTTGATTTATGCACCAGGGCGTACGCTTCTTGGAAAGAGGTGAAAGGATCGGCCGTCTGGAAGACAGAGTTCTTCCAGGGGCACTTTCCTTTACCTAAAACCCATCTCTCCAGTTTCCCATGGACCTCCTCCTCACACATGAGGTCCTTTACTGCAGCAGGGCTCTCCTTAGCTATCTCTCTATACTACACAGCAACACCAAGACTTCCTACACAGACACAACAACAACACAAATTCCTACACAATTTCCTGTACAAATACGGGACCAGGACCTGGAGGGATGGGCAGGATCACCTAGACCCCTGGGGGAACTAAAGAAGATGAACTCACTGGAACTTTGCTAGGGAAGAGGGAAAAGGAACCAAATTCCAGCCTGCCCAATACAAAGGTCACTTTTGTACACTCAGGCCCGGTTCTCTACCTCGACAGCACTGATGACAAAAGGACAAGGCCAACGGTTCAGGGACAGGGAGGCCACCTGAGGCCCAGGGGGAACCTTCAGGAGCGCTTCCGTGGCTCACTGGAAGGGAGGGAGACGAACTCAAAGGAACTTACTACGCCGCCTGGCCAAGAAGCAGGGAAAGAGGGATGAGGAACCCAAAACTGAACAGCCCCTATTCTGGTTTTCTGGGTGAGGGGTACCTCCTCTACCTCGGGCTAAACCGCTAAACCCACAGCTAGGTCAGGACTTACCACCCAATCCTAACAAGCCGGCAATATCAGGACGCACCCACCAAACTGAGAAGCCAGGAATCACCACCCATGCCTTCTCCAATACAAAACAAACCAAAAACAAAGGGAAACTCACAAGGGGACAATGAAAGAAGTGGGGCTGCTCCTTCCGTGCTGTGTGCCTTACTGCTAAGATGTTGAATGCGTGTAGACTGTTCCTGTTGTGCTAGGCCTAAAACACGTACAATCCCAGCCCACGATAGACTCAAGATGGGGAGGTGGTTCCCAGGACAAGACAAGAGAGGGGTACAGATATCCACCTGATAGAAATACTGCACATACACACAGAAGTCACACACACACACTAACCTGCCTGCCAGTGTTCTACAACAGCTCACTGACCATTCCCTAAGTCAGTACCGCCCAATTTGAGGAGGTTCGCGACTCCTTCTCAAATTAGGGGTACCAGGTTTGCCCACGTTTCTCCACCACTCTGTTACCCTGTGAATTGGGGGTCCCGGGAGGGGTGCCCAAACAACAAACAAACAGAACCAAGGTGGGGAAATTAGCTGGAGCACTCTCTTGACTAACGAGAGGCAGGGTAACTTAGTGAGGATCTTTTACCCTATGTCTACAGCATCAGATCAGTGAGTAGGCAAATGGTTCAAATAACAATTAAGATTTATTAAACAGTTATTAAAGAAGAGCACAAACACACTCCTAATTAGAAAAGGAAAATAGAGTTCAAGGGGGAATGGGTGATACGCCACCTGTCCTGCAGTCCTGGGGAAGCCAATTGTAGAGGAGGAAACCCGGCATGGTGGCTGAGGGGAATCTGCTGAACCGAGTGGCATCAAGGCACAGTAGAAGTCCAGAGCAATCCAGTGGGAGTTCCAAAGAGCTCTCAGAACTGGGGGTTTTTATCAGGGAAAGAACGACTGTAGGCTAGTCTGGTCTTGGGTGAAAACAATAAGTTTTGGGTTGGAGACAATGCCTCCGAAAGGTCAGAATTTACATGATTGAGTTATGTTCCAAACTGACAATAGTATGGCTGATATGTAAATGCGACTAGCATGGCAGTTAAGCACTTAGCTCGCCAGGGCAGAGGTTCTCTTTGTTTATTGCACATTGGTAATGAGGGTGTTTATTTCGGGAGGTCCCCTAAAGCAGATCTGGCTATTTCTGGCTTGGTTTGGTGGGAGCAACAAATAGTAGCCATGCCTAGCTTCGTGCTCGTACAGTGGCCTCACAAACACTTGGCTGGTGGCAGAGCAGGGCCGAATTATGATATCCAAAGTTCACCAAAGTTCAGGCCAGTACACGGTGGTAACAATAGCTTCATCTTAGGGTCGCCGTAAGTTGGAAACAACTTGAAGTCACACGAGAACTGTGTGGGGGAAGCTTCACAGAACTGTTTTAGTCTGAATACGGTGGTGGAAAAATGAGAACTTTTATGAGATTGAGTTTAAGAAATCTATCCAACCTTTTACAGTGTGAGTTACCTGCAGTGCCTTACTAGGCTTGCTGATGCAGCCATGTTTGGTGGAAACTCTTGAAGTTATAATTGAAAAAAATCAGCCTTTCTGAGCTCTGTGTCATCATTCCATTGGTGGCAGATTAACAGTCAACATATAAATGTACATATTTAGGGTTTTTCAGAGAAATAATTCAGAAGGATTAGATTATTCAGAAATTTGACTTATGTCTGTCAATCTAGCTACTTCTGAATTAGATACATTTAACTGATTTTAATGTCTTCTTTTGATGAAAACTAAATTCTAAAAACCCATGGAAAATATTAAATAAGCTGAATGCTACTAAAGTATAATGTAGCACATATTTGATTCTCACTTCTCCCAAAATCTGGGAATGAATTAAAGCATATAAAATTGAAATCACTCCAGCATACTGAAAGCAACTTAATTCATGCACCCATATCATTAATACATCAAGTGGAGATTGTATGCAGCCACTGTGTATTCAGCACTGCTGTTAATTATGTTCCTGAAACAAAAATTAGATGCAACATATTTTACAGCTTGTTAAAGTCTTGTCTGCTCTGCTCTGTAATATACAATATAATTGTGTGTTTTAAGGTGAATTAAGAGGTCAAAATGTAAATTGCTAGTTTTACAGTACCTTTAAATAATAATCACCCAGTATGTCTAGATTTAAGGCTTGAGTGGATATAGTATTAAAGGAGCAATAGCACAAGTCATATTTTTATACTGGCTCAATATTTCCAGGGCTTGCAAAAATCGTCATCTATGACACTAAATTTTGGTCTGCAGCTGCAAGGCTTTTATAAGACTTTAATGCAACATCCAAGGCTTGTAACATATTGAATATATTTATCATTTGCAGGGCCTACTTTTTCACCCTATAGAAAGGAGAAAAGGTTGTTCAGGGAAGGGGAAGACCCAATCAGATGTGGCATATGAGTGTGTTATGGTTTGGGACATGTGGAGTTTGACACTTAGGTCTTCTTGTATTATATAAACAAAGAGTTGGAAGACAATAACTCTCGGCATCTTTCAACAATGCAGAAAGTTTGAAGAGAAGACTGGAATAGATTTCCTATCTGCCTAGTAGAAAGAACTGCCAAGATAGAATTCTTGTTTGTATCCTGGAGGATGTCTGAAATGGGACAGAATGGTCACTAAGGTAATGAGGAAAAAAGTCCGTTTGTGCCAAGTACATTGATATTTATTTATTTGTTTGTCTGTTTACTTATTTTAAGAGACAATTGTTTTATTCTCTGGCTTTTCTCCATGTGCCTTTAGCATAATGTGTAACATGGATGTTCAATTGCAATATCTAAGTCATGAAAAAATAATCAGACACACCAAATACCAATGGGTAACTCTTGTGGAATGGTATCTGCATATAATAGGACAAGAGTTCATTCAGTCCTTCACCAAGCCACCAATTATCTGAAACAGTCTGTGGTGCAATTATTCTGCACAGATTCTCCACAACACAGATGGCCAATCCACAAAGTTATTTCCCCTTCTTCTAGGTAGGATGACCCTGCTCAGATCATGGGCTGCCAATCCACCTCATGTCAGTATTATTTTCAGAGTAGAACAGAAGAAAACTCAACTGCTCCTCCACAATACAAAGCCTTTTGTAAACCTAAAAGATGTCTATACTGGGCCGTTCATTGTACAATCATGACATTGATTGTTGTGGGTTTTCTGGACTTTGAGGCCATGTTCTATTAGTATTTTCTCCTAAAGTTTTGCCTGCATCTGTGGCTGGCATCTTCAAAGGATATGGTGGCATGGAAGTGAAACACAGTACATATACTTGTGTAGCCCCCTGGGTGGGAGGGAGCAATTTGCATGTGTTACAGTTGGCCTGTTGTTAAATGGGATATCCCCCAGGGTTGTGTTACCCTGTTTCCTAGAGGTCCCGGGAGGGACACCAAAATGTGCTCAACTATAGGTGGGGAAAATTAGCTCAGAGCACTGCTTTACCATTACGGGAGGCAGGGCAACTTAGCAGGATCTTGTAACCCAGTGTTTATGGGGTCAGGCCAAGTCAAGGAGCAGACCAGTTTGAAAATAATGAATGATCTTTATTAAATACAAGCACACAATATAAGTAACACAAGCACACAGATAACTAAGGAAAATAAAGGTGTGTAAGATAGCGGGATTTTGAGAGAGATAGTTGGTTTGGGTGATACGACACCTGTTCCTGAAGCCTGGAAGAAGATAGGGAGCGATGCTGGGGTTCGGTGTGTCTCAGCACGTGGGGCTGAGGGGAAGCTCACCAAGCAATGCGGCAGCAAGGTGGTCTGGAACTCAGGAGCAATCCGAGGAAGGTCTCGGAATCAGGGGTGTTTATAGGGAGAAGTGTGACTGCAGGCTATGCCTTACTCGGGGACAACAATGAGTTTTGGGTGTGAGACAATGTCTCCAAAAGGTCACAATTTAGCATGATTGAGTTAAGTCCGAATTGACAAAGAGGTAGACTATATGCAAATGCTCAGTGCTTGGCCTTTAAGCTTCTAGCTTGCCAAGTTACCTGCTCAGGGCAGGGAGTCCTTTGTAAACAGCGTGCATACATAATGAGCGTGTTTGCAGAGAGGTCTCTTAAAGCGGTGATCTGGCTATTTCTGGCCTGCCTGTATTGTCTTGGGATATTGCAGCGTTTGATGGCCGAGCCTAGTTCTGTGCTTGTCTGGGGGCCTCATGAACATGTGGAGAGGGGTGGTATGGTAAGGCCGAATTATGATATCAAAATGATATCTAGTGCTATCACCAGGTAGGTCTAAACTGCAGTAACAGTTGTATTGTTAGTCAGGGGGTATGCATAACAGTGCATTAAGTACATTAGCAGCCCATTATGTTGTTCCCTGTAGAGGGACCTCCAGCGTCTGGGTAGTGTCACTGGCATGTTTTTGAGTCTTGATTTTAGTGTTCTTCAGTAGTGGTAGAAAAAATTTGTTTACTTTCCAAGTTTCTTCTTTCCTGTTGAAATTGTCCATGTTTATGGATTTCGATGGCCTCTCTGTGCAGTCTGACATAGTAGTTGTCAGAATGATCCAGAATTTCTGTGCTCCCTCCCACCCAGGGGGCTACACAAGTGTATATACTCTGTTTCACTTCCATGCCACCATATCCTCTGAAGATGCCAGCCACAGATGCAGGCAAAATGTCAGGAGAAAATACTAATAGAACATGGCCTCAAAACCTGGAAAACCCACAACAAGCTATAGATTCTGGCCGTGAAAGCCTTCTACTTTAAATCATGACATTATTATCAGCCCAGTTATTCAACACTTGTGTATAACTTACAGAATCACATTAACAAAAGAAAAGGAAAATGGTAGAGGTTGGGATGGAGTTGGGGAATTGGACAATCTCTTTTTATATCTTCTCTGAATGAATGTGTGCATGTTTAGAATCAGAGAATCATAGCATTGGAAGTGACTTGAAGAGCCATCTAATCCAACCTGCTGCCAGTGAAAGAATCCATAGCTAAAGTACCCTGAAAGATGCTCATCTCCACTCTGAAAAAACTTCTAATAAGTACTGTCTTCTGAGATACACTGTTCCACTAATGAATAATTCCTATCAGAAAGTTCTTCCTAATATTTAGTTGGTGTCCCTTTTCTTGTGATTTGCATCCATTTGATTCAGTTCTAACATCTGTTTTCCATAATGCCCTGTCTTTCATCCTGCATCCCTCCAAATATATAAAGATGGCTATTATATCACCTATCAATCTTCTCTTCTTTGGGGTAAATATACCCAGCCCCCTCAAGAATTTCTCACAAGGCTTGGTTTCTAGACCCTTTATCAGCTTTGTTGCATATTTCTAGGTGAGTTCCAGCTTGCCAATATCCTTCTTAAAACTATGCTGCTATGCGTTTGGACACAGTACTTCAAGCAAGGTCTGAATGAAACAGAGTGGTATCATTATTTTTCTTATTCTGGGCACTACAGTTCTGTTGATGCAGTCTACAATTACATTGGATGTTATGGCCACCATTTCACACTGCTCACTCATATTTAACTTGTGGTATACTAAGATTCCTAGATCCTTTTCATATGTGGTGCTGTAAATCCATGACTAGAAAACTGTTGGTTAAATCAATTGTTGACTGGTAAAAAGCAAAAACTGTGGCACACCCAAAGAAAAAAAGAAAGAAACTTGAGATACATCAGAAGATGCTCTAAAGATAATTGCCTTAGTGGGGAGGGAAGCCCAATAAACAAGCAACTTTTGAGCATCTTGAAATGTGTCTTCAGTTTCTTCTCCCAATTTTGTGACACCTGCACATTTGAAAAGATTCCCCTCTTTTCTTTTATCCAACTCATTTATAAAGATGTTGAACAATGAGTTTAGGACAGAACTCTGCAATACTTTGCTTGAAACTTCTGTCTAGAAAGGCAAGGGGCCAATGGTGAGCATTCTTTGGTTCTGATCTGTTAACAAATCCACTAACTGTACATTTTCTAGCCATCATTTTACTAGCTTGTCTAAATAATATCATGGTGATCCTTCATTCTTCCTCTATCAAACTCGCAATTCTATCAAAAAGAGGTAAGGTTAGCCTGACACAACTTGTTTCTGAGAAACTCATGCGGGCATTTAGTAATTGTAATGTTTGGTTTTTATAGCCCAACTGTTTAATTATCTAATCTAGAACCTTTCCTGATATGGTTATCAACCTGACAGGTCAATAGTTGGCACATTCCTCTTATTTTCCTGTTCCTGAATATGGGGAAATTTGCCTGGTCTGCACCTATTCTCCAATAATTGTTATAGATTATAGACAGAGGCTCTGGAATTAAATTGCAAGGTCCTTTAGTGCCTTTGAATGAAGTTCATTAGCCCCTGGAGTTTTGAATTAAAGAAACTATGGGTCCTTGTACCATCTTTTTACCTACCTTTGGCTGCAGACCCTCGCTACATTATTTTTATTCTATTTTCATAAAATTGAATCCTATTCTATTTTTGGTAGAAGATTGAGGTAAAGTTGGTGTTGAATAGTTATGCTTTCTCTTTGTCACTCATTAAATTTCCTTCTTCACATAGCAAACCTACTTCTAAGGCCCTTTCCACACCTTACCTTTCTCTGTCATCATCCAGGCATCATCCCAGCAGCACCTCTGGCAGGATGGAAGTGTGTCCCCATCACTCCCCTTTGCATCTGACCATCTGTCTGTGGAAGGGAGTGTGAGGGAAATGCCCCTTCCTTCCACAATGCAACCAGCCTCCTAATTCTCATGCTGCAATGGGAAAGGAAGAGTGTGATCATGCTTCCAGCCTTTCTGCATGGCCAACTGCAATAGAAGGCTCATGCAATCGGGGGTCACTGATGGAGTTTCCCCTCAATGATATACCTCATGATTGCACTGGCTGGTGATGCAAGAAATGCGGGACCATGACAACATCATGCGGAAGCATCATCACAGTCCCTCTCCTCCCACATTCCCATGCCAGGATGCTGCTCTCCTCTGGAAAGGGCCTAAGTCTAAGTTTGACTATGACTAAGTTCTTCTCTGAAATGGATGAGAAAGGTCTTTCTCACTGAACATTCCAGGAAAATTTAAGAAACTTTGGATTTGGGTGACAAGGTGATTGGGCAGTTACCAATGAAGGGGAAAGTTGTCTCTTTTAGGGTTTAAGAATGGCAGGCATTAGTGAGATAATAACAGCAGTTTATTTAACAACACATCATCACTCCAGATATCAGCATTCCAAAGTGAGCAATCTAGCAGTGAAACAAATGTAAACTTGACCATTTGCAGAGGTTTTGGGAAGCCTACCCAGAAACAGTATAGTTCAGCATAGGATATTTGTTGTGTGTTAGCCAATTAATGAAGAGCAATCATTAAGCCGTAACAGAAAATCATTAAGAAGCACCAAGTGAAAAGTATTCATGTTAAATCTTTCCCCTACATTTTGGATTATTTTTGCTATTAGTTGAGTGTACCAGTTAGTTGATGATAATGTCAGAATGCTCTGTAAATGCTTAGTCTGTTTTTATTTGAGACTTCTAAGAGCTTAATCACTGAAGTTTCTAAAGAAATTCCTGATTAACAGTACTTCTCCATTAGCATGGTTCTACCCTACTTTGATTTTATAGTCCACCTCTGCAATGTTCCTTTGCTGTCATTGGCCACAGATCACAAAGCGCCTTCCTAGTTGTTGTTGTTGTTGTTGCTTTTTTCAAATCTTGACCCTTTCTCCAAGAACTGACCTCTTTTCCCATAAAAAGGAGGTGACTTGCCTTTCTTGGAAGCCTCCAAGAGTGGTGTTTGTGCTACACTGTTCTTACGTTAAAAGAAAAAAAAAAGTTATCTACTATGGGTAGGAAAAAATGAGCCATAGATCCCCACAGTCTCCCATCCCTATTCCAGACTATTGGTACATTCACAAACCAATGCCTTGGAGGTTTTAGCATAGGATGAAATTGACAACATTGATCTGTCGCTACTGTAGCATTTTGCATACTCCTTCCAAAGTCTTCTTTTGAAAGAAAAATATCTTTTTGACCTTCACAAACTTATCATTCATTTTGGTTTACAGATGTAAAATGATCCCTTTATTGCTTCTACCAAAGACTGTGTTTGTCAAGCTTTAGCTCATGAGCAGTTTCTTAACTGCATAACTGCTTTTTAAACTGACTGAATTTTTGCCTTGTCATGGCCAGGAACCATATGCAAAATAATAATGAGCTCCTTTCCTCGTTAGGCAAAGGACCAATGCATATTGATAATCTAAATTACAAGTATTTAGCATGCATAATGAATTGCCTTCAGGAAAACTAACACATGCAGAGTAGCAGCAATATTCATTCTGCTCTTGATCTGCAGGAAGGCCAATCTGAATACATGAAGTCACAGCTGCCTCTTCTGATACCATCGAAAACAAAAACAATCTAGACAATAACAAAATCAGAGTTTCCACTGAGGCATAGCATATTATAACACCATGAAGTTGTCAACATTCCTCCAGCAACTAGCAATAAGCAGTGTTCAGAAAGCGGCTCCTTTATTGGGAATTCTGATTCCTCTGGGAATGAAAATGCAATGTGCAGGAATGATTTCAGCCAACTGGCATTGCCTGAAATTGGGTGTGTATGTGTGTATTTGTGCCTTCAAGGCTCCAGTCAATTTATTGCAGTCCATTAGTTTCATACAAGTTTCTTAGGAAAGGAACATTCAGAGTTGATTTTGCCAGTTCCTTCCTCTGATATGTAGCCTACAGCACCTGTCATTCATTGGTAGTCTCAGACCCAAGTACTGATCAGGATCACAACTGGTCCTGCTTATCTTCCAAGATCAGAAATTAGGGGGGCATTAACTGTTCAGAACAGAGTTAAGCACAAGGCAGCATACCCATCCCAGGTCATATTAGATCTGCCAAAGTCTTTCCTAGTCAGTATAGTTTGTTGAGGACTAGGATGCAGATCAGCTTTGATAGAATGGAGGTGTTTTATGGACCTCAAGCCAACTGAGATGGTTAGAAGCTCAGTCAGCATTACAGACTTAGCTTCTCCTCTTCTTCCTACAGTGAGGTACCCACATTGTTTTCAATTATGATATGAATCAATGCAATAACTGAAACAGACACATATTATTGGGAGAGAAATCAGAAAGTAACTTTTATTTTTTAAGAACTTATTTTTTTATAGTCTGTAATTCACTGAGAAACAGACTGTACTGTGATAACTTATAATTGAAAGTATTTACATTTGCATGTAATATAACTGCATTGAGCTTCTATCTTCCCTAGGTAGTCACAGGAAGTGAAGACATCAAAATACCTACCATCTGTTTCTTTTCTGTTCTGCTTAGTACTTAGGCTGGGGAGGGGGAAATTTCCAAAGATGTTAACATTCACACTAACTCCCCTTCATACTGTCTTAAAGTAAATGCAAATAAGCTTTTTAATCCAATGGAAACACATGCATACACACACATGCATACATGAAGCTTATCCTGTCTGAGTCATTTGACCATCTATTACAGAACATTATAGCAAAGTGGAAGAAAAACTAAACGTTAGGTTTTAACCTGTCCAGAAAATACATAACATTTCCAGCTACTCTTAAAAAGTTATTGGGATAACTCCCATTTGTCCTAACTCTGATTTGTTTTTATTTAAAATGGACATGGGGTCATCTAAAAAAGTAAGGCTTTTTTTTACATTAAAATATCTTTATTGTATTTTTATATTTTTGGTTTTTGGTTTTCATTTTGCTATTATATGTATGTTTTTGCAACTTATGATCTGTGACACTTTTGAAGTCCCATACACTAATATGACTAATGGTAGCTTCTCTATATTAAAAACATTTTATGGGAAAGGTAAAATCAAGAGAAAGTTGTAGTAGAGAATGTTTTGGCAACATGAAAGTAGCCTGAATCAGCAGAATGCTAATGTTAAACAATACCACCTTTGAAATGCTGCTTTGTGTCTGTGTGACCAACTGAAAGTATTTGCGTGTCCACATTAGGTATGGCTGTATAGCCTGTGGCAGAGAGAGTGGGGAGGGAGGGTGAGCGATCTGAGTAGAAGGAAAAAGGATGCGACCATTGCAAAAGACAGAGATTAACAGAAGTCCAAGATGTGAACTCCCATCCCTGAAGTTTTATTTCTAGAGACCCTCAATCCAAGTCCCTCAAGAACCCTTTAGAAAGAATGCACAGGGACCACAAGATGTAGAGCCAATCTACCACAAGGTAGAGCTAATTTTGCCTAGGAGTCCTTCAAGTCTTCCTAATGGTACATACAATTCATAATCCACCCTAACATGCAGGTTGCACAGTTGGTGGGGTCGAGAAGAACGGCTCAATAGAATGTTAAAAAAAAAAAGCTTGGCTCATGCATTTCAGCGCTTACACACATATCTAGCATGGAATATTTTGGAACTTTCTGCAGTTTACTTGTTGCATACTGCAATAGCCTATACATCAGCAAGCCTCTTGACAGTACTACAATTTAACTTAATGTGTGTTTCCTATAAGAGACAAAATATTCAGAAGTATTATATATGGCAAAACACATTTTAAAGTAGATGAGTTCTTTCTTTTTACAGAATGATTATTCTGTAAAATAACTAATCATTAAAACACAATAGTTGAGACTTATGATTATGGTCATTCCATGAATCATGGGGGCAGCTGGGTTAATTGCTGGAAGAATGGCAACTTTAAAAAAAATATTTTCAGTTTATCACATAGATGATTCTTGAACTGAGTGTAATTGAAAACTAAAGGGAAAAAGCAAGCCAGATGGCAATCGCTTTCTGTTATCCAGCTATCTTAATATTTTGCCACTATTTTAATAAAATAGCCTTGGTGCCATATTCACTAATTTTCAATTTGAATAGAATTGAATAGGCCAGATTTTTCCCATTGTCTCATAGAGATATTTTGAGCATAAGAACCATTGTTCTATATTGAATTACATTTTCTGACTCCAGTAACATCAGGAGAACAGAGGTCTGATTCAGAGCTCTCAGCAATGGCATGGAGGTGATATTTGCACTGGCAAGGAGATGATAGCTTCATGTATTTATGGGTGAGGCAAACTATGACCCATGAACACAAACAATATCCAAGGCCCCAGGACCACATACACTATACCCACAAATGGAGGTTGGGTTAGAATAGCCAGGCATCCAGAGGTGTGATTTGTCACACCCCTGGTCTCCTAGACCTGTTTTAAGGTGAGGGGTTTAAAATCAAAAGGGATACCAGATACTTGTTCCAAATGCTGTCATCCACTTCAGTAGGGAACGCTCTTTGTTACATCAACCAGGTATAGCACAACATTATGTCCTCCCCACCTTATTAGCTGTCAAGCTCTGCAACGGGCCACTATGGCAGTGAAACAGGTGTGGTTCCCCATCCCTGTCTCTTTAGACTGAGGGACTGAGGGTCTTTTGTCATTTGTCAGCTAACCTGTATTTATCTGTGATCCCTTTTATCACCTTCTGGCCAGCTGGGCATCTAACTTGTGATCATGATGAAATCCAGATGGGGTAGAGTTAACATCAACAGTCTTAAGTATTAGAATCTCATAATAAGTATATGGGAGAATAAGCAAGCTTTCTGTTAATCTTTTAGGCTACTTATTATATGCAATAATAGATGAACAAATGTATGTTCTCCCTCTGAAGAGGGACACAGACATTTCCATGTCTGGCACATTGATTTCATTACATCAGATTGCATGTAAGGCATCATACTTTCATTACATTACATGGTTGTTCTCCATCAGGTTACATCAGCCATCTGATTGCATCAGTGTTGTACCCACAACAAAGCAGCTGCTTTGAGTTTATTATCAGTCGAGCCAAACTGTTGGTGTTCTGCCTGGCACCAAGCTGTCTCTAGACTTTTAGTAACATACACACATTCTACAATACACAGAGCTTTTTGCTTCATATTTTATATTTATTATGTGTTATGACCCCATTATTTATGTTTTCCAGGACTTAAAGACCCTTTCCTCACCCTACCTTTTTGTGGCTGCGTCCAGTGGTGATCCCGGCAGTGGCTCTGCTGGGAAGTGAGTGTGACAGCAGAGCTCCCCTCTGCACTGGACCAGATCCCTTTGGAAGGGAGCACAATGGCCACACCACTTCCTTCTGCAGTGCAGCCAGGTACTTTCCCAGGCTGCACTGAGGCAGGAAGTGCCATCATCACTCTACTTGCCCTTTTGCAGGACAAGTAGTCTGGGATGGTAGCACAATCACAGGTCATCGACAGGGAAAACCCATCAATGATTTAATCTGTGATTGTGCTGCCTGGGGATGGGAGAAGGGTGGTGTGACAAACCTGATGGGAGGGGGTCTTGACAACAGAGCCTCCTTGGCAACTGAGAGTGTTTAAGCTGATTGGCTGAGAAATGGAACCTTGGATGGCCCAGGGGAGGGGCTGGTGGGAAGAGGAAAATAACGGATGTTAACTGTCTGGTGTGTGTTTGAAGAAGAGTGTGATTGTGGTGTGTTTGAGGGAGGTTAGAGATTTGAAGAGCTCTGTGGGAGAGAGAACTGAGAAATTGGGTGTACGAGAGAGAGTGAATGAATTGAAAGAGAGAGAGAGAAGAATGATGTGCTGTTTGTAAACAATGAGATACAAAACAAATTTAAGGCAACAGTGTTACAATAAATGTTTGAAATTCTGTGCTCGTTATAACAGTGTCACAGAGTCTTATTTTGAATCCTGGAATATACACACTACCAATAATAGCATCTTGACCTTAGTGCCAACAGTACCACAATCTTGGAAAATATAAATCACTGCTGATTCTTAAATCCGGGAGAAGGGCAGATTTAGGGAAGGCAGTAAAGCAGGAGATTCCTGAAAGGAAGAAGCCAAGGGGGGCAAGAGTGAGGAAGGGACTGCATTCTCAGAAAGGGAGAACTGAGGCAGACACGTTTGTCCTGGCCCTAGCTTGATTCAGAGATCTCCCTGGCTGTTCAGTGCTGATCACAAAGAGGTGTCAGGCTGGGCAGGCCTTGAGTGCGAGGCTCGGGTGTGCCTTTTACACTCGGCACTGACGGGCGGTGGTTTTTTCTGCGTTTTACAGATGGGACTGTGACAACATCATGCAGAACCATTGTCATGGTCCCAGCATTCTCCCATCCCCATGGTGGGTTGGGAGGGTGGTGTGGAAAGGGCCAAAATTTGCAGTTTTAACCCAAACAGAGTGGGGCCTGGATCAGCAGCTCCATAATGTGGAAAGGGGAGAGAGTGGGAGACAACAGGAGAATGGTACAGCTGGCCTGCTTTTGTAAGGGAAGTTAATTTGATCTCCCAGAAGAGTACACCATTCTTTTCCTTCTCCTTGCCTGTTTTTACACCAGTTTAGAAATTACATGCATTCTCCCCTCTCCTCCACACTTTGTTTCCTTCCAGGGCTTATCACCCATTGCATATAGTGAGTATTTTGCCAGTGTTTCTGCAAATTCTTTCCCTCCCCCTCCCACCCCACTTCTCTCTCATTTCCATGGTAGCTTTGCTAAGTTGTTGCCTATTGTAAAATTTTGGATAAATTGTCCATATTCAAGACAGAGAAGAATGAAATAAAAGGAGAAGGGTTCTTCTTCTCCTTCTCATCAGATATCTGTTATCTTCCTGTAGCTGGGTCATCTGAAACATGTGCCCTGTCTTCAGATACACACATACCTTCACAAACCTGTACCAGTATCTCCAAAGTCATAATTGTTTCAGTCTTCCACTGATTCAGCCTGGCTACTTGTAAAAAGATTTTCTTTCAAGATGCCTGGACAAATCTGCATTAATCTTTGTCATACCAAGGCAGAGAAGAGTGTTCAAGGGTATGGTAGGTGGCATCACATAACTCCAATCCAAACACTGCTGTTATTCATATAATAAAAATGTTTAAAGCAGAGAATAAAATTATAGGATTACAATAGGAAAATCTACTTCTATGGGTAACATAAGACTTACATTACTCAGCACTGACAAAACAATAAAAAGAAATTCCTTTCCAGAAAGAAAATAATCTCAACATGGTTTCCTTCAGAAGTTTTGGTCTACAATTCCCATAATCATTGGTCACTGGCTGTACTGGCTAGGATCTATTGTAGTTGTAGTGCAAAACATTTATGGAATACTAGGTTACTTCCACCTCATCTTCTTCCTTGTCTAAGTAGTAGCTTTCCAAAGGCTTTACAGAAGGAAGGAAAAAAGGCAACAGCCAGGCTTACTTGATAGAAGAATTATTTTAGCCACCAAAATCAATGATAAGAATTAGGCTGATTTAGCAACCTGACTTCTGGAGGCATACACTATAAATAGACAGAGTGATGCTAACAAAAACATCAACACTTCAGTTCTATACATGTTTACTTAGAAATAGGCCCCATTGTGTTCAATAGCATTGCCTCCTTATGAAGTTTTGCAATCCAATCTTGGAATCTAATTCCAATTCTAATCCCAGAATAAGCAAGGGGACAATGAGTACATGAGAAGAGTCTTCAAGTTATGGAACTCTTCTTTTCCCTCTCCCTGCAGTCTTTCCACTGGCAGGTAAAGACCTCTTTATTTAAAGAATGTGGTTTTTAGTGTGATGTGCCAGATAACGCTTTTGATGGAAAGTGTAATGTTTTTATTTTATTATGTTTCAAGTGTCTTTTAATGCTATTTAAAATAGGTAGTTAGCTTTTAAATCTTGCTTTAACTTTTGTATTAAGATATTTTCAAAGGTTTAGTGCTCTTGAAATGTTGCATGCTGCCTTGGATGCCAGGCTGGGAAAAAGACAGGATATAAATAAGGTAAGGTAAGGTAAGGTAAGGTAAGGTAAGGTAAGGTAAGGTAAGGTAAGGTAAGGTAAGGTAAGGAGATAAATCCTGTCCGTTGCATAAAACCAAAGAAGTTCCCTTTAGTATGAGTTTGTGCATATTTGGTCATTCCACAATGGCTGTATTCAATTCACAGGTGTGCAAGCTGACTTTTGCAGGCATAACTATTGAGCATATAGTTGTGCATTCTCAGCCAGTGTGTAAGTATTTGTCAGTCTCTTCAGTTTGCCACATGATTCACTGATATTATAGAGATCTTCTGAACTATAGCCTCATTACCAGTTGATTATCACTCTGTGTTTACTGTTGAGCACGGAACAATGAGCAAACACATTGAGGGATACATGATCAGTTGTGCAACACTGGCATTCACAATAAAGGTGGCATTACACAACCACCACACCACTCTGTAAGCATAAATTTATGCTACAGAAATATGACTTAGGATCTCAATCTAAGACTATAATCCTGTACACATTGTTTTGGGAGTAAATCCTATTTGTTTCAATGAGGCTTACCTCCGAGTACATAGAATTGCCCTGAAATCAGTATGACAGAATTCAGAAAGCATGAGCATCAGCTAAGAACAGCAAGCCATTTTTAATTAACAAAGCTGGATTTGTTGTTGCTACATAGGTAATGTGTAAGAAATAAAATGCCTATCCTGGAAGTTCAAGCCGCACACTTATACTTTGTATAAATACCGAAATGAATGATAGTCCTGTGAAGCTCAGTTAGCAAGCAACAGTAAGTTGAAAAGACTTCTGGGAGCAGAAGTATGTTACCTCATGGTTTATTGTAGATTTTATTTTAAATGGAATGACTCTTTAAGGAGTACCCCTGAATATCTGGATACTGTAAATCTGATACACACATTGATATATGTGTATTTTTTGGGGGGGGGGAACCATAAATATAGCAATACTGTATAAATATAAGCATAATGGGGCTGTTTTTCAGAGAGAAAAAGAGAAAATCTAATCTTTGATTTCACAAGTTATAGAAAATCCCCATTCCCAGATAAAATCATTAATCAAACTCTGAGTCAGCAGCTGTTCCATTCTGAGAACTACATAAGGACAGCTCTTTGACAGTTTCAAGGTCAAAACTTCACAGGCGATTCACTGCAACTCAGAAGTGTCAATCATTTCAGAGACTCATCTAACACATTTCCTCACACACTTGCTGACTGCTTTTAATGTTCACAACATCTGTTGTCGACAAAGAAAAATAAAGGAAAATGGGTTCTGATTTGCATCATTTCACGATAATAAATTCTAAGCATGCATACCTCTATTAAACTGCACCAGAAGCTTTGGAGCGTTTATCAGTTTTCTTGTTTTCTACAACAAATTGAATTACCAACCTGCAGGGTCAGTCAGCTCTAGTGGCCATTGATCCAAAGTTCATGTTGTCACTCAGATGAGGACTAACTAAGGTATCTTTTGCTCGCTGGCCCAAGTCAAAGCTAAAGTAGGAGAGAAATAAGTAGACACATGATGATTATTTGAATTAGCATTTTCTGCGCAGGAAATGAATACTAGACACTGGCCAGTAATTCTACACTATGTTTAGGGAGTGTTTGTTTTGTTTTATTTGTTAATTTTTAATTGATAGCCTCAATACAGCCTCTTGAAGGCAGGATGGAAAGTTGCTTTGCATCTGCTGCTCCACTTCCCCATTCAGCCACTCTTTCTCTGGCTGTTTTTAAGCACCAAGAAGGGTAAGAATCCAGCATACATGTGATGTCTCACACATCTGTAAGGATCCTTTACACATCCCCAGACTGCACAATTTGAAAAATATCCAATAAGACAGGACAAACAGGTATAAATATTATATTCACTGTATCAACTACAGCATCTCATATTTGAGTCATTTTGTCTGCAAAGTGTTGCACAAATTCTTCACAGCAGACTCTCAGTGCTTGGTTTTTGAGAATTATGAACTGGTTTGCATCTAGTGTAAGATATGTTATTTGGAAGACACAAGCATTGTATATTTGCATCCTGCTTGTAGACACCACATAGGAAAAGGTGGGTGGATCTTTCTGTTTTGCTTTCTCTAATATTTGCATTTTAGCAAGTACAGATTTATTCTCTCTTATTTCCATATTACTTTGTGAATATTTGGTGGTAGTGGCAGAGGAGATGTCTGTAAATTACTGTGCATTTTTGTGAGCAATGCAAATCCTACCTTCAGTGCATTGTTTGAGAGAGTAATGGGACATAAATCAGATCAAATCAAATCAGTTATTCCTTAATATGCCCTCATTTGAAAAGATTTCAACTCATATATGCCTTTTTGTGCACTGCTTTCCTTGATGCATACTTTCAAAAACAATCATAGATCTACTTCAAAACATACAAATAAAAAATAGACAAGCACAAAAACCAGAGGAATTTGTTTTTGCATTGCTTGTATATTCCCTCAGGAAGGCTTAACTATGCCAGTTAAAATGTGAACCAAAAAAAAAACCCCTTAATTATAGACATAGAATCATAGCTCTAGAAAAGACAAGGGCCATCGAATCCAACCCCTTGCCATGCAAGAATACACAATGAAAGCATTCTTGACAGATGGCCATCCAGCCTCTGTTTAAACACCCCCAAAGGAAACTCCACCACACTCTGAGGCAGAGTAGTCCACTGTCAAACTACTCTTACTATCAAGATGTTCTTCCTAATGTTTAGATGGAATCTCTTTTCCTGAAGTTTGAAGTTATTGCTCTATGTCCTAGTCAGTGGAGCAGCAGAAAACAAGCTTGCTCCATCTTCCATATGACATCCCTTCATCTGATTGGCTACTGTGGGAACAAGGTACTAGACTAGGTGCATCTTTCACTGGACTAGCAAAGCTTCTATTATGTTCTTATGACAAATATGGAAACATTCATGGAAACACTAGGGAGGGCTAATTGGTTGAGAAGAGCTGCACATATTCTAGATCCTGAAGAGGACTGCACTGCTTGCTTTGAGTTTCTAACTAGTAGTTTGTGGTAGGAAAAGAGAGGGTATCTCACTCCAAAATTTCAGTATGAGGTGCCATCTCTACTTAGACAACAGGATTCCCCTTCTGTGTAGCCAAAAGCAGTTTACCAGACAAGATCATCCAGATCTTATATATCTCAGTCATAGTTGCTTGGTTTTCAGCATCCCAAAGCCAGACAAACACTAAATGTAGAATCATAGAATCATAGAGTTGGAAGAGACCACAGGGGCCATCCAGTCCAACCCCCTACTATACAGGAAAACACATCAAAGCATTCCTAACAGATGGCCATCCAGCCTCTGCTTAAAAACCTCCAAAGAAGGAGACTCCACCACACTCCAAGGCAGCATATTCCACTGCTGGACAGCTCTGACTGTCAGGAAGTTCTTCCTGAGGTTCAGGCGGAATCTTTTTTCCTGCAACCTGAATCCATTACTCCTTGTACTAGTCTCTGGAGCAGCAGAAAACAAGCCCACTCCCTCAACATGACATCCCTTCAAATATTTAAACATGGCTATCATATCCCCTTTTAACCTTTTCTTCTGCAGACTAAACATACCCAGCTCCCTAAGCCACTTCTCATAGTGCATTCCAAAGCCAGGCAAGCACTAAATGTAATATGGAAGCATCTTTCACTAGAGTATGGTGGTACCATGAGGTAGCAGTTTTTCTTTCTTTCTTTCTTTCTTTCTTTCTTTCTTTCTTTCTTTCTTTCTTTCTTTTGTATCCTTGTTTGGGATTCTCATGTTTTTATTTATATCCCAAACCTATTGGAATATGAACATCTATGGTGATTTTTGCAGAAACAGGATTTTGCCCTGTGGACCTAGCTCTATTCCCCTTGAAGACAGAAAACAAAATGGCAACATATAGGTTAGCTACTGAAAAGTGACCCAGAGAAGGTAATGGTAGAGAGTGAATGAGAATTGAGATGGTGATAAAGCAAAAGAGGTTACAGGGTGGTGTTTCAGCAATTTTTTGAGGGGAAGGTAGAGGATGGTTGAAGAAATGGAAATCTGAAAGCTGTCAGAACACAGAGTTTAAAAAAGCTATATTTTTCCTTGTGCTTTGTTTTAAAAAAATAGAAAGGAGGGGAAGTCATTAGTGTCACAGTACAGTAGGCCATGGAAACATGTTTGTTGGGCAAAGATTATTGGATACCAGTATTTTGGATGAAGGAATAGATACCCAAAATTACATTCTTGAGGTGATCAAGCTACTTTTATATAATAATGGTTCATGCAGTAGTGGGTTGACCACAAAATGGTGCCAGGGAGGCATTCCTCCCCCGTTTCAGTCCATTAGATGCCCACGGGTTAATTCCAGGAAAATATCTCTCCAAAAACAGACTGCTCTTGGGATCTCATGATGTCTCAGGAGCTAGCCAAACTGAAGTTATCTTGCCCAAAGCACTATCTTGATGTCTGAGTTCAGTGCTCCAAGACAATCATACTGTTAAGGAATACCAACAATGAAAGGAGAAAAAAAAAGGCTGCTTTTGGAAACCTGTTTCTCAAGTTATTGACTATCCTGTTTAACTAAATAAGTGTGGTTATCCTCTGGATTCTATGCACAAAGTTCAGTACTAGCTGAGAAAATGCACAAAATCTCAGGGCTATCAACGGTCAAAGGATAAGTGTCAAGGGGGCAACAGTGGAAGAATGTTGTGCTGAAATATAAAATTCAGAGATTTTTTTTTAAAGAAAAAAACACATGTTCATTTCAGCTTTAAGATAAAAGCATAATATAAGAAAATCCATCACATCTTATCATATCAAAGATCAATCTAGGCAGAACACCAAGGTCACCCAGCAAGAGGTCTTCTAAACACTTATCCTGGTAAACTTGTACACACACATCCTTATAAACCAACACCATTTGTCCATCTGAAGTGGTTTGTCAAGCCTTTACTATTCCCTGTTATCACTGTTAATCCTCATCTCTGCAAATTCCAGCTCTATATCTCTAATTGCAATCTTTATTAGAGCTGTTAATAAGCTTGAATCAGGCTAATGACTTTGAAATGATCTGTATAAGATGACAACTCCCCTCGCTGGCTGCTGG